>VZRM01004517.1:0-401335 GCA_013397955.1 Grantiella picta
TTATCATTATCATTATCATTCCCTCAGCTTATCATTAATAAGCTGATGCTGACAGGAGCATGGGATCTCCATCTTCGAGCCTGCCAGCCCTTACTCCCTTCCCCCCATTTCCTCCCCCCTTCCCTTCCCTGCACCCCACCTAAGGACCTTAATAAACCTCCCTGGCAGACCCGGAGATGGCGTCCAGTTCGTTCTTTTGCCTCACCACATTTCCTGCTAGAATTTCTGAGGCCAGAGACCCATGCCACTCGGAGCGCACCCTGGGGCCTCCCCGCCGGACTTTCGTGGAGATACACACCCCGGTTGACCTCCTTTTGTGAGGCTGCCGGGTCCTGCCATCCTCCCGCAGCGAAAAACAGCACTCTGCAGGGATGGAGAATTGTTGTGCTCTTCAGGCTGCTGCACTGGGGCAGCTGCCTGGCCTTTCTTTTTCTTTCCACTGCACACTTTGAACAGGCTGAGTGATCTGCCCCCCATCCTACTCTCTGGCCTCGAGAGCATCTTCTGCAGAGGCATTGAGAAAGCTCTGAGTCAACAAGTCTGGGTGCCAGATGGTGTTTCTCTGGGTTTGCTCCTTATTTTGAATTTTGTAAAAATGAGAAGTGGAGTGTGGAACTTGAAGTCTTAAAAGATTTGTGAGACTGGGCTGCTTACTGTGCTGGACTTGTGCGGTGATGACTCGAACTTTTTGCAAGTGTATATAATCACTATCAGCATTGAATTTCTACCCTCTGCTCAAAGGTGGAATAATTCCATCGTATTGCTAAGTGAGGAAACAGTCATGTTAAGGCAATCCTTTTGTTGCATAGCAAATCCCAGCAGGTGAGAGTCCACACAAAGAAAAACCATGAAGACAAAGTACTTTCTTGCCTTTCTGGGAATCTCTGGTCCAGACTCCATCGTTCACTGATCTATACACTATTTTTATTACCATAATTTTATTTATTTTAGAGTACTATTAATTTTCCATGGACAGCAGTGTTCATTTTATACCTATGTGTATATTATGCCTGCTTTAAAAAATGGCAAAAATAAAAATTTTAAATGTTTTATGAATGCCTGAGGGCCCCCTATTAATATCCACGGTGTGGTATAGAGCAGGGCTGCCAAATAAATTTACACTATTAGCATCTATTGAGTTGTCTTGGCAACGGAAGAAGGAATCTCACCTCACAGCAAGACCATGCTGAATGCCCTGTTTGTGACTGATTGCAGCTAACTCTCTGCTACCATGTATGAAATGCATGGTGATTTCAGGATGGGATTTTCATTCTGGCTGTGTAGGATTTGCAGTCTTCAAACCTTTGGAAACGTTACGCATCAATTGATTTGCTGTGGTGGACTCTGGCCATGCTCAGCTCTGTTTTGTCAAGTTTTACCCTTGGTGGCCTCTCAAGAGTTTTACTAAAGTAAAGCGTCTCAGAGGCCTTTCAGAGCCATTTTCATATTTTCCCCTATCTGTATTTAATGTAATTTTCCTTTCTATAGAATGTAAATTCACACTACAAACAAAATGTTCAGTGCAGCTAAACATGAAGGGATCAAGTATATATTGTTTTCCTTGCTTGTTCTTCTATGTTATGATTAATAAAGCTACTCTGAGTCTTAGCTTTTTACAGAGTATTTTAAAAATTATTGGGTGTGATAGAATGTGAAAACTTCTAGGAGAGAGAGTGAGGTTGATCTGTCTGTAAGTAGTTTCTCGCAGCAGTGGCAACTCTGGTCATGTTCCACTATCTAAGAGTACTTCTCATCCTGTTGTATTGCCCTTTCTTGCAGTTCTTTTTTCATAATTAATCATAAAATCATAGAATATCTTGCATTGGAAGGGATGCACAGGAATCATCAAAGTCCAGCTTTTGGCCCGACAGAGGGCAGCCCCAAGAAACCCACCCTGTGCCTTAGAGCATCGTCCAAACACTCCTTGAACTGTGGCACATTTGGTGCTGTGACCACTTCCTGTCATTTTTCTCCTTTTCCATGGTCCCAGGTGTCCAGTGCTCTATTGAATAAAGAATCTGATAAAGAAACATTAGCAAGTTATGGAGGTCCTTGGAGCAATGGCCTCACTTCCTTCATTCCCTTAAATAAATCTTACTTTCTCCTGCCTTTTATTCACCTTTGACAGAGGTAAGGCACATGGGTAGAAGCACTGATAGCAATTGGATAGCAATAGCAAGGGCAAAGTACATCCTTCAGAAGCATGGGCAGCTATCATCAGTCAGTCTCTCTCCTAGCATAGTCTAAAAGATTGTAGTGCAGAAGTCAAAATTTCACTCACTCTGAATGTTAACATGTAGGAACAACATCCTAGGAGCTCCCCAGTACTGAAGGGTCACTACTCTGAGGTAAAGATCACAGAAATTTTCAAATACGACTTACGGCTTTCTAAAAAAGAGGATGCATAATGAGAATTTTTACAGGTTCTCCAGACTTCATCCCTACAGAGTTTCCAGGGTAGAGATACACATCAGAAATACAACTCAGGTCTCAGTAGTGGTATTCCATGGCTGTGATGAGATTTCAGGGTTCTTGGAAATACATTTCCAAACAACTGACTCACCATAAACCCTATTGGAAGTCTGTACTTCTGACTGACTCTGTAACCCTAAGAAACCTTATTCATTTTAAGTCCTAAAGAAGACTAACTTTTCTTTCTGAGCAACACTCTGAGGGCATTATGTCTTGCTGACCATGCTAAATAAATGAGCTTCCTGAAAAAATAGTATCTCTTGTGCATGTTCCTACTTGCTACAGAAATGACACCCTGTGAAAAGGTGTTTGAAGAACTGATTCATCAATATCGTTAATGTCCACAACAACTTCAAATAAAAAAGCTCAAAAGGAGAACTTGATATTCAGTGTTTTACAACTTCTTTGTTCACTTGCCTAAAGAGGTCTCGATGCAAACACTTTCAAGTCAAAGCTCAGGACAGTCTCTTAAATTGTGTTAGCATTACGCCATTGCTGTTCAGATACAGTCTTACAGTCAAAGAGATTAAAATACAGTTTCTCACCCATTGTAGGACATATGAAATAAAGGAACTGATGATTTAGCTTTCCCAGGGCAACTTGCTACCTTCAGGACACGTAGCATGGATAGAATAATAGATCTTTTCTTCTCTCTAAGGAGGACTAAGATTTTTTTTTTTTTGGTCACAGTTATGATAAAAAGCACCAGTCAGTATAGTCTATCCAATCCAGATCTTTCTCCAGTCCTTTTCTGTCCCTTTCCCTGAGTCTGAGGTCAGGAGTCACTTTTTAATTTGTGGTTTTGTTTTTTTTCTCCCTATTGACCTGGAACTCCCGTTTTCTTTATTCACCTCAAGACAATAAATCACCTTTTCTTTTAATCTCTCTCCACAGAAATTTTACTTTTCTCCTTAACTTATAATTGGTTTTCTTGCTGTATGGCTCTCTGTGGTACTTATCTGAAAGCAAGTTATATAATGATGAGCATGGAGAAGATATCCTTACTTCTTAAAAACTTTTCTAAGCCTGGAGCTGTCTTGGCAGTATGTCACAAAAATGACTCTTGTGTTTATGTTTGCAAAACAGTGTCGGGAAAAAAAATCAATCATCTCATGTCTGAATTGTTTAAAAAGGATGCTGTTTTCCTGGCTGCTATACTATCCACCCATGTCATGAAGATGGTCATTAGAACAGTTCCTCTGGAAAAAGAGTCTCTCATGCTCATTGTTTGAGTTTCACATGACAAACCAGTAAGTTACCATTATGGCAATGGTGTTCACAGGAAACACAGCCACTCCCATTTGCTGCAGATATGTTCTTTCTTCAGAGCTGTTTCACCTCTTATTTGGACACCCTGTGTGCTGATTTGGAGTGTTTCAGTAACCTGTATCATATTTTGTTCTTTTTATGTGCGCTGAGCTGTAGCATGATTTCAGAAAACTGTACAAGGGGGTGTGGCAGTGGCAGATGTTTGATTGGTATCTCACTTTGGTGGAAAAAGCCATCAATCACTCATTTTCACCCAGATGTTGTGCCTTTAGGAGTGCTATTGTGAAGTAGATCAAGAGCTCCTTGTGGTTGAAAAATCATTTTGAAGCAGAAAGTTTTTCTCTGTAGCTGGATAAGTTCCCATAGCTATACAAAGGCTCTTGCTGTGAGGGTGCCAGAAAGTCTAAATGGGGGTGAGAGGCAGTGAGGCAGGTATTTAATGGATCATAGAATCATAGAACGGTTTGGGTTGGAAGTGTTCTTAAAGATAATAATCAATAAAAAGATATTTCAAACTCCCTGCTGTGGGCAAAGATATCTTCCGCTAGACCAGGTTGCTCAGAGGTCCAACCAGCTTAGCCTTGAACACTTCCAGGGATGAAGCATCCACAGCTTCTCTGGGCAGCCTGTTCCAGTGCCTCATCACCCTCACAGGAAAGAATTCCTCCCCCACATCCAACCTAAACCTGCCCTCAGTCAGTTTGAGGCCTCAGTCAGTTTCCCCTTCGTCTTCTCTCTGCATGCTCCTTGAACCAGTTTAGGCAGTCCTGATATAGCATGTCCTGCAACCTTGCATGGTAATAAGGATCTGTAAATTCTTACAGAGAAGAGAATCAGAGGTCATTACAGGGCTTTCTTAATTAATGCCTAGGTCATATTTACCGCCATTTTTTTCACAGTGTTTTCTGGTTTAGTGCATCTACAGACAGGTACTGAAAATGTCAGTGCATTAATTCATTGGTTCTCATCAATCTCTAGCCTATATATCTGATGGTATCTCTCTGATGTGTCTACATTCGAAGTATTTATTTATAGCTACCTTTCAGAGTGGCAAATGGTAAGGGATGTGAGACACAGAAAGTGTCCAAAAGGATGTTTCCAGTCACACATCTGTGTGTCCCTCAGTGGGCAGGTGCAGTGTAATGCCAGATCTGTGAAAGACTGCTGATGTTAATGGGCAGGACCCAGGAGTTTATCAAGGCTGATAATTAGTGCTCATAGCCAGAGTAAGCTGTAAAAGTTGATCTCCCTTCCATCAGGGTGAATTAATTCCTTTAGGCAGTGGAGAGCATTCCCTCTGCTGCACTGCAGCACACCTGAATTACACTTGCTCTGCACTGGCTGTTGCCTACCAACAGTAAATAGTAACAGCAAATTTGCAGTGTGTTCACACAGTCTGAGGTCTGAGGAGGTGAAAACACCTAAAGCCATTATCAAACCCTGAAGCAGCTCTGCAGATCCTATATGTGTTATTTTAGAAGTTCTGAAGAAATACTGAAGCTTTTTTCCTTCCCATTTAATCAACAGCAACAACAAAAAATCTAAACAAAATCTTCACAAATTTTCCATGGGAAATATGTGCATATTTTAATTTTGACACAAGGTTATGTGCTTGGATTTTAACTAGGAGGACAATACACTTCTAGACTCCCTACAGTCCTGTTCCTTACACTCACATCAAACTCATACTAATTTACAGTGGAAAAGAATGATTCATTCATATGTAATATGTATTAAGGAGAATCCTCATGTTCAGAATTCTTATCATGTGTGCATATATTGGATCTAATTCAATTTCCTCTCATCTTCTGCCTTCTTTTATAAGACCAAAGTGCAAAAGGGGCTGTGGTTGTTGCCTGTAGATAGCCTGGTCAAAAATAAATGCAACGTCAATGAGCTACGCTTTACTGAGTTTCACTGTACGAGCGAAATGTAGCCTTGTAATGGACACGTGGTCTGCAAGGACAGGACATTCTCAGAGTGTAAGTGACTTATTTTTCACCTCATTTGCACTATTTCTAAGTGGTCACTGTCACTCAGAAAGTAGACAGCTGAACGAAAAGAGTGTCAAAACGGGTGAAGACCACGTGATTGCTGGAATCCTCACAATGCCCTAAGAGAGGGCTTTGCACAATATGATCATTAGGAAAAATTCTATGAGTAAAAAGTCAACTTGAAATTGAAAAAAAAAAAAAAATTAGCAAAGCTTGTTAAAAAATATAAACTTTCAGTTCATATTCTTGCATGTCTTTTAGTGCCTATACTCAACTTGAGCCAAAAGGCTGTAAGATAAAAGGGTCACAGAAATACAGTTTTAGACAGTTCTGATTTTTTAGACAGTTCTGATTCTACTATTCTGCCTCTGCTTAGTACTTTTCTAATGCTACAAAATTAATGTTGTAGATCTACGTGCATTTTAAAGTGTAGTATACAACAGAGACTCATTATATCTTCCTCACCTGTAAATGTATTTTGTGAGCTGAACCATCTGCACAGACCACAAGTTTTTCCTATCTCTGGGAGCCAAAGGCATGCAATCAATCAATCAATCAATCAAGGTAACAACTTCCTCATCTCCTCTAAAATTATCTCTTCCCTTCTAGCTCCCCATGCATCACTGGCACCATGGTAGTGACAGCACGAGGGGCAGTGACAGGAGTAAAAGTTCTTTTGTCACATTTTCCATCTGTTTGTCCTGAAGAATTTCCACAGGACAATGTGGAGACTTTTCATCCAACAGCTCAAAAGTGGGAGGACAGAAGGAAAGCTCATTTCCAGAGAGATCTTGAGATTATTATTGTAAATCAGTTTCAAGTCTTTGTATGCTCTAGAGTTCAAGATTATCCTGAATATTAATTATATTCCTGTTACAAGTGAGGAGAGCAATATTTGTCTTCTTCACAGAGTGTTTGAGAAATAAAATATAAAAAGCTTTATTCCTAGAGCCAAAGAGCCAAGTACCTCAAGTACTGTGTGTGAAATAGGTATGTGGTTTCATGCATTTAAAAAACCCAAGAAACAGGAATGTAAAGAAAAATATATTTATTTCTGGTTTTTGGCTCTTGCTTTATGTTTGTACATAAATATTGCATATGTCCCCTCAAGTTCTCTTTTTAGTTTATCGTGAATTTAATCATGTTGCATTTGTATAACTCTTCTCCAGCAAAGGGCTTTATATAGTCATTTTGAGAAATGTAATTTCAACATCGGTAGAACATGTTTCTATTATAAGCTTTCTACACAAAGTGCAATGTAACATTTATGAATTGGAAAAAAAAAAAGCTGATGTTTATTCACTGCATGGTATTTGCTGGATGTTCTGGAAATTCAGTAATCAGGTGTCTCCCTAGGAGTATGATAAGCATAACATCAAAATCATCATTGCAGCATTCAGTTTCTTCCTCACAGTAACTCTTTCATTGCTAATTGAATTTTTTCTTAGCCCAATGCTTAGTAAAATAAGCAAAAAGATACCAACAGGGAAAAAACGAGGCTTCTCTGTGCACAGGAAAACGTGTGCACCAAGATTAGTGTAATCAGGGAAAACACATGATTTTGTGTGTGTATGTACATGCATATACACACAGGTATTAATAAACACCAGAGAATTGATGGTTAGAGTTTTTTCAAAGAATTACTTTTATTTCCAAAGGTTTGTTGTTGTTCTTTAGGCAGGCCCCATTTTTTTGCTGTTGTATATAGTTCTGGATGCATTTTTAATGTTAATTCACCCTAAAGAGATTAGCTACGATGATATGGTGTCGTGTAACACTGATTTTTGTGTGTGCACATGTGCCACTGTTTTGTGACTGCATGCACTTTTCTTCTGCTTTGGCTTTGGATTATTTAGTAAAATATTTTAATCGCTTGCTTGCAAACCAGTGGAATAAACTTAGGAAGGTTATTTTGCTGTTTGCCAAGGAGCTAATAGTTCAAGGAAGACATGAACATGGCATTCAGGATTAGCAAACTTTTATCTACTATGTTTACTTGTTTCTTAGGGAAAATAAACAAATATCACACTCAAAATTAAGATGACTTTGGAATAAAAAGAAAGTAGAGACATCAAAAATACCTTAAAAGTGAGATCTTTGGTGATTGTTTGCTCTATTAATTGATTCCATTTGGATTTATTTTTTGTAGAGGATCCAGTAGATAGTGTCCAATACCTAATGATGTTACCCAGTGACTTCAACATTTGTGACTTTCAGAGCTGTTTACCATATATTCTGCAAGCCAACAATGTGCCCTAGTGCAACCCCAGAGAGACCTGCAAACTGCTGCTGATGGTATTTAGCACAAAATCCAGAGCCCTGTGCTGCTGTTCTCTCTTGTGGGACCTCTCATTTCTGCTTCCCCTTTCAGACACTTGTGGGTATCCCCCTGTTCAATGGGGTTTGCAGGGCTGAGGCATTAATCTCTTTTAAAAGTAGGCTTTCTGTTTTCTTATGCAGGACTCATGTTTTACAAGAAACAAAAAATAATTTAGTACAGATCAGCATCACAATGAATATCTTGTTTAAGGTTGGGAGTAGTATATCAAGTGATTGTTACTGCTCTATTTTATAACCAGATATAAACCCAGATATGTCTGACTTAAATTTTGCAACGATTTCTTACATTATCTTACAAAAAGAGAAATAGTGAAGCTACCAGTAAACTCTCGTACTGCTTCAAATATAAATCAAGATGCATTAAAACCTAAAAAGTGATAACAGCTTGACATAGCAACAATCTACATTGATGAATCCAAACAAGTAAATGACAAAAATTTATCAATCAGTCAGCACTCTGCAATGGAAGGCCAATAGAAAAAAGGCATTCGCAACAACAAAGTATGATTAACAAATACTGAATTATTATCTTTCAGTCAAATAACCAGCAGCTAAATAATTATTTGCTTTTGTGCAATATCCTTCAACTCTTTCCAGAAGTAGTATTACTTCTCAGCAGTATTACTTCTCATTTTTAGTAAGGAGTCTGGTCATTGANTTAACAAGAATGGAGAGCTGATTGCCAATTCCAGTTTTCAGTTCGTGGTACAAATAATCTTGATCTCAAATGAACAATGGGCAAAAGTGCTGACACTGCCCATGACAGTGGGAGAATTGCTGTTGGTGTCAGTAAGTCAGGTTCTCACATACCACTTTGGAAAGGGTTATGTGGCACAGAATGTGCCATGGTTTTAGAAAGAGGATTTAGTAGGTTCAACTTTCTTGTGAAACGATATGTTTCAAACTTCCTGTGTAACGCATTATAGGTATATCATTTATTCTCTGCTTTCCAGAATTGTTATTCAGTTTCCTGTACAACAAGTGAACACTAGCTAATGTCTGTACTTCCTCCTAAACCATACAGCTCAGGTTATCAAAGATATATGACTTGGATTAAATTTGCAGTATCTAATGTTCAGAATTCAGTAGGAGAAGACATACTTAAAAATAATATATATTGTGCATATTTAGGAAAAGAAGGGGGATTACATCTGCTCCTTCTCTTCATATGTTTTGAGAATTCTTAGTGTTGAAACACAAATAAAGGATGCATCATGAATAAAGAAGGCATTCAATGATTTTCATGGTATAAAAGTAAAGGTAATAAAAGAAAATAGGTTTGGAACAAATTAAAGACCAAACCTTTTCATGCAGCATACAGATAAACTCTGGAACTTGTTATCATAAATTACAGAATCTAAAAAATGTCTCCAAAAAGGCAAATTAGACAAATTTATGGAGGACAGTCCCATTGATACTGTTTCAGCTGATAATCCAGACAGAAGTTTATAATAAATTTCTGATTTCTGTGCTATTAAGAGAAAAACACTCAATAAATGCCATAGCTCCATCACTCCATCACTGAATCTACTTTATGTTCTTGGGACAAAGCTAACATGAATCAATAATTTTCCATACATGATAATTAAGACAATTTATTTAGGGAAAATAAACCAGTTTCTAGAAATGCAGAAAGAGCAAAACTTGAGCTCTTTGGGTGCTTGCAAAGTAGAGCTAAGTAGCATAATTAATGATTTTATAATTGAGGCATAAGCATCTTCCTGTGATAAATATGCAGCAGTTTTGACTTAGAGGGGTAAAAAGCTGCAGGGATATGTTCAGATGTACAACAGCAGAGGGATGTACTGCAGTGAAAAAGCCCTGAAAAAAATACCAAGTTCTTGATAACTTGTGTAATTGAAACATCTTCAAAGTATTATTTTTAAATATCTAAGAAGAACCATTGTCAGGTCTGGTGTCTTTTCGTTCATGGAAATTTCAGCAGAAAATTCTTCAGTAGAGATGTGTGTGTTTATGTGTTTGAGAGCAATATTGTACAAAGCAAGACAAGTGTAGGTTACTCACCATCAGGATAATATGGGGGAAAACAGAAAAAAAAATTGTCATTGCCTTTTTGAGGGACCTCATAACTGTTTCCCACACATTCTCAGTGTTGAGCCAAGTTTCTGCATGTCCACCTCTGTGAACCTGGAAGCAAGGTCCCCACTGAGGTTTTACATGCAGGCAAACAGCTACACCAGTACTCTGTCAAGCATCAGTGAAAAAAGGCTAAGGGGGGGGTTGTGTGTTTCCTCTGTTGCATTGCATCTCCGCTGAACGTCACTATCATGACAGAAGAACAGAGGAAGATTTTAGGGAGGTGCACTGTTCTGGTGGGGGCGAGAGGTGGCCCTCATTCCTGAGCATCATCTCAGCTCGCAAAAAGATGTGCGTTGGGATTCAGTTTCTAGTGGCACTGGCAGATAAACAGGGACAAAACAGCCTGAATGCAGCCTCTTGCTTTGAGACAGAGCATGAAATTATGATTCCCAAACCTCATCAGCCCAAAGCACATCTTCGGCCAATAAAGAAAATAAAACATATGAGTTGAATTTCTCAACGTCAAAAACAGCTCCCAGCCTAAAATATTGTAAAGATGCCCCTTTTGATCGTGGCCTCTGCATCAGGGGGAATTATTTTGTGGAATGGATACTCAAATCAAAATATGTTTAAGTCTTTGCTGGAGATTTTTCATCCTTTCGCCATTTGCTAACAATATGCCAATAAAAAAAAAAGCACGGCACAACAAAATGTAGATGGAAGTCAGTTTGAGATTAAAATACACAGCAAGATAAAACAAGAATTGATCTGAGCCACAAAATACAGAGGACAGCTTGAATCATTCTCAGTTTAAAAGTACATCTGTCTTCAATATCTGTCTCTTCCCTTTTTCACATCATCAGAGACTGGAAGTGAAAATAAAAGATGCTTGTATGGCATAAAAATCTCTTCTTGATATCTTTGCAAACTCCCCTTAAAAATTATCGACCCTGTGCTGTTTGACACAGTTTCCATCAGTGGCCTCAGTCCCCCTGAATGACTCAGGTGCTCAACAGAGGAAACCCTCTTAAGAGAAACATTGCTCTGAATGAGCCCAGCTCAGAAGAGACATGAGCTGATGCCTTGGAAAGGCCTGGACTGTAAGTGCGTCAGAAAACATCCATACCACTGAACCTTTGTAAACTTCTTTCAGAATGTCTTACTCAAAAAACTGGAGTCTGGGGCAAGCTGAACTCTGTACAGAAGGGTGTGGTGGGATTCATATGCTAGTTGCTTTCTAAATTTTGGCGTGGTTTTGTTTTACCTTTTTGGGTTTTTTTTTTTACTACCTTCTAATGCAAGTGGAACAAGTTTGTTTTCAAAAAAAAATATAAAAACAACCCAGTTCTGTCAATTTAGTTTCACAGATGTTTCCATTTACAAGCAGAAGCCCTTGATGGTGCTGAAAGTTACTCAGCATTGTTGTAATTTGCATAACATTAGCCATGATGTTTTTATTTTGAAAAGTTGAAATGCTTGCAGCTCATCATAGCACAGCCCTAATGGTGTTCAGTACATCTGCTTAAAAAGTTGTGTCTAGGCAATGTTCTACACCACAAACATTTTTTACGACTTTTACTGACTTTCAAGTTTTTCAGTACAGACAGACTTAAAGCCTCTGCTTTATGTACACACAAATTAGGAAATAACGAGTGGGTAACAAAGCTGGTTTGTGTGCTCTCTACTGCATCTGTATCCTTGCATCTGCCACAAGAGCTTCCTGCAGCATTATGCAGACACCTCACGGACTTTGTTTGGATACACTCATAAAATTAATGTCTCTTTCTGTAGGTGGCATAGTCAGCTAAACAGGTGTAACAACAAATTAAAATAGGGAGTAAAAGTAATGATGGCATGTAAAATACATCAGTAAAGGAATCATTGCTCCAAATCTTTATTCTGTTTCCACCCCTTAGCATCCCTGCAAATAGGTAACTGCTCTTGATCTGATGTTAAGCTGGATCCTGACTAAAAGCAACAGTAAGAAGAGAATAACCCAGATTTCAGAGATGTGATTTTGTTAGCAGAGATCAAATATAATATTCGTCTGCAGCTTTTTCCCCTGGCTTGTCTTTTTTCTCTGCTTTCTAAGTTGAGACCTCTCAAATGAAACTTAAATCCTCTGTATCTGTCAAGGTGCATCTGGCTCCCTTTCAAATAAGCAGAAAATTTTATTATAAAGGAAACCATTTCTGTGAGCAAGCAGAAAGTTCAAGTCTTGATGTCATACATGGGTTTTCCTGCCAAGTATCTGTAACACTTGCCCTCAAAACCCTGATCAAATTCACTCTACCATAATTTCTACTCTCTTTTCTTCCAATTTTTCATTTTTTTACCCAGCTCACATTTTTAATTGCTTTCTGCACTTGATGTAGCAACTTCTTTAGTGCTTCCTCAAACACTTAAAAGAGCCTTTCTCTTCCACCTGCCACAGTCCAAGTTTCCCCTTGAACACACAGCACCAGCTTCTTTTGTATGTAACTCTTTCCAGTTGCTTTTGGTTATGAGCTCCTAAGGCAGAAAATTACTATGTGCTTGCGAAGCACACACTGCAAGTGCCACACAAGTAAAATTCAAAAATAAACATATCTGCCTCCTTAAAAGCACACACATCCATACAGGTTTGAAAGACAGTAATCAGAAGTGCATCAGTGTGGTGTTTGTCCGAGCACATATTCTTATGTTATTGATGAAATTATTAGATAAATAACACATGATTAAACCAAGCCAAGTGTAAATCATGGCTTTCAATATTTAAAATCACTGCCATTAACCCAGAAGAATTTCATTCAAATGAAATTCATTTCATTTGTATTCCTCAAATATGTGTACATTGTTTAAAGGAACTGTTTCAACTTTTTGTTATATCAGCCATATATTTTAATAATCTCTAGCTTTTCAGGCATTCCATGGCAGTAAAAACATAAGCAGTTATACAGAAAAACAGTTGTATGTTTTTAATGATGTCATTTGCTCGCAGCTCGATACCAATTAGGCAGTTCTTGGCCGTTCAAACCCCAGCTAACTGTCAAGGAAGAGCTGCCTTACCATCCAGCAGTCTAAACAAAGATATATCTATAACGTCCAAGGCAGTACTGAACATATAACTCAATAGATTTTAACTCTTCCTCAGGATATGCCTGCTAATAGCATGCTAATAGCCAAATGTGAGTTTGTAGGCAGCTGAATCAAGGATTTCCTGCACAGGTAACTAAAACCTGTGTGAAAAAGTCAGTTGAAAAGAAATGGATGAGGTGGTATTATTACTGATTTAATGCATTTATTACAGTAAATTTTCTAGGCAGGGGGTTGATAAGTAAATATTGAAGCAACTACGTGAAAGAAAAAGTGTTTGCTCAGAACATCCCATGTTAAGGAGCTGTTTCCTTGCTACCCCATAATGAACAGACTGCTGAGGGAGGACATACAGCACTTTTTGGGGTGCAGAAGTTAATGCACCGCTCAGCAGGACCAGGGGACTCGTGCTAAATTCAGCTGGAATTAAAAAGAAGTAAATTTAAAATAAGTAAATTAAAAAGAAGTAAATGAAAAAGAGGTAGATGTCCAAGCTGGAATCCAGTTGCCACAACTGCCTGGCTGCAGCTAATTAAGGGCTTTAGCAGCTCTTAAGAGTAAATATTGTCCCAAGGACAATACGTGAAAGGGGATTAAATTGGCCCTTTTTTACAGATATAACCACTTTATTCCAAATATATTGTCCAGTGGCTGGAGGTTGTAAAGTCTGCAGAATAAAAGAATTCTTCTTTTTGCCTTCCAACACATTTTTGTGTCCTATTTGGTAGATAAGAATTACTGTGTGAAACATGAGTTGAAGGAAAAATAACAGTGCCCAACAGTGTTGGCTATGATGAGAAAAATGTGTAATTCCATGAATAGTTTCATTTCCTGTGGATCTGAGTTATATTTTTTTTTCTCTGAAGACACAAGGCTTTTAGGCTCTCTCTCCAACTTGAATTAATTCACTCTTCCTCACTAAAACTACTAATAGGTTCTGGCTACTGTATTTTCATTAGACTAATCGGAATTTGATATGCTTGAAAATGTTCTCTCTTTGCCAAATTCTGCTGGAATTGTCCAAGTAGTTTAAAAGTTATTAGGGCAGAACACACAATATGCAAATTTAAAGAAAAAATAAAAGAAGTCCACAGTCACAGTAAATAAGTAGTCTAGAAAAAACTCCTTGGTGATTTGTATCAATAAAATGGAAAATTTAACTGTTTTGCATATATCTTGATCTAGTCAGAAGAGTGAAAGCAAGCAGCACAGGAATATAAAACCCAATAACCATGATGCAATATTTGCAATTAAAAAGAAGTAGATGTCCAAGCTGAGGGAGACTTGGAGGGACAAAATGGTTACATAATCATGGAACAAAATCCTACTGCTTCAAATCAGAAATCAACTAAAACAATGCTAAAAATTAAACCTGACACCTTTTTATGAGGTATGCTATTTATAAAAGAATGCAAAGTGTATGATCCGGAGAAGGCACTTGGTTAGCCAAGCTGACCACACAGTGGTGCTTACGAAAAATAACCAGTTTTCAGTGGATCACTTTTTAGAGAGGTTTGTTTTTCGCCCAGAGCCATTCATTATTGCCTGGCTGCTGACAAGGTCCTGTTTGTTAGAAAGATGGGGAGAAAGAAATGGTGGCTTAGTAAACCTTTGAAAAATATATCAGACAACTGTGAAAACCTCCTGGGTATGTGTGTTTGGGGTTTTTAAAGTCAAGTTGGTTTTCAAATCACAGATTTCACTCTGAGAAAACATATTTTAGTGGGTGAAGATTAATTTCTTTCCATCCTGCTGTGTCTGCCAGCACCAGCACTAGAGAAAAGCAAAGGAAAGGTAAAGAAGCAACAGATGGGAGTGAGAAAATAGAAGGGTCATTTTTTGTTTGAAGGCTTCATTCCTGTGTTTTCCTTTTCTTTGAGCAGGGAAGAGGGAATTCTGCTGAGCAGCACGACCCATAACACTGGGGCCAAGGCATGGTGTGCCTGCCATCCCTTTGTCCCCTCTGTCCCAGGGTCGCATGCATCCACAATCATACAGATAAGCAGTAAAGAAACACAGATAACGATTTCCTCCCCTGCTGAAGCACTAACAGCCCATGGGATAGTGGAGACTTATTTGCCCAGATATGGCCAATTAAAAAAGCAATCCCAAGGAAGAGAGTTACAAAAATTACTAGTTTTTAGAAGCTCTGTCCCTCTTACTAATCAAAGTACAGGGCTCTTGCCTTGAGTCTGAAGCTCAGGGATAAAATGTAACCGCATTCTCCATTGAGGCAGATTTTTTTCTCCTTTCCATATTTGTTTCTTTATTCTGTATCCATTCTCTCTTCCCCAGGCTTGGTATCTCTATTTTCATTTCCTGGAAGTTTTGCCTGCCCAGTTTTTACACTGTGCATTGAATTGCACTGCAGCAACCCTTGGTGACTGACTGTATTTGCATAGGAAACATGACCCAGGCAAAGGAGAAGAGCCAAGACACTGAGTCTGACCAAGAACTAAAATAGCACCCTACCATCCACTTCTTGTGCTCACCCTAAATTTATCATGTGACATCCAGGGAAGTTCTACATTTATCATCAGAACTTTGCAATGCACCAGGAGCCAAGTTTTTTCCAAAACTGAGGCTTGTCAAAAATGGTGCAAAGTTACCTGCTGGTCTTTACAGTGTGTTGGTAGTGATTCAGATTGCAGGAGCTGAATAGCACTGGAATCTGTTCAGCAGGATGCCTGAGATTTTATGAGTTCATTTGGCTTCTCTCCTGTCAGGCTGGCATCAGCTTTTATTTTAAACGGAAATCTCCCTAACAGGAGAAAATACAGGAGAGGACACCAAGGGAAATGTCAGGTAATTAAAGATAAAAAATACTGTATTGCTTATGTTAGCAGATAACTTGTCCAAGCCTGCACAGCAGGCTGAAGGTGAGGAGGAAACCTCCAATAAGTCAACATAAAATCAGAAACTTCAGTGCACAGGTGAATGGGATGTAGAAATGCACAAGGTGTAGCTAACCTCTCCCTGTCCTTCCTGAGGGAATTGTTGGCTCAAAACAGTGGAACCCCACAGGAGCATTTGCTTCTTGTTGGAACCCACCCACAATGTCCCACAGAAAGCCATGCTGGAGAGGGGTTGTTTGCAGACACTGTGGGAATTCAGGTTCACCATTCTCGTCCATTTTTAAACCTAAACCTGACTTTATCCTCTTGCCTGCTAAACTTCAGGGGAGGCAGGTTTTTCTGCTCTGCTTCACAGCACAGCACCAACCTTCTCAATGGAGCTGCACCTCCAGAGTCTCACAGCGTAATCCCTCAGGACAAAGCCTGCCTGCAGTGCCAGTTTGCCCAGTCACACCTCACCCATGGCTTTGGAAAATCCCATCTCTCCAGATTTATGTACAGAGGCTTTCACTGCTCCACTGGTGGCCAGCACGGCCAAGGAGCTGCTGTTTGGATAGGAGTCCACACATGAGAAAAGGTGACTAAGGAAAGATTTATTCAGCTCAGTGAAGAGCTTAGCAAGGTGATTTGTAAGAGTAGAGAGCAGCTTAGAGAAAATTAAAAATGGGACTGGAATAGGAAAGGTATACAAAGCTGGAAGCTAAACCTGTGTGAAAACCTGATAAGGAACTAAGGTAAAAAAAGTGGGTACATACAGCAAAGGGAACACATAAGGCAGGCAACAAGGAGCATGTGAGCAGCATAAGCAGCGAAGATCCAGGCCCACATCAGTGAGGACAGGGAGCCAAGAGGTCATGAAAAACGCATTAATGACAGAGATAAGGTTGATATCACTGGAAGCCTGCATTCATTTCTTTGTTTCAGACTTTGTGGAAGAAGATGAGGGAGTCATGACTCAGGGACGGATTACTAGAGGGGCTGGTGGCAGGGACAGGGACTGAAATGAAGAGGCAGTGTAAAAAAAGCTTTGAAATGACTCCTGAGTAGATAAGCTGTCAAAGAAAGAATTAAATTCGCCTGATGCCAGTGGATTTATGACAGAATAGTTAAGTGGGACTAGCAAGGTAAACTACTAAGGAACCTTTGGAAAATAAAATTAAATGTTCACTGTAAGCCTGGAAATGAGGAGACCACATATGTATGTAACCCAAGAGGATTCAGGAAGCTACAGAATCAAAACTTCCTTTGTTTGTTGCTGATGGTGGTTAGGAATGAAGTTAATAATCCATTTATACCATGAACCGGTATGAGATCACTAAACTACTCCGATCCATCAGAATTATAAAGACATTACATTCACTTGTAGAAGTGCAAAATATCTAAGCAAAAGTGGGGGTTTTAAGTATTTCAGCGTTGCAGCCAAAAATAATACATGTGTACATTGTTTGAAAAAGTCTAAACAACAGAAACCTATGGTAGCAATGTCAGGCCAGTGTGAAGTGTTTCTGAAAATCATACCACTCATACGTATTAGTGAATATTGCATTTAGATCACAAAATGAAATTCAGAAAAATGTGTGGCAGAACATCCTCTTTATTTAGGGTGAAGTGGGAAAAATAGCTTTGAAAATCAAGCTATAAGTAGAAAAAATTCAGCCTTAATTTCCATAAACAAACAAACAAGCAAACAATTCCCATAGAAATCTAAATACTTTTTTCTTTTAATCACTGGTGAAAAAACATAAGAAGTAAATCTAACAAATGGCAACAGTGGGTTACTTATAGAGAGTCTTCCATGTGCTAAAATATATCCAGATGGATGTAGAGCTGAGTGGAGGTAGTCAACATTTACTGTGGTCCAAATATATCTGGGGTTTGTTGGAGGCCTTCAGGGCTAATATCTCTATACATGGAATCCATATTCAGATTCTGCCAAGTGAAGGTTTTGGTGATAAAATTTCTGTGTTGTTAGAAAAGAAACATGATAATGCAAGTTCACTTATCGTTAGACCTGCAGGTATATTTAAATATTCCTAGCATATATTAATATTTCTATCATCCCTTGCAGGTTCTCAGATAGCTTAACAAATGGAACCAACCCATAAAGTTACATTTGAAAGTAATTTATCTTCAGAAAAATAACAGAAACTGAATGGGTGGAATATTTTGTGTGTCAAACACAAAGAAGGAACATTACCTCCAAGTCTCAAATCTGAGAATATTTCCGGAAAAGAAGTCTGCTAGTAGGTACAAGCTGAAGTTCGGATTCTTTGTATCTATTCTCAGCTCTCCTTTGACTCAGGGTGTGACCTTTGACAAATGCTTTCAAGGGAGACTGTAAAGCAGAAGGAAAGGGATCATTCATACTGTGATGAAGAACAGATCAGTGCTCCACCTGACATAGGGATGGCCATCCTGGCCCATCTGGCCCACTGGCTCTTCCTTAAAGTGGCCCTAAAAAAGAATCAGTGGGTGTCTCAAGAAGGCCAAAAGAGCACCTCAAGTACATAGTGCACTTCTCTGAATCCCCTACAGCTTCCTGAAATCTGCAGTTTAGACATTTCCTACACCTATATATTGGATTCCATCCCATGGGAAAACAACAGTTGCATGCAAGTAATAGTGGTATCAAAGTCAACCTGCTAAGTGTACTTGGAAATCTGGGAATTAATTTCCTCATCTGAGAAGTTGGCTCTGAGCTCCCTTGCTTAGTATTAGTTCAGGTTAGTTCCAATATGTTATACTGAAATCTGGGTATGTTGCAGAAAACAGGACAAAAGAGCACTGAGGCTCTGGGAACTGCTTGAGGTTTTTGTTGGGGTTTTTTTTGGTTCTGGGTTTGTTTGTTGGTTTTTGTGGGAGGTAGATGTTAAAGAGGGATTCTAGATGCAGCCTTTATTGGATTTAGAACATACATGAAATCAGTTCGATCAGCAGGGCTTAATGAGCCTTTCTTCTCTGACTAGAGTCAAAAAACCTAGCAAGCTCTTCACCTAGCTGTGTTGATGTCAGTGAGAAAAACACATCTCAAAACAAATCCCATCCACTCCTGATTCACAGAAAACCAACACTATGGAAACCCACAGCAGCTTTTCCATCTGAATTATCTATTGGACCTCACAAAATTGCACTTACATTACTTTCTGTGAAGGCTGACACTATACCACAAAGAAACATACACCTACTCCTGTTAGGTAATTAGCACTGAAAGTCATTGTCTCGGAGAGCCATTCAGAGAAAAGGAAGACAAAGTCCATTTCTCACTCATCCCTGGTTATTAATGGCAATTTTAGCAAAATGTATGAAGAGTGTATCTGATCTCTGCTGTCACACAGCAGACAGATTCTAACTCAATTACTCCCCTCTCACCTTATCTGAATGCATTTATTTTCCTGGATGAAATTAGATCAGCCGTTATCTCTGAACACACACCCCATGAATTGTGGATGGAAATATCCACAAGGAAAAACAGATGCTCTTGTTATTGACAGAAACCCCTGGAACACTGTCTGCTCCACAGAAACAAAGGCAGAGATGTCACAGGGATGATTTACTAGCCTGTATTACACTGGTAGAGGGAGATTTTTGTATGACTAAAGGTCTGGTCTTATTGTAAAATAAGTAAATATACTTGCCTCAAATTCAATCTAATCTAATTTGCTGCATAAAATTAGAAATATTAGTATAGCAACTTTTAAATCAAGTGATTTCAAAACAGTATAAGGTGGAATGAAAAAACACCACTGCCATGCATTGTAGGAAATCCCATACTGCATGTTTTGGATAAAATTGGTGAGAGAAATAAAGCTAAATAACACCTAGATGACTGCAACCACTGGAGAGATTATGTTTTGCTGTATGTAGAGATTAGTCTAAACCCTGCATTCATATATATTTCCTCTCTACCATTTACTCATAACTCTTAATTTAAGCCAGTGGTGTAAAGCACATGTAGTGAAAACCAGAAAGGGCTGCCATGTTCCAGCATTACTATTTCAGTTTTCTTACAAAGACCCCAAAGGCTTTAGGAAACTATGGATGTTTTTTTGCATAAATCAATAGCATTTTGATCCTAGTTGTAGTGAGCACTAATGAAACTCTTGTCTTATAATACTGGCCTGTGGCACATGACTTTGTCTGTGATAGTAATGCCTGAACCAGAGGCTCTGATCACATGGGGTGAATTCCCAGTTACTTGAACCCCATTGGACCCAAAAGGTTGAATTTCCTCTCGGTTCATCAGCTGTTCTGTGCAAAGAGAGATATGGGCTGTGTGTTACTGTGAGTTAAAATTAATGGAGTCTTGGAGTACTTAGACAACTTATTTGACTGTGGAGCATCTCTGCTTCCCCAGGGAATCTTGCAAGAGCAGGAATGGCATCAGGAAGGCCAGAGGCTGAGAACCTATAAGGGTCAGCAAAGGATGAAAAGTCAGCATAGCAAAAGAAGTATCTAAGCAGGCAGGAGCAAGGAAAGAGTTGTTTAAGATTTGGGATTTGATTCATTCTGTGTGTCTCATCTCCCCAAAACGCTTGCCTAAAAGTTCCGGGGCTCTGAGAGGTGTTCTCTCACAGGTGGTCCCAGTGCCTTTTCCACTATATGAAGTTTCCATACACTGCAGTAAGTCTGCACAACTCTTTTGTCATTTATTTAGAAATTTTCCTGCGTACAAATCAAAATGCCAAGGTGCTTCTCTTCAGTTGTTTGCATACCACCTTTGATTCATCATATGAAAGCAGGCAGGACATCTCCACTCTGATTTTTATGAAGTCAAAAAACCCACCAGTGAATCTCTAAATAAAACCTGGCCAAAGGGTGGCAGTGGGAGTTTCTTGGAAATGACCTACAAAGACTGAAGGAAAATAATTGCTTGATCATATAGCATTATGTAAAGAGCAGCATTTTCATTACACTGGATTATTCTCAAAAGCCTTTTCATTTAATGACTTCAACATTTGATAATTTGCATAAATGGATCCCAAGCTGTCTGGTGTGAGCCAGCCCAGCCTGCATCGCACGATGAGAACTGGATATCACATCATGGAAAAGCAACAGAAGAGCAGTTTTAGGAGAGGAGCTTCTTTCAGAGTGTCATGTTTGGAAAGTGGCTCTTCTGAAGGTTCCTCTGTCCCTCAGAAGTGATGTACTGTGCACCAGGTACTAGGAGGAAAAAGTCAGATTTATACAGAAGGCTGACTTCTGTAGAAACTACAGGAAAATACACGATGCTGATAGATTCATTACTTGGTAGTGCAGTGCCAGCTAGACCAAGAAGCCTTGCCCAGGCACATAAATTGTAATAATTCTCCCCGGTGTTATGATAAATAATACAACCTGTGCACAGGCTGCGCATTTACATGCCAGTATAACCCACTTGGCAGGTGATTGGAGACCAATATGCTCAAGCTATTTAAATGACCTCTTGTTCTCAAGCTTTTTTTACGAATTAATGACAAGAACCATGAGGCTGAGAAAAACATATACAGTGTCTATTGAGATTTTATCATCTGATATATGAATGCCCATTTTTGAGATTGACTGATGAAGTTAATTTTATTTTAAAGGCCTAGTGAAAATGAAAAGCATACACAGAAAATGACTTTTTAATGTTCTTGGTCATGTTGGAATTATTAAAATTAACACAGAGTGTTGTGAAAACAAACTGATGCCATCACCTTACAGGCACTGGATAGAAGACACCACAGCATGCCAAGCATCTCCTTCATTGTAACTCCAACATCTTGTCAGAAACCATTTAGTCAAGTCAAATTGCTGGGTTGTATTTAGTTGGATTAATCAAATAAATGGAGCTGTGGATGCAGTGTTTTCTTTTAGCAAGCAGAACTCATTAATTTAATTCTGGAAAAAAAGTTTGCAAAGAAACTCCAGGAAATTACACCGTGGGGACAAAACGTATTTTAACTGATGAGGTGTAAAGACTGATAGTGAAATGACTGATAATGCAGTTGTTGAGCAGTTGCAGCAAAGCCTGCTCTAGCAGTAATCAAAAACATTTGTCTTGATGGGCATGAGAAGCAAAAACAGGAAATGGTACTATTCCAGGATTTCTTAACAAGAATACAACAGGAAAGGAACCTAATTCTAAGACGGGAGGGCTTTTTATATTATAGCCCATGAACTTGGGAATTTTTATTCTCCTTTTTTCTAGCATCACAAGATTATTTGGATGAAAGCTTAGTGGACAAGTGACAGCACTGCTTGTAGAGTTTGTAAATTTGAAAAACTTAAGGCTTACAATTGAAGGATGATTTCTTTTTCAAAGAGGAATTTGGCATTACAAATTAAAGAGCATTCTTGTGACATAGCAAGACAAAGAATCAGCACAGAAAAATGGATACTTTATGTGATTACACCCATAATTCACCAGTGCTCAGCTTTTAGTAAGTAATATAAACTCTCTTATCAGTCTGCTAGAAATTACAAAAAAAAGAAAGAAAAAGAAAAAAAACTAAACAAAACCCCAAAGCAGCCACAGAAAAAGATCCATCTCTACAGATATGAAAGCTTTCAAAAAAGCTTTTTAAGAATGTGCTTTCCTGAATGTTTCCATTTGCGTTAGAAATACATAGATTGGGTTGGACTGAATCATAAAGCACCTTTTGTCATTCTTTTTGTCAGTCATGGTTAAATGCAGCAGTTCCAGGTCACACACTGTGACTTTCAAAAGAAAAGAATAAGGAGTCTTTCAGCACACGTGCCCATTTATGAAAATTAGGATCCCTAGAGGAAGAAATTTTTTGCTTTCTGAACTGATGCCACTAACTTGTTCCCACATATTTCTGTGCCATGACCAATTAACAGAATAAGCATTTCTAAAGATTTAAACAATGGTAAATATTTTTGTCAGGCCATAGTGTCTCTTTAATCCATCTGTTACTTCATCTGAGCAATGAGGACTCAAAAACAAGAGCATGGGTGACATGAGGAGAGCAGAAAGAGTAAGTTCAGATCAACAAAGCTCCATATTTATAACTCATTCATTAATTTATTAAATGTCTTTCTTTTTTAATCTGTGTTAATAATGAGGTACAGAGGCAATAAATAGGCAACCTGTCTTTCATGATGAATTCATGCTCTGGAGATTGGAGGTTAAACATTTTCTACAGGGTCTATGAAGAAGTTATTCTCCTCAAACCACTTTCATGCGAGTAGTTGTTGGCCGTGTTCTGTGTTTTAGGACTCAGAGAATAATGACCACAGTGATAAGAATAAAACTTACCCTTTTGTGATATTTATTATATACACAAAATTCGGATCTAAATTACCAGCATAGTTTTTATGTCCTGACTTTGTGCCAGAGGACGTAAAAGCTGGAATGTTTGGCAATAAATTGACAAAAATCCCAAATGCAGTGACATACCTGATGAAAATTTCACTGCAAGCAGAGAGGAAAAGAGTGAGGGGATTAAAAATGCCTGTTGTAGAGGGGAAATGGACCTGTCTGACAGTTCAATAGTGTACTCTGAAAAGCCTGGACAACCTCTATTAGCACTGCTGATGAGATAAAGGTGGTGTTTTTCCTGAGTGCAATGGGGGCAAAAAACCTACAACTAGCTGTGCAGACTGAAAGCCTTTGCTAAACCAGGAGACAAAACATTTACTGATAATATGGGAAAAAACCTCCAAAATCACTGGTGAGTTGAAGAGCATTTCAGTTTTCATAAGCAGAATAAAAGGAAGTTGAACATTCCTGAGTTTGAGGTGGAATTAAGAAAACTAACAGCTTTGCCAGCTTGATGAGTGTTTAAAGCATGGAGACCCTCAGCAGTGTGTAGTATGCAGAAAGAAGAAATCCAAAAATATCTGTTTACTGGGGCTTTTTATACCCTAAAGTGGTCCCTAGAATTTGATATTTTCTTATCACACTCTACAGCTTCAACAACATCATATGATCACCTTAGCAAACTAACCAGAGGTCGAGCCAAAAGTACAATATAGGTACTATTTGAATTGTCCATGCTTTGCTTTGGAGATGCAAAAATTTGTGAAAATAACATTTTCTTGTGATTTTTTTCTTGGACCAGTTTTTCTTGCAGTAGGACTATGTGAATAAGGATTGCTTAATGACATCTAACTTTTCATCTGTGGTTGATTCAAAGTACAGATTTTTCCATTTATTTATTACTTAACCTTCACCTTATCATTTACTTTTACATTTGGTTTTCCATTTAGTTCTGCCTCAGATTAATTTTCTTATAGATGCAGAAATGACAAGCTTTTCAAATGTTTGGGGGTTTTTTAACAGAATTTGTTTGCCAGATTGGCCTTCTTCCACAAAGTCTAACAACTCCAATGCTCAGAGCTTGTTAGGACTGATTCTTTTCTAACAATATCCTTGCATTCAAGGCTGTGATTAATTTTCCTAGGGAAAAAAAAAATCTATGCAGTTGATAGCTTTAAAAAATGTATAACATGGATAAGTGTCACATGGCTGGCTATGAAAAGAGAAGGATATTAATCACAACATTTAGATTAGATTATAGATGCAATTGAACTTTTTTCTCCCTTGCTGCAACCATTATATTTAGAACAGTCACTGCTCTGCTATTCTAGCAGGGAGAAAAACAAGTTTAATTTATACAGCTGAAAAGGCTTGGCCTTACATTCAAGATAATCTCATTAATTTAATAAACACGACTCAGTGAAGAATATAGGCTCTTAGACAAGAATTACTATTAGTTTAAGATTCAACAAGCCTTTAGAAGAAGAAAAATCTGAGAGGTGAAAGACAGTAAACATGTTTGATGGAGGCAAGTGCACCATGTTAATTAAAGTATCAGACTGCCTTTATGAAGCACGGAATCTGTGACCCTTGGAAGCATCACTGTGGAGCTGGTGCTTTGTGCTGTCTCAGGCCTTCCCCATCTCTCTTAGCAGACAAAAGGAACACTTCTGATGCTTCCAAAAGAGATCACAGGAATCCCCTATTTCTGCTTTCGGTTCTCCATTTCAGACAGCCTGTCAGTCCCTCTGAAGAAGGGCAACAAGGTTTTACTTTTGTTGTGGTTTGAGCAGCCATTTGCTCGTACACACGCATGGGAGGGGTAGAGAATTGGAAAGCCCTGGGTTTTTATGCTGAGCATGGCACCATATGGTAGAGGATATCCCTTTACCCAGCTGGGATCAGCTGTCCTGGCTCTGGCTGTGTCCCCTAGCAGCTTCTTGTGCCCTCCAGCCCTTGACTTAGTGTAAGCTCTGCTCAGTACCATGTAACACATCAGTGTGTTATCAACGCCATTCTCATTCAGAACTCAAAATACAGCGCTTTAATAGCCAATAGCAAGAAAAGTAGCAGCTGGAACCAGAATGCTTTTCCAACTGGCTGGATTGTTGTGAGTTCTTCCCAAAACAAGCACATGTTTATATTGAATCTGAGAATAGGCTTTCATAACAGTCTTACTTGGTAGCAGGGAATGGCATCTTCAGCAGAGGTTGCTGGGGTGGTTTTTCAGGTGTTTTTTTTTAATCTGAAAATACCGATTTGCCAAAATGGCCACTGGCTTAAGTGATGTTTCAAATGAAACAGGAGTTAGAACCCCAGGTGAGAACCTCATAACTGAAACACTTGGCCCAGCAAAGATGAAGCAGTGCAGAAACTGCTGCAGTGCTTTACGCACCAAGCTATGCCTCAGCAGGCTGTACTGCAGCCACTGCTGTCACCCAACACTCAGCCACTCACACAGAGGGAATGGGCCTTTTCCTGGGGCTGGAAAACAGCAGATCCAGTGCCTAAATCACAGACATCTGCTCCTCTCGCCTTGGTTTTTCCTCATAAAACTCTGAAGAGATTTGTTTCCTTAGGAAGCATAAAAGCAACCATTGATTGCTTTTATCACAGGAGAATCTGCTCTGACTAAACCCCCAGTTTTATCCCTAAGTCTTTTCTTCTATTCCATTGCAGATGCAGGTAAAGAACTTTTTTGCCAGCTGAACTTTTCGCTGTGGAATTATGCCCCTGAGGTAGAACAAACTTGTCAACAAAAAGTTCTTCAGGGGATTTCAGCATCCCTCAGCAAAGTCAGGACATTTGTATCACTGCTATCAGCTTGTTTAGCAGTGCAATTTATTTCGTATTGCTCCAAGAAAGAAAGATAAGAAATGCTTGGGGAGCGACCACATGTCTTTGGGCTAACTGCAGGTGTCAAAGCTGCAGGTTTCTCCTGAAAGCCATCTTCAAAATTATTCCAGGTGTAAACTTCTGTTTTATTAACATGGGCAGAGTCATGTCAGAAACCTACAACTCCTTTTAACCAAGTGTTTCTATTTAGATTTCATCATGTATTTATGTTAAATAGTCTCAGAGACACAGCATGTTAGTATAGAGAATAAAGCAGTGTAAAGTCCGTAACTCTCATTCCAGTCACACCATTGCAGTTTTCCAGTCTTTGGGATGCTTTTAGTTTGATAAAAATTAGTTCTCGAGGGCTGCATCTTATTCTTTTCTTTTGAAATATAAGTATTAGAGCAGATAATGACCAGAAAAGGCAAATGAATACATTTAAAGACATTTTATTCAATATGTAGCTTAGAACTAGACCATTATTTCAACTTAAATGTAGCAAATTATTTTTTCCCAACTCTAAGCACCAATTTTTTTCTGAAGATATTTTTCACATATCCCCACCTTACAAGTGAGCACATGTTATTTGCTCTCCACTAGCAGTTTTAATGGCCACCCAATGGGGTCATATATCACCTTATTTATTACATCTGCATCTGGTCAAACTGTTCCTAAAAAAAATCATTTACTGAAACAATTTAACCTTTTTTTCCAGTTCTACAAAATATCCATAAGAAGAATGTGACTTTTATTACTTCATTCCTTATTCATAAGTGTTTGTCAGATCACTTATGTGAACAAATTATTGCCTGTGGAATTTTCTGAAATCTTCCAATCATTCCTTGCCATCTGGTCAACAAGGCTGGCTTCATTAGTCACACAGTCTTATTTATTTCCTTTGATATGCAATAACCATCCTCTAGGAGACCGAACTGGGAATGTCCAAGTTAAAAGCAGAATTCATTACAGCCTGAGTTGACTCGCAGTAGATCTGCAATGGACTCTCAGGAGCACACTGAGTAACGAATACCTACGGAGGGAAAACTTGAATAAATCGAGTTTAGAGAAACTGCCTGGAATTTACTTGGAATTGTTCTATATCTTTCTTCTTCTTCTTTTTTTTTTTTTTTAACCTTCCACACAGGTAAATATATCCGTTTTCCTACAGGTATTGAGTTCCTGTGCTCAGCCCACTCCTGAATGGACCAGCAAGATAGATAAGCATGTGCTGGTTGTCTGGAATGCATCTGGTTTGCTTTACACATCATATACATACATATGGAGACACATGCTTCTGGCTGAGCTTTCCAAAGGTAACGACACTTTACCTTGTTCTCTGGCTGAGATTTTAAAGCTTTTCTACCACCTAATTCTCTCCACACTGTTAATAGATGATAATTTCTTGTTATATATCTTTTTCGATTAAACATTTCCATTTAGCATTCACACCTGGAGGTTTTCATTTACTTTTCTAATGGCTCATTAAAAAGCGAATATCATGGTTAAGGAAATGGTTTGGGAATATAATATGTCATGTGAGCTAGGTGTAGCTGATAATTACCCTGTGTTAATGCTTGAAGGGCCTGGCTGCTTCCTGAGCAACCCAAATCAGTGGAATCACACCACAGATTTCCCTCCCTGTGTTTATCCTGTTGCTGAGGTGTGAGCAGAGGGCCTGGGGGTTCTGCCCAGTTGGTAAAAGCAGATTACCTCCAGGCATGAGACCCAGGCTACAAAGTCAGGAACTACCTCTGAGTTAATTCTTCTGGGAAAAAAAAGACAAATATTTTAGTATTTAGCAAACAGCAGTAAATAGTATTTAGCAAATAGTAGATAGTAGTTAATTGCTAATGGTATTTATGAAAACACCAGAAGTCTAAATGTTGTACGTACGAATGACAGCGCCTGGGTTAGAACTCTGCACTTTTGTACTCCTCCCTTGTGTTGCTCTGCTCGTCATGGACTCTTGGATTGCAAAAGAATGGAGTCAGCACTTGGATCTTTGGCAGGGAAGGACTGGGCTGTGATGCTCCTTAAATTCAAGGGTCACCTTGGAGCACATTTTGGTGTACCACAGGCTGGTGAGCTTGGCAAGCACTGCCTGGGAGCCTCCTCACAGGGATCAGCCAGGGCTCCTGCTCTGAAACATCTGTCTTCCCCCACCAGCGTTTGGGTAGCTCTTTTTATTCCATTGTACACATTGTGCATTTTTTCATTTTGTACACCCTAAAAAACAGAATCTTCTGCTGTTCTTTAGATGCCCTTGGTACACATATATTAGCAGTTTGTTAGTTTGAGAGAAGAATATAGTTGGAAATATCATTTCAAATTAATACATTTTGTTACTCAAGAACAAATTAAAGCATGCTGGGGGCACAGTTTAATTGGGAAATAAAAGATGTCAATGGGACAGAGCGAGGCCTAAGAGGGGATAAGAAAGAGGAGTGTGAAACTGTAACAATGCAATAGATGAATTCTTGACCAGGGGCTTAACAACCAGTGGTCCAAATCCAATAAATTTTATCCACAGGGTTTGCACAAAACTACTGCCAGTGAAAAACAATTGACTCTGCCTCAGGGCAAAAGACAAAAAACCTCATCACACACAGAGCTTCAATATAGGACTCCAAAGGTTCTTCTGTCTCAGCTGAGCAGAAGGCTTTGATGTATCATCCAGTGCTGTAACCTCTGTCCTAATGAATTAAGAATTAAAAAACTTATAATGGAAATACTGAGCCAGTTGCCAGGTCACCAGAAGGATTAGGAGGAGCCTGGTTAAGGGACTGGTGCACTTTGGAAGAGCATCAAGCTAGTAGGAACAGTTATAACTCAAGCATCATTCTGCAGAATTCTGCTTTTTGGGCTGGAGGGGATTTCTCCTTGATCATCTGGCAGCAAGAGAACCCAATCTAACTTCCCCCTTTATTCATTACATACTGAAGTGGTTAATTCATTTAACTGCTTTCTGGAAATTATTAAGGCTCTTGTTGTTTTTGTTTGCATAGCTAACCTCTTCTGTACTGGAATAATTTTTAATATTGTTTCCTACTTCTGCAGTTGAGTTAACAAACACTCTTAAATTAAAATAGAGATGCATTGAATTTTTTTTTGGATGTTCACCACAACTGTCTGCTCCATATGAAGCTCAGGGAGTGTCTTATGACCAGTGTGGGACAAGGGCAGTGTCAGCTTTTAGGGCCATCTGATGTCACTGATTTGTCTCTTTTTCTCCAGCAAGCCCATTCAGACAGCTTAGCCTCACCTCCACATCTCTCTCTAATTCCTCAAATACCAGGGACTAGGGCAATTCAGTGTCACTAGAGAGGGTCTACTGAAAATTCCTGGATGTTTAATAGGGAAATTAAATAGAATAATAACTTAATAGGATAATTCGCATGTTTATGTCATTTTGCACATTGGTCCTCTTTTCATAAGAGTTTCAAAACCCACTGCGAGGTAAGTAAGACTTTCCTTCTGTCTCTCTCCTTTGCAAAAGAATGCCATAAATACTACACAAGAAGCTGATTCTGCTAAAGTTGTGTATGTCCAGAGAAACAGGAAAACTAAAGCAAATATAGCTATGTAAAAATACCTCAGGCTTTAGGGTACTTTGCTGTTGTTGTGACTTGGTTTTCTGTTTGGTTGCTTTTGGTTTGGGGATTTTGGTTGGTTTTTTTGGTTTTGTTTTGTTTTGTTTTGTTTTGTTTTGTTTTGTTTTGTTTTGTTTTTAAATCAAGTCCTGGCTTTTGCTTTTCATAGCTTGGAACTGGGGAGTCACTTTCAGAGGGACATTTTGTATGTTAGCTCTAGAGTTGACCCACATTTTATTTGTTGCTGGATGTGAAAGTTAGAATGATAACAGCTGCCAGAGAAGCACTAGAACAGTGGCTTAGACATAAGGTGGACAGGATAACCTTCTATGGAAATGTATAAATTTTAACCTTGACAGTGCTGTTTCTCCCTTTTAAAATTTATTTTATTTTAATTTTTTTAAATATAATTCTCTGCTTTGTTTCATTTTCAAGTGGGGCATGAGAAAAGCTGTGGTAAGCAATTGAATCTGTACATGGAACTAGAATTACATAAAATATTAACTGTATGTTTTTAAGACAACCAGAAATTACATAAAACTAACAAGGTGTACCATGAGGACGCAGCTAGTCAGGACCATTTACTTATCTAGATTTTATAAAACATTTCTCTAGTGTTAAAAATCCTTTCTCATTTTGGAGAGGTCAGACAGATTAAGCAAAGTTGGATGACATAAATTCTTTTCAAGCTTGAAGGCTGAATTGATTATAGTGTATCAGTCTGAAAGAGATAATAGTCCTGATAATTGAATCCATTTCATTTCTTCTGTAAAAAAAATATAGATGGGTACAGGAGGGAGAATATATAACTCTGCTTTAATTCAGTCCTACATTTAGAAAAAGTTTCATGGGTTTCATTGAAATAGCACTGTTTTACAGCCAAACATAAGATCCACTGTGTAATTTCTCATGTCACATGTGAGGTAAGAAGTGTATAATCAGGTTGTGGAGTTGCTTTGCTTGCTTTTTTCCAAATCATTTTGTTTGATATTGATACATATTTTAAAAAATATATTTTTAAATATGATCTAGTTATTTTGAGCATGATCTTCCTCCTAGCTCTTCAAACCCCTCAAAGCTTCAAAGAATGTATTTGGCAAGTGTACACACATAAACTCAGTTCTTTTTCCAAAAAACTCATTATCAATTCTTATTCTTTAAAGATGCTCAAGGGAAAATAACCAATTGCGGTCCACCTCTGCAATTTTATCAAAACCACTATTTCATGGACTGAATAAATGAATTTGGCCATACAAAACTTACCTGACGAAGGTGCCACTAAAAATTCTATATAAAGTTTTAAGATGAAGGAAATTTAAATGACTGAGCTATAAATGTCTACATGAGAGGGTCTGGAGAAAATGCTGACAGGAGCCCATCTGCAGTGATGCTGCCAGGTGCTGTTATAATTAGTTCTTTGGAAGCAAGGAACTGTTCATTTCTGCAAGCAGAGTATAACCTTGTGTGCAGACCAGGTCTAGTAATTTGAGACTGAGCATTATTTCAGCACTTGGACTACCTGAGAAGAAGAAAAAGCTTTCAGTGGAGGTCTTTGGTGCTGCATAAACATCCCCAGGTCTAGACTCTGGGTTCCCTTAGTCAGCAGAAAGTGGCAGGAGTCAGAAAGATGTGAGCATTTTCAGCTCATTTACGATGTAGTTTATGAAATAAACCTATGGGCAGACATTTAAATGAGCAAACTGCTGAGGAAAAATTATTTCTCTTTCAGCATTTCAGCTGACAGGGTGTTAGAGTTAGTAAGAGAATCACTCCTTTTTCCTTTTAAAAGTAAGAGAGAAATGCATGTAGCAAAAAAAAAGAGCCCAACACTGGACAAGGTAGCATTGAAAAAAGGGAAGAGCACAAGATCTCTCTTAATATGGAGATTCAGTAATATTTTGTAAGATGCAATTCAGGCAGTATAAAAAAGCCAGAGTATGCAGCTTTTCCACCACAGCAAGAAATGGGTTTCGTGTTTTTATTCTGCCTCTGCTAGTCTCACTCTCTTTGCAAGCTAGACCTTAATTGATCTATTAATGAAACACATATGCAAATATTTTTGACACCTCAGGATGTATTAGGAGGCTGAAGGAGTGCTATTCTTCACTATCCACAAATTGGAGTATACATTCTTTTTTTAGGCTTACTAAGTAATAAGGTCCAAATGTAACTGCAACATAAATGAAGAAAGACATTAGGGCTTTCTAAAAAAAGAAATAATTGCATGTATTTTTGTACTTGGGGCAAAATTTCCTGTTTCCTACAGCAGAAACACTGTTCTTAAAGTAGCAATTGGCTACCAGTGTGTCCCATAGAAAATCATGGGAAAATTCACATTATAAATAATCCACAGTGGAGAGATTAGGTGTGTAATTATAGAGATAGATATTGGAAGGAAAAAAAAAGTTAAATTTGATGGTTAGACAATAGCTGCAGCTATGAAACTCTGCATCTCATTTTAATGGTTGCACATTAGCCTCCACTACTGGCATTATTAACTATATATCCTTGCTGAAAAACCTTCCTCTTTGTCTCACTAAAATGAGTTTGCTACAAGCAACAGGGAGCATCAAAGTCCTTTTGTTTCCAACACTGACAAATTCAAAAAAAAGTTGCAAAGTCACACGGGGCAGGGCACTTCACTCGGCCTTTGTGTGAGCCAAATCAGGCTGCTCTGAGGCTGCTGTGATGATGAAGAGTTTCAGTTCCTGCAGCTGCAAATGCTGGAGACACTTCAGCTGAGCACTCATGGTCATCATTGCCCTCAGATATCTCACCAGTTCCTTCAAAAACAGCTCCTGCTTCTCAAGAGCCAGGTGGAAGAGCAGTTCGGAATATCTACATCAAAAATTCATTCCTGACACCACCGAATTAGGGCTCCTGCTCACTGTGAGGGGTCTGATAGCAACAAATAGAGATTTACATTTGCCAGCCATTGCCCTCAGTGCTAATCTGGAACAGAAGGAGAAACACAAACTGGGAAGCTGGCAGGGACAAATTTCCTTAACAGAAAATTGTGAAGATAAAGCTGATAGTTATCCAGCTCTTGCAGTCCAGAGGCAGTCATCCCAGTGGTGAAATGACATCTTTCTACCTTTACGCATATGGAATAGCTCAAATTCAACAAAGCAACGCTGTCTCTGGTCACAGAACTGTCACACAGTGAAGTGCCATCTCCCCTTCCCCAATGCACCTGTGGCCATTTACCCTGTTCACTCTTTTCTTTGTTGCTTCCGCTGATGGGGGCTGCAAGTCAGCTGTGCCTTCTCATTTAATCTGAAGTTCACTACCTACAGCTGCTGCCAACGAGCCAAACCTTCCCTAGGTCCCTCAGCTGAAAGAATTTACAAATCACACCCAAGCTATAAAAGAGCCAGCAACAAGCTAGGCACGTAGCTCAGTCTTCTGGATCTTTTGTGGTGGAAAGAACTTCTGTTGTCGTCTAAAGGTATTTTGTACAATTATATGATTTCTTGGTTTTGAGTTCAATACTGCTGCTTCATGAATTTGTCCTTTCATGGTTTCTAGGTTTTGCTGAAAAAATATGAAAAGGTTGTTTTACATTTTAAGAGAAGGGGTGGGGGGGGACTTCCTTGTCCTTCTTCAACTGTTTATGTTTTCAATTGTGGTTTAGAGAAGTTACCTGGTGTTACTTGTACAGCCTGGAGTATAGCCTAGTTACAGCCTGACTCTTGGATGAATTGCAGACAGGGTGACACAGAACACCTTTATGCTCATTTTACTGTTTCCTGTCTGCCTCATGAAGTTACTTGTCTCATGGTAATTCCCAGACTGCCTCCCTGGTGCTGCTTCTTTCCATGTGTCTGTGAGTGTCCCACCTCTCCCAGGGTCAATGGGGAGAAGTAAATCTACCTTGTAAAGCATGTGGGGAGAGCTCCCCTGGTGAGCTCTGGGCAATGGGGAGATCGTGAGAAGGCTCTGGGGGTTCTGTTGTACTCAGCTTTGAAAGTGAAATTGAGGTACAAATTTAGGAGATAGAGGAGTGATAAAGTCTTTGAAGATTATCACCTGATAGCAAAATTGGTACAACTCCCCTGTCTGCTCCTTTCTGGTGGAATAACATGTTTTCCCTTGTGGTTGTTCACCTGCGTGAAATCCATACCTGTTTAACATGAATCTGTTGGTAGTTTCTTGACTTTTTTTCCCCTTTTCTTGTCTGCACATAAATCACTCAGGTGATGCTGCTGACAGACCCTGTGGCTATATTTAATAATGAAAGCATATGTTTTCTTAAGCTAATTATCTCTGCTACCCTTGAAATTCAGATTAAGTTTCTGCTTCTGAGGAAAAATATGTTTTAAGCTGCACACTTTGGGGTCTGTTGTTGTTTTTCAGTTCTGTTTCTCTTTTTCATGCAGCAACATAAGGATATTTTCTAACTGAGCACCTTTTTGTGAGGTAAAAGTGAGGGCCGTGGTGACTATATTCAGTCAAATAGCAGGGCTATAGCTGGAGATGTATATTATATGCAAGTGTGCTTACAGCCATGGAGAGAATCTTGTAAATAAAGCTGCCCATATGTTGCATCTTGAACACTTTAACAATGAAGCTGATTGGCTTTTCCCCCCCTCTCTTTGTCTGGTAACACTCACAAGGATTCGTAATTTTTCACTGATAAAGCTCCTGAACCTTTCTTTTTATTTTTCTGAAAATACAGAATAAAGGCACACTCAAGACAGCATTTCACAGAACAGATGAGCTCCCAAGGGCCTTAGTTTCTTAGGGCTGGCAGATGATAAAGGAAGAAGCTTGTTTTGATGAAAGAGTTTGGCAAATCTGAATGAATAATGACAAGTAGGATATATAGAAGCAGGAATGTTTTTCTCTGGCTTTTGACCATGGATGGATATCTTAAAGCTTGTCATCAGGAGAAGTAGTTTGAAACTGTATTAATGATTAAAGTGAGAGGAGACTGTGGGAGGCAGAAGAGGAAGAAAAAGGGAATTCATACAGTGCTGTGGGTGGCTTTTTTCTTTTCAAGAGCTTCATAAAACATAACGGTGATAAATACAGGGTAACGACAGAACAGTTGAAAGATGCTGGTAGAAAGAAGAAAACACGGTTTGACGTTCACAGAACATCCAGAGAGCTGGGTTGAAGAGTAGGAGTATGCAGCACATCTGAATGGCAAGAGCAACAATCCACTTTGATTTGAGCCTTTAGGCATGTAAAACTGTACCAAGAAATATGCCCCAAATATTGGTATAACTGTAGCCATAACCGAAAGAAAGCTGCTAGGAAGAAGAAGATAGTGAAGGCAGCTAAGAATGGGAGCTGTAAAGTAACAAGAAAGAGTAGTGGAGGCATATAATTGGTAAGTTGGAAATGGAGAAATAAGAAAAGAGAAGTTCCATGAAAGTCTTTTGTCGTTAATTTCTTTTCACAGGGTGAATCAGAAAGGGAGGAGTATTTTTTTTCTTTAAACCACTTGGCATTAGTAGAACTCGAGTGAGCAACTCTGCTTGTTCACCAGTTTCACCAGGGAGAGAATCAAGCCTGACACAAATAATCTATTTGGTTTTCATATATCCTGTTCTCCCAGTAGACTTTCTTTGTGGAGTTGAACAAAACCAAGAGAAAAGTAAAGTGTACTGATGTCAGGATTCTGTTGGATGAAATAGGAAACAGTGGTTTTGAGCTATTTCTGTGTGTAATTGTGTGGAAGGCAGAACTGTATTTGCCTTATTGTAATGCTGTGGGTTTTTAATGTTAACTGTGTGTGACTTGGCCAATTTACTGTGGGGTTTTTTCCTCTCTTCTTTCATGTTAAGGCTTCCCTATGCACTGCTCCCAAAGTTCTCTTCTTTCTTACTTAATGAAACTCTGCCAGCTTGTATTAGTGGTTAAACAGAGTACCATAAGATACAGATCATCTTTAACTTTATTTTCTATCCTGAAGTCTAATTTTAATTAACCTATTTGTGCAATGGAAAGAAAGTAATGCAACAGAAGTGACATTAAGAGGAAAAACTGTGCTGTTATTAAAACTGCTATCAGGTTAAATTAGTACCTTCACAAATAACTGCTTTCCTCTTTTGAGCCTCCTCATGCTACAGTGAACTCTGACCACTCCCATATGTCAAAAATCTCCTCATTAAGTCTTTTGGGGAGTATCAGTGAGCACATTGGAGCTTTTCCTTTAGCAATATGGTACAGAGGATTATCTACCAAGCATGAGTGTCTTATCTGCATGCACTTAAACTAAAGCATATGCTGGTGTGAGAACCCCCAAGCAGTAGTTCGTTAATGATCTTTTATGGATGTGCTCAAAATAAAGCTATCAAGTCCTGCTATAAGGCGGCTAGGTTTAGGTGTGTTCTGTATCTAAAAGGCCTGTGAGGGAGTCTTGCTGACTACATCTGGAATCTTAAACCTGCTGACAAATAATGTTTCCCAAACACTCATTACATGGGGTTGGAGATGCCACTGGATTTGAGATCAGGAGGGACTATGAATATCAGCTGCTTGGGCTTTCTGCTTTACATACACCACAGAAATCTCACCCTGCAATTCCTGTGTGAGGCACATCACTTCTAATTAAGCTGGAATGCAATCTTCAGATGGTTAAATGGATTCAGAACTTAATGTGATGAAGAATGCAGATCATCACTTGTTAAATTTAATGGGGAAGATAATATACCTGGGTAACACATGCAGCATACGTTTGTTTAAATTTGACATATTATACTTCAGTCTTCAACAATCTGAATAAGTGGCAGAGTGGCTTGTTTGGCTGAACAGTTCTAGTTTAGTGTAGCATCTACTCCCCTGCACATATTTACAGTGCTGTGCATCCTGTGGGTGCAGTGCTTGTGTGGAATCTGCCAGCTCTGCCTCTGAGCTGCACCCTTTGAAGGTGATCCCTTTGTTCATGGAGGCTACATCACCCCCAGCCTCAGCAAAACCTTCCTGGGCTGGTTTGAAGGTGATGTCTTCTGTAGCTGGAGGCAGTAAAACAGAGCTTTCAGCCGAGCCTCTAGCACCCCCTGCTCAAAGAGTCAGCTCTGTAGGTGCTTCCAGGTGGATCAGACAGTTTGCTGACTTTCCCTTCCTATGGAGGCTGCCTTTCAGTGTGACGAAGTTTAGCTCTGTGTTTGCTCAGGTTGTCCTTGATCCATTATCACAATATGAGTATTGACGATCCTGTTATTTGACATGCTTCCAGACAACTATTCAGGGATTTTTCTTTTTTCTTTTTTCAGTCTTCATAACTTGTCTTGGCTTATCCTGAACAGCAAAATCACAAAAGTTAGAAAAACTTTATGCAAGGGAAGGCGTGTAAATGATAAAGCATCATACCTGGTATTGCTTCCTGAGAGGTGATTCTGTGTGGCACAAGGGTGTGAAGTGGGCATTTTCAGTAACATAATGACACATCTGCACTTTAGGTGCATAGTAGGTATTTAAACCTCCAGCTGAAGCCTGATGATACCTCTGTATATGACTGCTAAGTTCATATGTTTCACTATCAAAAAGGATTTCTTTAAAGACTTTTTGTCATGGGCTGCCCAATATTACCACAATGAAAGGAGAGTTCAAAACTCCCTTTGACTTTATTCAGCAGCTTTTAAAGTCTCCTGATTGTTATAACTTCCCTGGTGGGTCAGTAATATTTAGTTTGTTGTATAATTCTTCACATTTGGCTTCATCCACATGTGAAGCTTTTTTAGCTTGCGGGTATAGGTAACTACCCCTGTGAATTTGTGAAAAATACTAAATTCAAAATATGTTTTTGACATGAAGTGTTGAAAAATCATCATCGGCTAAAAAGTAAAAGGATGCATTGTAACAAGACTTGAAGGAATTTAAAATCTGGATCAATAACTTTTCTCCAAGTGAGTTCCAGAGTGTCAAACTGAAGCATGTTTGGTTGTAGGTGTTAAAATGGAGCATGAAGCCTTCAGAAGGGCACAGGTTCCATTTACTTGGGAATGCTACTGGAATGCTCATATTTACAAAAGTCTTCAGTTGCAGGGAATTGATACCTAATGTTAACCATCTGACAAAGTATGTCAAGTCTGGGGAAAAAAACTATGTCTATGTGCCACAGATTTTATCTAAACAATAATGCTATATTTCTAACATTTAAATGAACTATATTGATTGGAAAAAAAATGTGTTTTGAGTGGGAGTACTCCCTGTTAAGTGTTTGGGGTTTTTGGTTTTTTTACTCTCTTTTCTTTTTAACTTAGCAGGGTAGGGGGTACTGATGTTACTGCTGTGTTTGTTAGAGGCACAGTCACTCAGGTCAAAATGGATAATAACCAGTCAGACTGTAATAAACACATTGCTGTGTTAGGCAGACATGGAGGAAAATGTGCGAATAACAATGCAGTGGGTGTATCTCTCACAGGCTGCTGAGTTTTCTGTCATGGCAATTGAAAAAAAAAATCAATGGCGGACAATGAAAAGAGTTGAACAAGTGAATATCAGTGATGATGAGCATGTGTGGGAGCATTCTGGAGCAGGGCTGGGAGGTGTTTCCATGGGGAAGATGCAGCTGGTTTTAGAGGATGAACTTGGTTCCTGTAGAAGAGAGGTTTGTATGAGGGCACAGCAATCCTTGGAATGTTGTTCCCTCCAAAGCTCTTGATTCATACAGGGGAGTTTGTGCTCTTTGTGAACTGAAGTCTCCCTTATCCCTCAGAGGGAGAGCATGCTATAGATGTGCAGTGTGAATGGCAGCCAGATGTCTGATTGCTAGGCATCTAACATAATTCCAAATTGATCAAAACAGACTTTGTGCGTTTTCATGCTCTTAATGATTGAGTGTGAAGATATTTTTAGTCTGTGAATAGAATATTTTCCAGCACCACCTCTTTCTGTACATTTTACTCTTTGGAGTGCTGAACAAACGCAGCTATGGCTTAATGGAGAATCAATCTTCTAATTTTTGGCCTGTAAAAGGGGAGTCTGTCTTGTCACTAGTGGGAGTGACTTGATTGCGCTATTTACTCTTTTGATATATAATCTTGTATTGATTTTATGCTGGCACCAAGGAGATGGTTTACAGTGGTGTGGCTGATTTAAGCATAAAAATCCACTGTCATTCCCAAGCCCCTTGCTGGCTAAGGAGCAATTGTGACTTCTGCTGTGAGAAGGAGTGGAGTCATTCTGTATTTGCCCTTCAGCTACAGTACAGTGTGAAACATGTCCAGTGCAACAGGGAATGTGGTGACCACCACACCAAAGCCTGCCTCTAATGGCAATAACTTGTGTTCTGTGAGTTACTGCTGGACAGAGCCCTCTCAAGAGTTCTTTGGTGTTTAAAGGATGTGGTGATAAAGGAAACCTGCTGGAAGAGAAAGATTGTAAGGAAAATGATGCAAAAAGGGCCACCAGTAAAACTTAATAAAGTAAATTCTCCAATGGGTTGTATCAGCGTAGTTCTTGATGAGCTCTGTCTCCTGTTTGTCTGAGTTTATGCTGTGCTTCCTTGGGGGGAAACAGAAAAAAAAAATGTTATTTTTAGCTACCAGGGGTCTAATTTCAGTATAAAAGGAAAACTGAGGTGAATTCTCCCTGCTGCCTCAGAGCAGGTGTGTGTGGGAGAGCCCCAGCCATGCACCGAGCCCTGCTGGCTTAGAACATGGTGTAACAAATCCGGGCAGCATCACATCCACAGCAAAGGGCCTGTCTCAAATTCATACTGAAACCTCAGACTAATAGCCAGGAGGTCTGTTCCTTTTCACACAGCACTCATTCAGCATGCCACACCAATAAAATCTCATTGTCTTGTGTTTAGTTAGGGTGTGTTTCAATTTGAGAGATGTATTTCAGTTACTGGTTCTAAGCAGCTCTGGAAAGATGTCCAGATCCTCAAAATAGTTAAATCTCCAAGTCCCATTTAAACCTGGAGGCTTCTTAAAGGTTCAGTGGAGAAAAAAAAGCTGGAGGTATAAAACAGCCTGCACTATTTTTGGTCCCAGAGTTTGGAGGATTTATGAGAGGTGGAAAAAATAGAAAGTATTGGCTAAAGAAGCAGCAGGAAACAAAACTCTCTTTCAAACATCCCTACTATGTTGTTCTACCCATAATAAGAGAAGGGAAAATAAAACAAAACTGGTGTTTGAGTAAAGTTGCTTGGTGTTTTTTCTTTTCTTATGTATGTTATTACTTGCTTTGTGCTGAAGCAGAATTTCAAGGGGGATCAGTTTCCTGTGAACCAGCCAGCAGTGCACCAGTTAAAGGCTTTAGATTTTTCTGGGTAAACATAAATGTGATTCTCCTATCAAAGTAGGTAATGTGTGTGTCATCCATACAAATAGCACAAATGCATCTTTGCTAAGCAACACTTAACAAGTTTTCTGTGTCAACCTCCATTTATTTAGTACCTCTTACATTTGTTTTTCTTTCATCTCTGAAAGCACAGATCATTATACTCTATTTCTTAGATGTTGATATGAGAGCATCACTGTCGCTTGAAATTTATATCTTAGAATCAGTGAAATACTTTGCTATCTAGACACATCTATACTTTTCTCATTGGTGCTGATCTTCTGAACTTTTGTGTGACTTCCTGAGGAAGGTGACTTTTAATGTTCCTGGCAATGTTAGACTGACAAATTCAGCTGGAAGAATTGCTGATCATGTTATCTATTGAGGAAGTGCAAAGTTTTGAGAAGAGCAGAAAAACCTTCTAACCAGGCCATGAAAGTGTCTCTCGTAAACAGGATATATCTTTATCTTTCAATGTTAATATATGAGCAGAATTTATTTCTTGGCATCCTCTGTTACACTTTCCTCTTCTATTTTATCTAGTCTTAAGCAAGGAAACCAAGTACAACTGTAAAACAGCTAAAGCATTGAAAAAAAGAATTTCCTCTGATTGTAACTTAGAATTTTGTAAGTTAATGTGAACTCAAGAGAAATTTCAAGGCTTTGTTCTAACATGAAGCATAAATTATTTTACCAATCTACTTCTGTGTGTGTTATAGATATACTTGTGTTAGTTCCAGATGTCTTGGCATGCAACATGTGGTCACATTTAACATCAATACAATCAACTTCAGAAAAGCACAGTAAAATTTTAAAAGTATGCATGTTATTTGTAAGGCATATTTTGAAAATAATAAATAGGGAGATACTTTGTTCTTCAATCACTTAGTACTTCAGGTGTATTTTGGAAAATGGGTTTTCAAGAAATAAAATTATTCCTATGAAGTTAGTTTTGACAAATATCTGTCTCTTTGTTAAAGACACTAGAATAGATGTTTAGTTCTTTCATTAGAGCCAAATTAAATTACAACTATCACTGACTTGCAAGTATGCTATCTAATTATGTGACAGGGTTCCAAGAAAGTCTAAAAGGTTGTGTGATAATATGCCAGCTTTTCAACTAGAGAATTGCTGGAAAATAGCTTCATTTTTTGTGATGTGTAAATATTTTTTGTTGTTATAAAAACACTTTTTAGTTTAAATTACATTAAAATGTTGGGGAAATACATTGCTTTCCAGTCCAGGTCACCTACTAATGTTCTCAACCTTCTTATGGCTGGAAGATCTAATCACAAAAAGCATTTATCTTTCAGCATGGAGCAAGTTGGTTTTCTACTGAAGTATTTTGAAGCTTGTCAGAGACTGGAGGGTGCCCATTGCTGGATGGCAGCAGTGCCCAACCCTCCTCTGGCTGCACACAGGGAAGGTGACATTGGCTCTCATTCAGAGACAAAAATCTCAGTTCTCACTGGGGGTTCCTTCAGCCATGTGTGCTCCTGCTTTCCCCTCGGAAAGCAAGGTTGGTTATTTCAAGGAAACCAGGCTTCAAGGCTGTCCTTGCTCCTCTCAGAGCACTCTGCCTTCTGTCCTGATGCCTCTGTTTTATAAGAGCTGTGAATCTTCTATTTCAACTAGAAGAAATATTAGCATAAACCTAATACTGAGCTATGCCACTAATTCTTTATATATTGTGGTAGTTATTTGTCCACTTCCAGAGGAGCACCTATTCTTCTGCCCAAGCAGGAAAGCTGGGGCATTTCTCCAGCAGCCCAAGGAAAAGGCACTTTTGTGGTCCCTGTGACAGTGCTGGCTCTACAGTAGGGATCAGCCAGCAGCTCCTAATGGCTCCTGTGCTCTGCTGGCATCCCTTTCTTTGCTACCCAAATTACAAAATCTAGCTACAGGAGAGGGCAGAATCTGACCAATCCTCTTCTCCAGTACAGTAACAAGTAGGGAGATTTCCACTGTCTTGTTTTCAGGCTTTCTTGTGGGTTTTGTTGAGTATTTTCTTTTCCTTTTAAGAGTTGGAAACCCTGCTTATGATTTAAATTGCTGGGCCGTCTGACAGGAGATGGATATGAAACTCTATCACCAATCTATATACAATTAATTAACAATTTATTGTGACACTGGCATTGTGTTAGCATTACCGGCTATCAGATATTAATTTAGAATGAAGGAAAGTGACCTGGAAAGTTGACAAGAGGCAGATTTGGTACAAACACAGTAGTAAGATTAACAAAACCCAATTTACTACAGCAGAGCCTATGTCTTATTGTAATGCATCTAACAGTAATAATGATTAATTTTCTCAAGAATTTCACATTAGACCTTTTTGAAGGGAAAATAATTAAAGGGATGCTAATAACTAGTAATGTTACCTAAAATAAGCTATTACCTTATCACTACAAAACCTAATTTTTTTCACACACATTAAACCCCTTTTCAATAACAATAATTACACTTCCAATAATGCTTATCTAAAACCTTTGAAAGGACAAAGGTAATACTCAGGAAGCAAGAAGACAGTTCAAAACAAAAGCAGCTTTAATCTGTTTTGTTTCTGTCCTCTGATAGCAGCATATCAGTGGCTGTGAGGCACAAATGCCTATCTTGGTGTAGCAACCACCAGATTTGTGCCCAAAGTCATTTATTCACAAGTGCTCAGCAGTTACAGAAGCCCAGAGCCCTTTGTCATCCCTTCATTTTGGTAGGGTGGAAATAGTAACCCAACCCTCCTGTTGAACAGGGAGCTTGAACTGGGGTTTATACTCTAAAAATTTGTCACTGTATAAAGATATTCCTCATTATACATATATGTTAATTTTTTTTTGCCATTAGGCTGGCTGTGTCCTTCTCACGTGGATGCCTCTGGGGTCTGAGTGAGACCTTCTCCCTCTGTGGCCAAGTGAATCGTATGGGCCAAGCTTTTGATAAATCTGTCATTGGGAGTTTGTGGTACCACAGGAAGTTGGGAAAATAATTGCTATCACTGCCTCTGCTTCAAAGAAAGACAAAGTGTATGGCTGAACTGCTCAAGTCCAATAAAATATTGAAGAAAGTAATCTATTTAAAGTGCAGCCTGTGATGTTCTTCCCTGGGTGTGAATGTCTAGGACAGCTCTCCAGCTGGTGGGAGCTGGCACTGCTTCCCTTGCTCAAGCAGGGATGTGCAGATTTGCTGCAGCTGAGGAGGAGAACAGCTTTGCAGTTGGAGTGTGCTTTTTCATGTACAGAAAAAGTTGATTCTAATCCCAAGTTATGAGTGAAAGTTAGTGTGGGAGGATATTTCTCTTCCCCTTTTGACAAGTTTTCCTGCATGTTTAGAGTAGAATAGAATTACTTTGATTTCTTATATCTGGAAGTCCTCTGGTTGTGGAATGCTCTGGTACATTGGTACAACCCAGCCTAGATGCTGAGGGGTTGGTTGGAGGCGCTCTCCAGTGTGAAACTCTGCCTGGCTGTCTCCACAGCAGAACTTTTCTAGGCCAAGCACAATGATCACAGTAAGATAAGTTAAAAGCCCTGGTTCTGTTTAAGTATCAAAAGGAGGACAGCAGGAAGCAGTTTATTTTACATGCCACATGCAGCTCAGAATTTGTCACTTTAAGTTTAAAGAGGAGAGCAGGGTGGGGAAGGGAAGGTTATCACCTCCCTGCAGGCAGGTGGAAGATGATTTGATGTGTGGCACCTCCACTCTCTAAATCCCCTGCAGCAAACTGTTTCTCTGTTGGCTGCTTGCTGGCTTTCCACTTTGTCACCTTTCTTAGGTTTTCATCTGCTCAGCTGTCAATGGCAGCCTCACCTCATGACTTACTGGGAGCAGAAAGGTAATAACTCTCGCAACCAATAGATCTTTGCTGTCTCGCTCAGAATCCCTTGCACCTCATTTGTTGGTAAGGGAAGCCACCAGTTGTCTTCTGAAATGCTGAAACTTTTTTTTTGTATACATCTGCCATTTATTGATAACCAAGTTGTAAATAACACTTGATGCATTGTTCTCCCTTCACTTTAGTTACTTCTGGTGACTTGTATACCCTTCAGCAGATGGTCCTTCAGCTAGTCCTGCGTGATATTGGAGAGTAGTTAAATTTTTGGCTAATGGAAAACAAAAATAAATAATGCACTAGGAAAACTCATCATATTTTTCTCATTATCCAAAGGAATCCAGCAATATAACAGTCTAGGACCTGACCTAATGTCTAGCTGAAACTGTTTATGCTGGGTTTTGCATGGAGTTATTATGGCTTAACTACACTCCATAGTCTTTGACATTGCTTGAGAGACAGGAAATAAAAAGGCTCATTAACAATTAAGGTCTTCAGGAAAGCAAAAGCTTAGCATGGAATCTATAATACTTCCTTCTGGGCTTCTGATCCTAAACTAAAAGGTAACTTTTCAGGTTGAGAAATAAGGAAAAAGGTGAAAGTGGGAGTGGGTGGGTGTAACTGTGAAACAATACTAATGTCGTACTTTCTCTAGCTTTAAGACATGTAATAAAATTGGGAACTTAAGACTAGCTGTTGTATCTGAACTGGTGTTACTTGAGCATCATTAAATGGATTGTTGAGCCCTCTTTCTTTTATGGTGCTTAATGTTGTAACTTAGTCATGAAAGGCTGTTAAAAAGCCTCCTATGCAGGTATTGGAGAACACTGCTAGTAGAAACACTTGCAGAACTTCCCTTCCAGCATCAGGATTCAGTAGTCTCTCAGTAAAGTTTATTCAGCCTATGTACCCTGCATTGTAAGCATTGTTTGACTCTGAACACAGTGTATGCAACTTAGTCCTGCCAAGGCACAGAGCCACTGAGGGTTTTGTTTAGTTTTTCTTATTAATCTTTCCAAAGGGAAAGCAAGTTAGCTTTTCTCACTCTTATTCACAACATTTGGAAAATGCTCATACTCACATCATCCTTGAAAGCCATTGCTGTTGCAACTACAGGGCATCTCTCGTGGCTCTTTGCCCTCTATGCAAGCTGCCTGTGCTGCTTTCAGATCTTCCCATATACATTCCTGACTTATTGTCTATAGCTGTAAGTCATTCAAAAGCATTGCCTAAGGTACACTTTGTAGCAAGAAATTATTTGTGTGCCTTGGAGGTTACTGCATCCTGAACTTCAGCTCTGAGTTCAAAGGAGGCTGGGAGGGAAGGTGATGCTCATGTACAAAGAGTCTGGTGAGTTAAGTACCAGGAAGGCAAAAGCTAGATGCATCCTGGGGTGATCCTGGCATGTACAGGTCCAGCTGGATTTCAATAAATTCCCAGAAGCTCTAGAGGAGCTCCCAGGAGCACCTGTGGGAGAAGTAAATGCTGAATAAAGCTGACTCTTTAGGGTGGGACTTGAGAAATACCTATGCTATGTGTTGGCACTGGCTATGGTTTGTGTTTGAGGGCTGTCCAGAGAACCCTCAAGATTTTGGTGGTTCTCTAACACATGAGCCATTTGTTGTTGTGCTGTTGCTGTCTGGCACAGAGAGGAGAAGCAAAATGGATATCTTGCTGTCATTGGAAAGACACAATAAACCATTTACCAGGGAGATGCTGACCCAGAGCCTCCACTAAAAGCAGTTTTCACTGGCTGCCATTTCTAACATTAGAAATGCGAAGGTCTGTGCTGTGTATTTTATGCAAAGCAGATTGAAATCAACATCACACCTCATTTGGCTCCCAGCAGTTGAAGAGAGAAAACACACAGGACTGTAAACATATTTATTTTGGAGTATTTTTCAGAGGAGAAAAATCAAGCACCTGAACAAAGCAGTGGGTTTGGGCACTGGACAGATTTAGGATGAAAAAGTTACTATGTATTCCAAGCTGCAATTTTTGCAGAGCCACGATAAGCCGTTAGACAGACACAAGGTCTTCAACGCCGCTGGGGGTGAAAAAGGGACAGTGCAGTTACTCCTAGCCATAAAGGGACTACTACAGAGGTGTGGTCACCCAAATTTCTGCACTGGAAATTAACTGATTCTCTTCACAGACAGAAGGATTTTGTCATGTGTTCAACAGTAAAAAAAAAAACAAACTTGCAGGAATTTCACAGGTCTGTGCTAGTGAAAAGCTTGCTGATAAGGTAATTAGTTGAAGGTGTGTACTGATGATTTCTAACTGTTAATTGTTACAAGAGCTTTAAGTTCTAGAAAAGGAGCTTTCATGTTTTGCTGCCTGTGAAACTCCATTTCATAAGAAAATGGTGTTTCCCTTGTAAAAAGCTGAGAGCTGCTTCTCTGGGTATTTCTGCCTGATACAAATTGTAGAGTTTGTGGGATTCTTCCCGTATGTGATACCCTGAGAAGATCATGCTCCTGCCTGCAGAAACAAAATTGAGTACTCTTCTGCTCACCCATTGCCCCCGGTTTCCCAGTCTTGCACATCAGGGAGGAATGCTTTCTTTGACCTTCCCTTTCTGGCTGAGATGCCTGTAGAAGTTCTTCGTGTTCTTTGCATGCCTTGTCAGGTTCAGCTCCAGCTGTGCCTTGGCCTTCCTCACCTTTACTGACTTTATCAGTAAAGTCACAAGAGACACCTTCCTTCCTTCTGAAAAACATCTTGCATTGAGCTTTGTCCTTTTCATTTTCTCTGCTCCCCCCGGCAGGTTCTGCTTTCTTGGTGAAATGCATATGATTTCTGATAGCCCCTGTAATAAAGGTGATTTCACGTGTCCTGTAATGTCTTCCTGAGACAAATGACATTGGCTCTGTGCAGGTCCTTTCACCTCTTTTTTTCCTGCATTAGTTTGAATATTGAGGGCACTGCATGTGCAGACTGTGCTGTAAATTGATGTGTGTGCTATTCCTATCCCCAAGTGCAGAGCAAATACTGAGTGCAGAAGGCAGGTGGCAGGCTGCTGTTGTTTAATTTCATAGTCTGGTGTTTTTGTTGCATGACAAATTTCATCTTTGGGTTTATATAGCTATTAAGAGGCTTAGGTAATCAAAAGCAGTTGTTAAACAAAACTAGTTTGGTTCTGATAGAAGATCCTTGAGAAAGGGAAAGTCATCTCTCATCCTTATTTGTATGAAGAGTGAAGCGTGGCTGTCCTCTGCTGGCTCCATTCTCTGTGCCAGTTTCCCCTAGCCTGAGAAAGGGTTGCCACATCTTAATTTTCTGAGATGGAGCCAACCTCTACCAAACCACATCTTTGGATAGATCTCCCATCTGAAGGGCAAAAACCACTCAGCAGAGAGACAACAGCTCTGCTTTAAACCTCAGAGTGTTTGCTGTCCACTCTGTCAAGTACAGCTTTAGCCATAAAGGTACATTTTTGGCTCTTGTAAGAAGACCAGCAGTGCTTTCTTAGAACTGCAGAGCTGTTTAAAGTCCTCTTTTTTTCTGTTTTGCTCCCTTCCAGCTGAGCTCCCCTCAGTGTACTCTTACGATATCTTCCTCCCACCCTCTTGCACATCTGGCAGATAATTGTAACAACCTTAAAGCCAAATTGAAATCATAATGCTTTCCTCTCTTGACTGCTTCAACTAAGCTACCATCTTTCCAGACTAAGTAACTTCCTACCCCAGCTTGTCAGCACAGGATGGTGCCTTACCAGCCAATCATTTTAACACATCTTTGCAAATGGGACCTGTAGATTATTTTCGCAGTGAAAATCATTAGCAAGGATAATTAACTAAGACTGTGGTGATGAATAGCGCTGCACTACTGATCAGTGTAATAAAGAACAGAAGCCACTAATTACAGATAGCAAGCCTTGAAGCCAATGAGAAATTTAATTTAACGTTGCTACACAGACTCCACACAGTCTAATGTAACTTTGCAATTATCATAATACAGTCTTGCCACTGACGATGCTTCTGGGAACATTCGAGGAACAAGGATATGTGTCCATCAGAATAAAAGGGTTTGTGATCTATCAGTCACAGCATCTTGAGAGAACAGGTTGAAACTCTTGTATCTGACCAGGTGCTTGGCTTCTGCAGCTCCCAAATGGGTGCAGGGCTTGGATCCATTTCCACGAGCTCCAAAGGTCTGAGTGTCTCTATGCTGTTTTTAAAGCAGCACCCTGATGTTGTCAGAGACATTAGATGCACGTTTTCTATTTAAAGGCCTCTCAAAACATCCAGTTCACTGTGTCAAGCACTTTTTTTCACTTGGCATGTGTCATAGTCCAGCACATTAAAATTATAGATCCTGGGCAACACCGAGTGATGGGAACCAAGCTCATTATCCCCACGTGCAAATACAGCAAACTGTGTTTGACACTGGCTGTGAAAATGCCTTCAGCTGCAGCCAGTTATATTTCAGAGCCTGGAAGAGGCTTCATCAATTAAATGCGTGTGTTAGTCACCAAAGCTAGGGGCTGCTTCCACAAATTAAGGCAAACCACATCTCCTGTCAGCTCTCCAGCCTCCCTTTCATATGCACTTGAATAACACACTGGGGGAAGGAGGAAGCAATGGGGGTTGGTGGTTTTGCATCTATTTGATCATGGGTTTTGAAAGCTTTTTTTAGCCCCCTGCATATTATCTTTGATTACAGAATGCAGTGATTATGAATGGTGCCCTGAATATGCGCTGCCTTGTGTACAGATTAGCTTTGCTTTAGGAGCTGCGGGATTTGGAGCTACATTAGCTGAGTGGAGGTGGAATAAGCAGGAATTTTTTTCAATGGCAGAGCTGGTTTTTGACAGGAGTATTGATTGCTCTGCTGTAAGGTCCTCTGGTAAGGTAAAAATATCTGAGACAGGAAGCATAAGATACAATAGTCCTCAAAACACTTAGAGGCTGAATAAAAAGAGGTGGGTAACAGTGTTTTCCATGCCCAGCCTGCAATGGATGAGCATTAATGTTTGTTACACAGATTGGAGAGAAGTGCTCTGTCTGGAAGGTGGTGGGAGAGTCATTTAAATAGCCACCCTTTCCCAGGGCTTTTTGAGGAGCCTTTCAAAATAAGGTAGCTAAACAGCTGTCAGCAGTTGTGTGGAGTAAAATTCTACTGCCTTGAGGTAGAGACCATGTGGATTTGAGGCCACTTCTAGGTCTGTTTTGTATATATTCCTGTAATTGTTGTTCAGCTGAGCCATAACCCTTTTTGTACCTGTTATGTAAAGCTCCAGCATGTTGCAGGATTTCTATTTCATTTTCTGCCTTCTCTAAGTTTGCTTGAAACAACTATAACCCTGAAGCGGGGCAGGGGGAAGTATTTTGAGGCACAGGCTGGAGCAAAACTGGGATAAGTTAGATTAAAAGAAAAACCTGTGAAAGCTTACCCAGCCAAATGGACCTGGGGAGTTGAGCTGAGTTCTGGGCAGGTGCTGTGTGAGCCTTGTGCCACTTCTGAGTGCCTCTGTTTGCACTGAACATTTTGATTTTATGCACTTCAATGCAGACTGGGAGTTGGGTTTTTTCAGAGCTGTGTATGGAGCTAAACCTGCAATGGCCTCTCTCTGATCCTGAGGATCAGATATAAATCCCAGGCCAAGGTAGTGCCTCACCACTTGTGTTTGCTTCCTTATTTAATCCATATAACAAGTCAACAGTCCTGACCAAATGGGTCTAGGGAAGGAAACAGTGCAGTGTTTGCATAACTCATCCCACTTCTGTGCTTTCAGTAGGATCTTCTTGGGCTGGGAGTGAGCACAGCCAAATTCCCACAAACTTCACCCTTTTTGTTCATCTGAAAATACTTTCTACAGGCTCCTGCTGGCTGTGACATTTTTTGAAAGGTAGTTTTGGGAGTGAGTCTATGGGAGAAATAAAAATAGAAGGCTAATAATAATCTCCATCTAAAACGTGATAATTCAATTAACTCCCAGGGCTCATTTGAATGGGAAAGAAATAGTGTGGCTAGTCAAGAAAAGGTACAGACTGATTAAACTATTACCATTGACATCATGTGATATTAAGGTAATAATACAAATGAATTCAGCCCTCATTAGAGCATGAAGAGAGCAAAAGGTTGTGGTCTACTGCTGTAGGTATGTATCATGATCAAAGGGGGAGCTGCAATGCAAAAACAGGTTAGTCCTCTACTGAATCGCAGATGTCAGCACAGGGCTGGTATTGAAACTATACTTGGTGGTATTTGTTACTTGCACAGTAGGAGAGCTACAGGTGAAGCTCTGAGAAGTAACATTGCCATTATGGTAATAGAAAAGGGATCATGACTCCTGTTTTGTTACTAATAATGGTAAAAAAAATAATTACAGCACAAAATGTCTCTTTTGTTGATAAAAATTTGTATGAATTTTACCTTTTCCCTATCTCTAGCTGTGTGTGAAGGAGAGAACTGAGATCTCTTTAAATACTCAATTTATCTAGAACAGGTAATTAGGCTCACTCAGCTAAAAATAATCCTCCTTTCAGAAACTTGTTTTGAGATATTTAACATTGCTGGAATGAGCTGGATTAATTGTAGCAAATTGTCAATCAAGTTGTTTCACTGAAGCAAAAATAACCTGTAGACTTCAGTCACTTCTGTTCTTTTTCGATTGGGATTTTAAGACATGTCTTCAAAGCCTGAATGGTAGTGAAATGTGTGTTTTTAGATGAAGAAAACTAGGTATTTCTGCCTGGAGAGGAAAAGGCAAGAGAAAGTGTTTAGTGTGGATGATGCCAAAGGCCTGGGAACTTCTGAACTAACATTCCAAAAAGCATCAGAAGTTCTAAATTTGATTATGCTGTCAAACTTACACTTTGTAAAAAGAAATGCAAGGTGAGAGTTTCAATTGATGTTTTCCCTTATGCTTAATAGTATCCATTACCAAATAAAATGTATATCCCAATATAATCCTAGCAGGAGAGCACAGGCTGGAAGAGAGCAGAGCAGAGATGAAGTTCCCCCAAGATGCATGCTGCAATTAATTTTCTTAATGTGTTTATGAAAGAAGAAAATGCCTAAATTTACCTGAAAGGAAAATATGGTCTGGCTAAATCTTACTTTTCATCATTATCTCTTAAAGCAATAGAAGGAAGAAAAAATTAAAAATTGAGCACAGGAAGTGTGATCTGGTCCACAAAAGAACTCCCACCCCCTGAGACTTCTGCCACCATCTGTAGCTCATACTTTGTGTTTGTTACGGTGAACTGGGAGAGGGAAAATGAACTGCTTTGGTTTTGTCTTGCCTGAGTAGATTATCTCCATCACATATTCAGGAAGCAGAAACATGCAGGCTTTCCTCAACAAACATCCAACAGAGCCACACTGAAATATGTAGTTGTTACCTTACTAAGACAGATGGATGCCAATAACATAGCCTGGTTTAAAAATAAATGGGTAAATACACTCATGCAAGGCTAATGGATATTGTGTTTGAATGGTGCTCACAATACCTCCAGAAGCAGCCTTCAAAGCCTGAGAGTGGAAAGTAGGCAGGCAGAGAGTATAAATACAATTGTGTCAATCATCCTTATTATCAGAATGCCATTTGAGATAATTCACTGAGAGAGATATGGAAGAATGCCTTAAGTTCAAATATGAAATGGTCTCAAAAAACACATCTCCGTGAAAATGTGTGTTAGCTTTTCAGCTATACCTAGCATCTGCTGTTGACTTGAAAAAAACCCCACAGAGCTTAATGGGAAGTATAGGAAATAAAGTATTATTTTTCCTTGGCACCAAGTTATTTAACAAAAAGTGTTGCACTAAACTCAACTGAATAGGTAATTGAATTTCTGTATCTTGGGAGAATCCATGTTGATTCGAAGAAAATCTAGATTATGATTTTTTCTGTTTAATTTTTCTTTGATTCCTTGAAAGAACTTTAAAAGTGGGAAATATTGTGGGGTTTGTGCTCTGGGTTTAAATTGCAATTAGATTCCAGCTGGAGACTGCAAAACACAGCAGAACCCTTACAGAGAGAGTAGTTGCCTTGGCTTCTATTTTGAGACTCCTTAGCAATATCACCTTGTCACAACAGCTGTTCCGAGAGCTGGGATTGGTGTGAATTTCTCCTCCACTGCCTGGCAAGCTTAAAAGTTGTAATACATTTTTCGGTTCATTTTAGGTTCAGGTATCGCTAGGAGCAATCTTCATGTTCGTCAAAAGGAACGAGAAGCAAAGATTGCAAAGCAGGGATTCAGAAACTTATGCAAACTGCTCTCAGTTGGAAGCCTCAACTGGGACTTTAATGCAAAAGCACCAGGTAGGAGAAGATCAGCTGCTAAATTTGCCAGAATAAATGTTAAGAGGGACAAAACTACTGCCAAGTCGCTCCTTTTGCAGAAGGGGTAGGCTGGCAGTGGGCCTGAGGAAAGGTCTGAGTAAACAAGAAGCAATTCAGTACCTGTATCACTTCAGTGATTTGTTAATCCGCAATCTCGTTTGGCAGCAAAGCCTATTGTAGCTCCCAGGCCCTTAGCTGTGCTCCTGGAAAAATCCTGTCCTCAGAGAATGGAAAGCCACTGGAAATGGCTGTGCAAAGGAGGTAGAAAAGGTTTCTTTTGCAACTGGAGTGGCTGCTCTGGTGAATAACAGGGGTGTCTGAGAGGATTCTTCTAGTGATGCTGCCTGCAAGTTTCTACCACTGTTGGCTGGTCCTTGCTCTCACTTTGCCTTTTGATTTCTTGACAGACTTAGCCAGGGAATATTTTGATCCAGAGATGTTCCTTCAGGTGGTTATTTTGACCATAACCTTTAGAGGCTTTCTTAGTTTCACAGCTGAAAGTTTAAGATCCATCAAAAATATTTCTAGGGTCCTTATTGGGAGCAGTCTGCCCAATCACAGAGATCGTTGAGGAGAAAGGGTCAAGTGTCTGTGCCATTTTGGGAAACTCTGCTGTCCTCTGCCTCTCCATGCTGGCTGAGAGTGCAATAGGTGGCAGCAGCTGCCAGGCGCCAAGGATTTCTCTGAACTGCTCAGCTTTTGGGTGAAGGCCATGAGTGAGAGGTTTTCCAGGAACATACAGAGAGAGAAGATGGTTTAAAAAGATAGCAATCTTGGCTCACAAAAGACAATGATAAAAATTCACATTTTGGTTAAATACGGATTCCTTTGCTTATGAAGAAGTCTGACTTTCAGGCACCTCTTTCTAAAAATACAGACAAACATTTCTCTGCTCACAGAGTGTAGATATCTGTTGTGAATCTGAGCTTCTGCTCTGAGCGTCCTTCCTAAGGCCTATCAACAATCTCATAATGGGCAGCAGGCCACCTTGGGACTTTTGTGCCATGATTAACTCGCTTAGCACTGCAGCCTGCTTGGTGCAGGGTTCAGATGAAATATCAGCATGAGTGTAAGAGGAGAGGGAGCATGCTTTCCTTCTAGTTGCCAGCCTTGGCATCAATTGTTTTATCCCTGTAAATATTTGCAGATTTGACAGAACAAATCCCCTATGCTCTGGTACCTACATATGTTTCATGGCTTTCTCTGAAAGCCATGTCTCAGTATCCCACAAAAACCCTGCTTGGGAAGGAGAGGATGTCACTGCATTACTGATACAGTAAATCCCAGAGTCATCAACTTTATGAGGAAGTCAGGATTTCATTTATTGCTGCCTGACACAGGGGCAAACAGAGAATCAGAAAGAGATCTGAGGTGTAGTCTGCATTTGTTTTCACCTTAGACTTTTCTTTGGCAGGTCTGTAGCACCAGCCAGGTCAGTGTAGACTGTGATGTAAAACATGAGTTGTGATTGTGTATCTGGTTTTGGCAAACAACTAAGTAGCACTGTTAAGAGTGTGTAAATATCCATTATTCATAATGAGCAGAAACTGTTAGAGTTATCACTAACATTTCTGTTGGTATTGCTATGAGAATAAAGCAAATAGTTTGACAGAAGGCCAACCTGTTTCTGAAAAGTGGGACTGCAGAGTCATGGTCAGGCTAAAATCAGATTTGCATCTTCACCATTTTTCTGGTTGTGTATTTTCAAAGACTTTTTTTTTTCTCCAAAGCTATTATTAATAGGGAACTAAACAACTTCTCCAAATATCTTAGTGTGGATACTGTTGAAAATAGTTCTACCAGGAAACCCTTTGTGAGTGGAAAGATCCAGTCAAATAGCATAACTTCTATTCACAAGCGAAAAACCAAACTGAACGGGGTCATCATCGCTTTCTGCGGATCTGTGGGGCTCTCTGGGAGCCTTCTGGGTCACTGCACAGAAAAGGCTGGCTGTGGTGCAGTTTTTCAGGCTGAAATGGGGTTTTCCTCTCTGGGGTGTGGAGGCAGGTGCCACAGAGCCCCTTGGCTACCCCCTGGTCATCAGGGCCCTCTCCCCATGGGACAGCAGCTGCTCTGGTGCTCGGTGCTGGCAGGGATGCAGCAATCTCGTGCTGCTCTGGGGAAGTAACGTGCTGCTGTGCATTGCCTCCAGCCCTTGCCTCCATTTCCTGCTAAAACCTGGTAATGTGGAAGGTTGAAAGGCAAACGCTTTAAAAAGACACATCTGTGGGCTGCAGTCCCTGCTGGAGCAGCAGGGCCCTGCTGAAAGCACAGGGCAACAGCAGAAATGGTGACAAAGGACATTAAAGCCAGTGCTGGGATCATCTTTCAGTCTGTAGAGCTCACACCTACAGTAAAGAGCTTTGATACCAAGGGAAGCTGCTCATTTCCAAGTATGAGCAGAAAGCAGAAAGGAACTCGCATCCCCTATATTACTATTTTAGTTACTGCTGGATCTCTGTAGCTTCGTTTGGCAAGTCATTTATCTTTTCTCATTAGTGATTAAGTGTATCTGTGCAAATATTTTTCTCTGTAGCTTTTGTGGGATTTTTCTTCCACTCTGCACCAAAATGCTTCTTTTTTTTTTCCCCTAGAGAACAAAGAAAATAGATTTTCTGACCATATGGCTGTTGCAAAGTGGTTTCCCTGGCAACTGTAACCTACAGAACTTCTTAAAACTTTTTCTCTCTATGGATATCAGTTTTTTCCTTCTTTCTTTTTTCTTTTTTTACTGGTTTGCTTTCAGAATCTTCTCATCTTCTCCAAAATCATTACAGCAGGTGGAACAGAGGTTAACCATGAAGGCCCTGGTGTGTCTTAAAGGGTTGGGATTCATTTGCTCAGATTTGCTCAAATGCTTTTAGCTCTGCAGATGTTTGGCTCGATTTGTAGGGCATTTCATAAATTCCTCTTGGAATTAGTGTGGTGCTCTTTACATAAACACTACAGAAAGGTGTCCAGTATGGCTTACCAAAAAGTCCAAGACAACTTGAAAGATGACAAGTGAAGCCAATAGGACTTCATATAGGCACAAGCATCCTCTTTTTTTGCAAGAAGTTGGAGCAAACACAAAGCAGTGATGCCCTTCCTCTTGTTCTGAGCAGCAAAAATATGCAAAGTATAATTTCCTGTGCATTTGACCTTTTGGTTTCAGTGCCAAATCAAAAATCTGCTCCTAACGAATATGTAAGAGACCATTTATCACAAGAAATACAATCTTGTCCTACATACTCATGTGTACACAAACAGCCTCCCTGCTTTGAAGTACTTCCTTTGAACTGCAGTTTCCTATTTCTTCTGCAAATGTAGAATTCACTATATTTTTTCCTAGCCAAGTATTAGAAAAATAAGATGTTTCAGGAATTCTGTCCCAAAGAAGTCAAAGTACCCAATCAGATTATAGACAACTTGGAGAAACAAAAGTAAAGGAGAATAATTTGGAAACCACCTGAAATAATCACTAAGTTGTCAAAAAACTGTAAGTTGTTCCATTGAAATATTAATAATGTTTTTCAATTTCCTATTGTCTTTTGAATGAAATAAACAAAAGAAAACAAACAAAATATATCCAGAAAGCCCTGCTGTGAACAAATCCCCCAGGTTCTCATCGTTGGCCAGTAAAACACGCAGATGCTGGATCTGAATTTTTCCAGAGTAATAAATGCATTTGGTGTCCCCAAGAAGATGATTTTTAAAGCACATTTTCTGCAGTGAGCTAAATAATTCATCCTCGAACCCTCTGTTCTACATACAGTGTTAGAAGGGAAAACACAAAAGAACACTGAAATAAATAGTCATGATATGCTGCTAAAGTAGGGACAACATTTTGGGAATAACCCAGCTTGTTGTTTAGAGGAATTATACAGGAATATGAATCATTGCTTCAGTGTTTAACCCTTTGTACCTTCTGCTCAGAGCACTGCTGGGAACAACAGCAGAGTCACTCTGGAAAGCCTCACAAGCAGTCATGCAGAGGTGCTTAGGGACAGAATGTTATATTGTTCATGTTTGAATATTTGCTCAAGCATTTGGGGAGCCTTTCTCTTTTAGTGAAAGGCTGTGTTACTTCTGGAGCCTAGACCAGCTTCTACACTTGTTCTATCCTTCTGGGATGCCATCCATTTAGCTTTTCCTCAGTTCTCAGCCATCCAGTGTTTTCTGATCTCTCAGTGGATCATGATTTCCACCTTTGTCCCCATGGACACAATACAGAAATCAGGGTGAAATCTCCCAGCTTTACCCTGCTGCTCCCTTGTGTAGTGTCCCTTCAGCTGCAGTTGTCTTCCCACCTTTGGCTGCTGAGCTAAAGTACACTGCTGTTCTTTTTAGTAAGAAAGTAACTGGAATACCCCAAGAGCTATACAGGGGCCGCCATTTGATTTGACTTGAATTATTTAGCATGGCAAAACCTAATCTTGGGGTATAGTTTAATATTGGATTGACTTTCAGCCAACATAAGAAACCACCTACAGAGACACAGAGAAAAGGGTCCTGTCAGCCCATATGTTTGTAGAAGATGCACCTCGCTGTGAGCTCAAGGAGTTAATTAATTATTCAGGCATCTTCAAACACAACACCAGGCAACTTTACAGAGCTCACAAGGAGTGAATCTTCTGGACAAGACTTTTTGGCAATAATCTGTCAACATACCTGGGTCAGAGCAGGGACTTGCAGGAGTCCCTGGTGCCTGAAAATACCTGCTATTGTGGGGTGGCTGTGGGATGAATGAGCAGCTGGCCACAGGAGAAGAGCTGAGGGTGGGAAATGCACTGGTTGTGCTCAGCTCCTTGGTAATTCCTCTCCAGAGAAGGGGAAGAGGAGGGTCACTGACTATCAAGGAGAAAGTAGAATATTTTTCAGAGCATTTTTGTGTTTATACTGTATGTGGGTATCGTCTATTGTATACTTATGAAATTAGGGGTTTTTTAAAATCAGGATGACTTAAGAGCAATTGCTTGCTTATCTGTTAATGGCTCCTAGATGAGATTCACAAATGGTAAAATACTTGAACTCAGATGATTTAGGAAGGCAAAAGAAAAATGTAAGCTGCCTTCAGGAGTTGTCAGGATTGTTGAATGATGTACTCAACAGAAGTTTTCTAGAAAAATGGGCTAAGGTATTATTGCTGAAACTTTGCTTGTTTACGGCAAGTTGCAGAGGGATTTTTGGAGACAACAGTATTTTTCCCCTGTAGAGAAGGTCTTCCTATGAAGAAAGGTGACAAATATATTTCAACTTAAACCATTACAAGGGTGTGTTTATACCTTCTGCAGAAAGAGAACAGCTCAGAATTTCTATACCAAATTCATCTTAGTTGTGTAGTGCTGGCTGTAGAGCACATATTTTATTATTAGCTCAAGGCATTTTCTGGAGAAAACCTGTTTTCAGGTTCCATTAGTACATGTTCTCAGGTACCTGATTGCTGTCCTGACACATTTTGTTTTGCTTGTTCAGGATCATCACGTGCAGTAGCTCCAGTCTCTATCCTTTGTTTTCATTACACTATGAGAACTATTTGGAACATCTCTAACCAGCAGTATTTGTAACATACCTCAAAAGTCTTCACTAAAGGATTTCAGGTGTTCTTGACACTCCCTCCATGCAAATTCCCTTTCTGCTTTCACAAAAATTCTTGTTTTATTATAATGCAGATCACGAACTCCTTCAGATATTAGTCTCTACTCACTCACACTTTCCTTTCAACTCTGTCAACGATTTTTTTTGTCTGTTTTTTCAATTGCTCTGATAAAGAGGTCTAGTAATGTCAGTGTTTTATTATGCCAAATTATGATTTTTGTAACATTCTGCAGTTTTGACACGCTGCAGTTACTTAAGTGCTTTTAGCATTTTCTATTTTAAAATAAATATTTTATTGGAATAATTTGTCAAAATCATTTATATACAAGCCTGCAAGTATTCCTATGATAAGGTAGCTGGATATCTAAGAATTCCATTAAAATTTTACATATAATTTCAATGAAATATGTCTTAACCTGTAACAGGAGCCACTAGCAAGGTTTGGATTGTATCTACAGGGAGACGTTATCTTAGAGTTAAATCACAAGCTGCACCACATTTTCGGTTACATTATTTGTTCATTTGTAGCATTTTCATTATGGACATTAATCACAGAATAACAAACACAAGCTTCAACTTGAAAACAGAGACAAAACCACCCCAGATCACCTTCCTCTAGAAGCTTTAAAGCTCAGGTTAAGATGGCATTTCAGCAGACTTGGTCTTCAGGATTGAAGAATTTAAAACAAAGAAGGAAAAAATATATTTCGTAATGAGTTTCTTGCACCATCATTTTGTGGAATCAGGCTTCAGTGATATCCATTCCTTTAAGCTTTGTGCTCAGGGGTTAAGTCAATAATGAGAATACGGTGACTCTATCAGAGATAAGCTGTTGTATTTAACTGTGATGGTGCACTCAAGCTTTTCCAAAAACTTGTAAATGGCCCTTGACTAAATGAGACTTATTCAACTGGATGAAATTTAATTTTTGTGTCAGTTGGCAGGATATTAACAAGCTAGAAGCCTTTTCTAATTCAGCAACTTTTGGCAGAGGAGTGCTGCTGAAAAGAAGGATTAAGTGCTCCAGCCTCTGCGTGTGGTGCTGAAGGGAAGAGTTTCACCTTAGAGCAGTTCAGTACCTTGTAGAACATCTTCTTGTAGGAGAGGTGTGAGGAGATACTGACCCTCTCTCTGTTGAGCAACATTGGATCACTGGAGGCAAACATCCTTACTGAAGATAAAATGTCCCATAATTACTTTCAGTGAAAGCAGGAATGTGCCTGGCTGGAGTAACAGCATGGGGAATGTTTGTTCTGCCACTTCTCACAGTGATTCTCAGAGGCTGGTCCTGTAACTGTGGTACAAATTGTCCCACAGCACAAGGCAACTTCTGATCTTCAACCTTTTAATTTTCCACATGAAGCACCTTGATTCTGATATAATTAATATGGGGATTCTGTTTCTCTGCTCTCCTTTACTTCTACAGAGGGTCAGTGTCTTAATAATCTAAAACATATTCTGTGTATTGAGATTTTATTCTGTGGTAAATTAAAAATGGGATTTGAAAAAAAAGGATGAAAGGCAGAGAGATAATACCAAGTGGAGTTAAGGAAAGATAAATAATAAGAAAAAGAATGATTTCCCATCTTACCATCCATTTTGTTAGCTGCCAACCTCTTTGTCAATTTGTCACCACCGATGATGTTTTCTCCTTTTCTGCTCACTCTCATATTTAAATTGATCAATATTTGTATTGTGCTTTCTGGCATCATCTTATTTGTACGTTTGCCTAAGTGTAAGTTCCATTTCTGTATATTGATCCTTCCCCTGCTCTGAAAAGCAGATATAAGTTGTTCTGCCTGCCAAGGCTGACCTTTAGTGTAATTTAAATATAATTTTTAGGCACTGAAAGCAGGAGGTGTTTTTACTGTTTGCACATTTCAAAGAAATGCCAGTGTCCCTCTGTGGAAGAGGCAGCACAGTACAGAAGGGATGGGAAAACCTCATACAAGAAACCAGAGCCTCCCCCCGTCCCAGCCTTTGTTTTGAGTATGTCGATGGTATTTATTCTGTTTGAAAGCTTCCTATGGGAAAGACAGCCAAGATGCCTGACAAGTCCTGTCAATTCTCCTTGCTGTGTTCTTCTCCACTTTCAGTTTTCTGCTTTAGACTATTCATTGCTGTGTGGGTTCTTTCTACAGTGCAATGCATCAGAAGTTGTGCACAGACTGTGATATTCAGTTCGTACTGTTATGTTCCTTCGTGTTATATGGCAACCTTTTATTGATTGTGAAGTTTGCCACACAGTCCTGCTATGTTAAATCAATTAAATTTTTGTGGTTGCCTTTGTAAACTGAGGGACCTCACTTTTGACATCCTGTTTGGAATACAATTTATCTAAAAATACAGATTAAATTTAATTTAGGACCACTGAGCAAATAAAAATATGTTCTGCGTGATGCATCCTTTCCTTAAAGGTTTCTTTGACTCTGGTGTCCTCTGTGTTTTCTCTACTGACAGCATCCAAAAATACCTCAGAAAAATGAGAATAAGTGCGATAGTTTCTATCCCTGTTTTGCTTGTTGCAGCAAACATTCACTTAGCCAAGTTAACGAACAGCTCAGCAGCCACACAAGGCTTGTTTATGTTGTTCTGGGCTGTCTGTGTAATCACTTCCAGAGCCAACAGAAACTAAAGGAAAAATTTGCCAAGCTGCAGCTGGAGGACTGCAAACAATCCATGACATTTGGTGAAAGTTTAAATTAACATATGTTACAGCAGACAACAAGGAAACAGCTGGGGAATATGACAGCTGTTCTCCATAAATAATGTTACATTATCAGCACCTATATTTATATGAAATTTTACTGGGTAAAGATGCAAATAAGTATTTCATTACCTAACAACGTGACTGCACTGTAGGAAGAGCCCTGCCTCTCTCCAGTGTGTGCCATGTGCTGCACAATCTGCCTCAGGTCCTCCCAAGTGCCACCTGAAAACCCAAGGTCTGCGCTCTCAAGCAGTGAAGTGCTTCCAGATTCGCAGGAAGGTTTTCTCTCTACTGATGTAAAAGGGTTGAAATTATATTTTTGTCCTTCAGCGTTTATGTTGTTGGGTTCCGGATTGATGTGTGGTTGGTGTTTGTATAGCCTTCTAAAATTGGGGAGGGACATCTACTCTTTAGATGGAATATTTTCTAGCTTTTTGGTCTTAATCTTTGTCATTCTTTCTCCCTCATACAAACTTGGCAATGATGTCCAAAATATTTGTTAAATATACAACAGAAAACTCACTCCTGGCACAATTCTGTTAACCAGCTGGGAAAAGGGGCTTCTCTGTGCTTCAGAATTGAATTTCTCTGGTTCACAGTTCAAGTTAAAATAGTAAGATATAAGATGCAGGATTTGACTATTCAGCTCCTTACAGACCCGTAATAAATGAACTTAAATGTTGATTATAGCTACTGATTGCTGTTAGGTTTTATAGTGAACGCTAAATTAATATAAGGGTTTAATATTAATTTCTTCCAAGTTTTCTAGCTAACATCTGTTCATTTAAAAAAAAAATCTCCTGGATAACAATATGAATTATAATTTATATTTTCCAAAAGTGATCAGACCTATATGAGTAATTCAAAGGAAACTTCTGTCACATCAGTTGTCCAGCTGGGTATTTTTCCCTAGAATGGGGATAGATGTGGCTTTTACCATCTAAGGAGAATTGACACTCTTGTTTGGAAAATAGTAGTGTCTTTGTAAAGCTAGATAATAATTTATGTGTTTTAAGTACAACGGCTCAAATTGGCAACTGGTTATGCTAGGGAAAATATTCACAGGGAATATGTGGAGCTTAAAAGCAAACAGATGAATGAAAAACTGTCTTTTTATCATCAGCACACTTGGCATATTGCTTTTAAATAGCTCTAATACAGATAGAAGATACATTAAGAAAGCTATTTAATTCAGGCACTTTGCCAAGAATAGGCAATGATGTTGTTTACAGTTTATTAATACTGAATAGAGTGAAATTATATTCAATTTTAGTATCTGGAGAAAACATGGCTTACTAAAAGGTCAGACAATTGAAAAGCTGCCCAGGTTCTACAAAATGCAGGAGCTGAGGGTGTGATCTGGAGAACCACTGTAGAAGTATCCAAACAAAACCAAACTGAAAGGAATCTGATCTGAGATGTTCATCCTCTCTAATTGCTGTTTCACATTCCTTGCAATGCAAATTATTATATATGCTGACTCTCTTTAAGCTGAGCAAAGGCTATGTGAGAGTAAGTGGAAGCTGGAAAAAATAATTGCAACTTCAAACTGAAAATAGGTGTACCTGACCCAAAATTACTTACAGGCAATTTGCCATGCTTTGGTTTAAGAAAAGTGAGAATCCATTTAAAGCAACCAATTCGCAGCAGCACTGACAGAGATTTGCAAAGCTGCACCAAGTTGCCACAGTTACTGGGGAGGAACAAATTGGGTCATTTGTCATCCAAGAGAGTTGTTTCTTTCCTACTTGAGATATTTCTTTTCCCTACACCCTGTGTTGTGAAAACCTGTTCCCATCCATCCTCACAGTCTTCAAATGTGCCCTGGAAAAGCTGGCAGGTTCAGTGGGTCTATCTGGGATACAGAACATTCAGAATAATCCATCACTTCTCCCTTGGCTTTGGTATTTCATATTTTTCCTCCTTAAGTTGTCCTTTGGTGTCCTGGTAGTTAGGAGTGATAAGCTCTAGCTAAATAATATCATTTAGTGACAGAGAAGGTTCCCTATACTGCTTTGTCCCAGAGAATGAAAAAAATCCTTCAGCTGGAAGGTTTCTGAGGGAATTGGGAAGCACAAGATGATGACACACTGCTCAATGTGTTGCAAGGAATTTCCATCTGGGTGGAAAAAGGAATGATGTTTTAGGAGTGTAGAACTGAAGTCAACACCAACATTTCTAAATACACACAGTAATGCTAATTTAGCCTCTGCCAATACTGTCCATTAAAAGATTGTGGACAAAGACTCAAACTGTCCTCCTATTATCTGGGAAGGAATCTTTGTAGCCCAAAGGTGTTCTCATATTGGATATAATGCCTTGAATCAAAGACCACAGACTGAAATTCTTGAGATCACTCTTAGCTTCAGCCCACATTGATGCTGAATTCTTCTTGCTTCATTTGTTTCCATACACAATATCCAGTAGGAACCTGATGGGAAAATGCCTTTGCTGTCCTCACTCTCAGGACTCATTAATGGCTGCAATGAGCCTATTCTGGGGAAAAAGTTGTATTGCTCTGGGCTGTAGAGCCATAGGAGCACCCACTGGTGAGGCTGGGGGGTAGTATTTTTTGACTGCATCCCAAAGAAATATTCTTTCTAAAAAAACAACCAAAACAACTTTCAGTCTAACAGTCTTGGTGTCACCAAACATTCATAACTCCATTTGGCCTGTGTATATCTGTATAGTCTAAAAACATGGGGGAGTCCTTTCCACATATGTGAATCTGTGTTTCTGTTCTTCCTTTGATTTCCCTCAATCTCTGTCTTTCCATGTTCTGATTTCCAGTGTGGCATAACAGTGAATTAAAGGCCACATTAAATGGTCTGTATTTATTGTCAAATGAGAAGAGATTATGTACTTTTTTCTGATTTCTAGAGGAACAAAAAGGATGTCTTGATGATAATTGACCTGACTGAGAATGCAAAGTATCAATCAAATTGTTCCTTTATGTGTAACACAAGTGGTCTTCTGGATAGACAAAAATCAAGGATACAGTTTATAGATCTATTAGCACCTTGTGAAAGCTTGCTACTCTGAGATGCTCAGGTGTGTCAGAAGACCTCAAATTATCATTTCAACGCAGAGAAGGGTGAAAAGCAGAGCAAACTTTTAGAGCTGTATAAAAGGATCTCACTAAACCTGACCAAATGTGAGTAAAGTGACCTTTAATGTGTTAGGCTTTGAGATATTTTACTAGGGGTTTGTACTCAACATGCAGCAGGAAACTGGGAGAATGCATTGGGTTCCACCACGTGAAGCTGCAGGGTGACAAGCAGGTATGTTGGGAGAAAAGGATATTCCCAGTCAGCAGCACTGGGTAATGGGAAATAGGTACCAACATTGAGGTCTCCTGCTCTGCATGAGAGACCATGGGAAAGAGCAGCAATTGCATGTCTGCCAGAAAAGATCCTCACAACGAGATGAGGAATGCAGGCTGGGAAGGTGGGGAGGTGCACGTTGGTAGGTAACGTGGTATTTCTGCTGCTTACAGCTCCTGTCTCCTACAGGCAGCAGAATGAGGAGCATGAAGATTTAGGTAGAATACACTGATGCATGCAAAGGAAAGGCAGCAGTGGGCTGGGAAATTAGAGTCCATCTACAACCATTTAGCTTTATTAATCAGGGGTGTCAGGCACTGAGGGAAAAATTGTGTACTATAATAATATGGTTGATGGTGACTACTATAATGATTATAAAACTCTTGGAATAATGATAGATATGAACAAATGCTATAACAGTTTCCTTCTCTCAAAGTGAGTAACTGTGTGATTAGTGGAATTGTGTTTTAAAGTTCAAAAGAAATAAATAACTGTAGGCAAATACAGCAAATAGGAAATAAAAATACTACTTTTATGAGGAAAATTAATTTCAGCAGGCCACTAAAAATGACTAATCATGTGAGCCATGCAGTCAAGAGCAAGGTTTTTCTTGCTGTGCTGTATCCTGTAGGTAGTGAAATCTCTGCTCTGAAGGTTGTTACTTGTCACACTAATTCACAGCGCTCAATTCTGCTGCTATTTCGTGCTTTGTTGTGGCTAGGTTGTTACAGCATCTACAAAGAGCATGTGGTTTTTCCACAGATTTTGGATAAAGGCTGACAGACTCCAGAATCCAAGCAAATTAAGTCTTTACCTCCTTTACAAGTCTTTCACAAATCAGAGCCTCATGTGGTATGGCCTTGGACAGACACTTGGCAACTTCAACCTTAAATATTGGATCTCCAGCTTAAGTATTTGTAAACAAAAAGTGCTAAAGTTCACTCACACATGTACTCCATGGGCAGCATCCCTCTTTCATTTAATGCATTAGTAAATATTGGGATGTTCTCATAATTGCTTTTCCGCAGGTCTGTGTCCTGCAAGTTGGTGTTCAGAAAGAGAAATAACATGATGGCAGCTCTCTATCCATAATTCAGTTGTTCATGCATCTGTTGCAACACATAGGTCATCTATTGGCACTGATTAAGTAAATAGGTCAATTAGAACAATGTGTTGACTGGTTGTTTGTTTGGCCCTTAGAGTATACAAGAAATAACCCTGACAAGACAAATATTTCAGGGAAAATATCAGGGAAAAGGTTAAAGGTATTCCCCAGCTTGAAACTTCTCTAGGTTTTTTACTTCTCTGGGGGAACTCTGCCATGTTTCCTTGGAGGAGATAATTTTGTGCATGCATATGCACAGGTAGTGCTCAGTGTTTTGACAAGGAGAAAAATAGCCCATTTTTTCCTCACAAATAGGCCCTTCCAGAGATATTAACACATCTTTTCCTAGCTTGGCTGGTGTTGCTGGTGTGACTTTAGATTTGAGAATTCTCTTTGGTTTCTGCTATTTCTTTTCTTAGAGAATGAAGACCATTTGGGGTTTTCTTTTAACATTGTTCTAAGTCTACTCTTTGCTTTGGTAGCAATTTGTTTGTTTAGTAACAATTGTATTGATTTTCTGTGAGCTGCTCAACTGTGCCAAAAAACCAGACCAAAAGAAAAGAATAACTAATATTTTCTTCAACAATAATCATTGATCTCAGTGGTCTATTCAGTTTTCTCATTTCTTCCTTTCTTTTAAAGATGTAATTCCTGGAAGTCAGGCTTTGATAGTGGATCTGGTCTTTAAGATTTTATCTGTGGTGACTACTGGATTATTTCCAATGTGTAAAGATTACGTTATTAAAGGATAAAACCAAATAAGTAGAAAATATTATGAAACATATATGGAGTAAATGTAAGAGATAGGTAATATGGGTTTGATTTTCTTTTTTTTTTTTGAAGCGTGTGACTGCAATAATGCATTTGTTCACAACATAAGGTATTATTGTTACATTCAATCAACTGTATTCTGCTTGAGTTACAGTTGTGATTTTCTCCTCTGCATATAAAATAATTTTCCTTTAAGCAAACCTGATATCAATGTGGAAGAACAGGAATTATTCAAATGAGGTTGAACCACCAAGGTTGGTGAGTGTCTCCCAGAATGAAAGAAGGTGCAGATAAAGCATGTTTCTGAAGTCTGTTTAATGCCAGCATGCACAGATCTGAAATGTGAGGATGACCTCACTGCCCAGGCAGTTCTGATGAGCTCCTTTTTCATGGTTATTTTGTGGCTGAGGGCTGCAGCATCCATGCGGCTGTCTGAATATGGGATTCTTTCCCAGTATTTTTGCATTAATGTGAGGTTTGCTCCCTTGGGACAGGAAGGAACCCTGCTTGTGAGGAGGAGTGAGGGAAGTGGGTTAAGGAACCCTATCCAGCTGTAGCAAGCACTATCCATATTCTCCTGCTAAACTGAGTTTATCCCACTGTAGGCTGCAGTGCTGCTGGGTCACAGACAGTGCCAGTGAGATCACTTTTGGACTGAGCAATCCATTCTCTGACTTTCCAAGTCACAATGTCAGCTAGTCACACTGTTTGGATGCAGCATGGAATTTTTTTCCACTAGAAATGGAACCTCTGTCTTATGTTTGGAATCCTGAATTAAGGTTCTGCTTTCTTAGAGTTAAATGTTAGAAATAATCTCATTCACATCTAATGTGAAGAAAGATGAAGCCCAGTTTCTGATTGTGCTATTAAATAAATCTTAACTGCTATCCATTCCCCCCAGGTGTGTAAATGAGAAGTGGAATGACTGAAATTATAGGTGATTGTAATTTGAACTTTGCTTCCTTTTCTATCCATTTAAGCATTAATTTTCTCTTTAGCTTTCATCATCTGATTTACTTAATTACTACACCATTAGTATCTATTCTTCTTGGTATCAAAACCCCTCTTACTAAACTTTTAATAGTATTTCTTTAAGAACATAATTTCCCATGTCTTTCAGAATTATGAACTGAAACTGTTGTCAGTAATTAACAGATCAAAAGAGCACAGTGACCTGCGTGCTGCATGTGATATTACACTTGCTATGGCAACTGCTGCTGATATGCAAGATGTTTATTAATTGTTTTCCAGGACTATTTGTCCTTTCCCAACCACCACAATTCCTTCCTGAAGGCTGTGTGACCAAAAAGCAGATCATGTGAGAGACATGGCTCCTAACCTGTTTTGGATTATCCTTAAAGAAAGATCCTTTCTCCTGAATGCCATTTATTTCCTGTGCTCTTCTGGAGGGCTTCTCCCCTTCTCCCCAAACTGGACCTGTTGTAGGAGAAGCTTTTCTGTATTTTACTTATGAAGAAAAGGCATTAAAGTGCTTCTATTTGTCCTCTGCCTCGGTGAGACTTACACCAGAAAAATGTTGGCTTTTGTAGGAAGCCAAGAATTGTTTGTTGTTTTCTTATGGATTGATTCTCCTATGGATTGCTTTCTCTAGAGAGAAGCAAACATAAACTATGGAAAAACGAAATGGAAATGAAAAATATCTGTTTGTATCCAACAGAAATGACTCACTGAACTGCTTTTTAACCAGCCAGACCTACCCTGATCCTCTGAATGATATGGGAGCAGCTCTCCATGATGAAGAGTAGGGTATGAGTTAGGCTTGGGTACACTTTTATCCACATCACAATTTTACCCCAAAGATAAGAACAGAGGAATTTCATAACTTTGGCACTGGCTATTTCTTTTTCATAGAAAAGGAACACAAGAAAGGATTCTGGGCCTGTGTTTTAAGTTCATGCCAAGAAAATAAGATTTGGAATAGATAATTTCTTTTGCTGTCAAGCAGAGCAGTGGACTGCCTTAATTCACTGAATGTGGCAAGTATTCCCATTCAATGAGAGCTCTGTCTCCTGATACATGTTCTAGTTACATGGTTCTCATGAGTGGATTCCTATCCAGTCCTTCCTGCACATTACAGTGTGGTGCAAAGGTAGGTATTCTCCTGTTTCTCCTAAACACTAACTCACACCTTTTATTTAAATTTATTTTAAGGGAAAGCTCATAAAGAGATGAACTAATATTCTATAGTCTAATTATTATTTTTAAGATTTTTTTTGTGAGCAGAACCCAGCTTTAAAAAATCATTCTTTCCATGATTTTTACCTCGTATTCCCTAATATCATCTTCCTGCCAGTTACAACCAGTTTTCTCTGGTTCTGTCATTATTCCTTGACAATCTCCCTCTTGCAGGAAGCCTATCTCCCTGCAGCATCCCCAGTTCATTTGGCTGGACAAATTGCTGTGGCTCGTTCAGAGCACATGTGTGCTGATTTGCTGGCTCTTATCTCTGAGAATGGGAAAAGATCTTTCCCTCAGCTGAGGCAATAATTTGGATCCCTTTTCAATAGTCAGCTGTTTTCATTATATTTGCAGTGGTTTCACACCTCTGAAAGCTATGCCTTTTTAATAGTGGCCAGGAAGTTCAAGGGTTATTAAGGGAGACAGCCATATGGAGAGACTGCACAGATTTCCCCTTGGCAGGAAACTGGAGAAAATAACATGACTATAAATGAATTTTGGGGCAGGGGAGAATTGGTAATGCTAATCTAAAAAGGTTTTTTTTTGTTGTTGTTTGAAAATCAAAACTTTCAGGGTTTCAAGTGGATTTATAATTCTTGCAGTTATTCATTGCTGTGGATAAGTGTATAATCTGTGAAGGAACTGTCAGAACTAATTTGAGTGGATAACAAGAGTTTCTTCGGTTTGTATTTCTGATCATTAAGTAGTGGCTCTTTGATATCCATATGAGCATGCAGATAGTGCTTGCAATTTACAGGGGAAAAATTTTTTTTTATATATTAAAAAAATGTGAGGATCACTTTTAAGGAAAGTATTAAAATGACATCATCTGACTGAGTCCCTCCCATCTGGTGCTTTGGCCACCATAACGAGGGGGACAGCAGGTCTGTCTGTGACAGAGAAGAAAGAGCAGTCCTTCCTTAAGCTTGCTACAGATGTCAGAGGAAGATGGTAGGGAATATTATTTTTCCACCCGTGAATTCACCAGAGAACTGATGTGTTTTATCCTAGCAGGATGCTGTCCTCTGGTGTGTTTCATAGAGGCATAACCAGAGTAAAGCTGTTGCCCTGATTTGGTTTTTGTTTCTAGGATGTTCTTTGGCACTTTCTATCTGCTGAAGTCTCCAAGCTGTATTTTCTTAAGCTTTGATATGCATAAGCCCCAGTTTATTTTCTTTGTGTTAATAATTTTTAGTTTTGTCTTGTATATGTTTTTTAACTAGTTTTCTTTTCTGTTGATGTCAGTGAGGTCAAGGGAATATATTTGCAATAATTTACTTATTAAATTGTGTCACTTCAGAAATACAACACATCCTGTATAGGGGTTTTGGCAATATAAAAGTATTGGTGAAGTACAATGTCTTTTAAAAATGTACCAATAGGTTTTATATTCCCAATTGTCTATCTGGAATAGAAAGTTTTAATTTCAGGTGAAGATAACAATATCTCAGTGCTGAGAAATAGAAAACCTTAACCTTTTTGACTTTCTGGAAAACAAAGCAGAGTGATTCACAGTACCAGAGACTAAGGCAGGAAACAGACACTGCTGCTATTTAACCTTCTTCCAGAGCATCTGCTGGATGTAATGTCCAATAGGGACTGATGGGTGAACCCATACAAGCAGAGCATGACTCAAAATAAATGTTTCCAAGCAGATAAAACAACTGGCGATGCCCCACAATCCCATTAGCTCCAGAGACAGCACTCAAAATCCTTTCAAGAAAAAAATGTCCATTGCCACAAATGGAATGGCTCCCCATTATTACATGGAAAAGATGAAGTAACCTTCTGTATATACTGTATTAAAAAAAAAAAGGTTGAAATTCATAGAGTGAAAAATTATGGAGCTTGGGTTTTTATAAGATTTGAAAGGTCAGGAGGGTAAGCAGATGGCTAGCTGTAGAATTTATTACGCTTTTAGCAATTGTTTTGATGTTCCAGGTGAAACCTTGCAAGCTTATGAGGCTGTAAAATTCTATGACCCTGCATTAAAGTGAGGATTATGCTCATAATATGCATGTGATTTTAGAGATCAATCTATCACACATTTATTAGCTGCCAAAACTCCCAGGATTTGGTGTGATTAATATCTCGAGCTACAATTTTTGCTATTCCACAATAGTGCATCCCTTTTTTGTCCATCTTGCATTTGTTTTCTTTATAAAAATAATACAAGCAAGTTTATGATAATGAAATGATACTCTGGTAGTGCTGAGTGACTTTCCAGCAACCTTTCAGTGCTCCAAAGCACCCTGGTTTTACAGGGGATGTAAAAAGTTATGCATTCAGTGATGGTTAATTACTCAGACTTTCTCAGGCACACCAGGCCATGCTCAGCAAAGTCAGTATCACCAGGGTCTCTGTGCAGTGCCTTGAGAGCAAGATCCGCATGGGAGTGTCAGGAAAAAAGCCAGTTCTTGCAGTATCTCTGTAAAAACAGCCCCCCCTCTCTTTCCATGCAATGTGTTCCAGTGGGTGGCACTCCATGGGTCTTTAGACATATTTGTTCTCACTGCAGTGTTAGTAATGAAATAATGGTAAAATCTCCTGGTTTCCTAACTGAGTTTAAAAGCATAAATGCCTTGTTTCTGACTGGAAGAAATTAATTTTTTTTTTTTTCCCAAAGACAGCTAGAGTGGTTAAATTTCCCATGATGATAAAGACAGGGTATTGGAAAATTATCAATGGCTTCCAACTAATGTGGCTCACTGTTGGGTTCAGACTCCTGTCTGGAGAATACTGACCCAGAACAGGAGGTGGGACAAACAGGGAGGTCATCAATATTTTTTAAACTTGGAAAAGAATACTCTTTCAGGATTTCTCAACTCATGAAAGTAAAGACAAGAGCTGTATTTTTTTCCTCACTTGAAAAGGCATGCAAGTTTCACATGCCAGTAGCTCATTTTAAAAGTTTGTGTTGTGTATATGCTGGTGCCTATCTGCAAGTCTGTGGAGAAGTCTTATCACCCTGTTTATGATTTCAGTCAACAGCTGGATTAGTTCCTTTTTTGCCAAGACGATCTTTAATTTTTTGTTAATCTTTAATTTTACTTTGTTCTGGTTTGGGGCACTGATTGCTGAGCTCAGTTTTGGGTTGTGCTGGTGTTCACAGTGGTCACAGCAGCAATCCTGACAGAGCTCAAGAAGTGTTTGCACAATGTTTTCAGGCACAGGGTGTGATTCCAGGGGCTGTCCAGTGCAAGGTCAGGAACTGGGTGCTGATGATCCTTGTTGGTCCCTTCCAATTCAGGATATTCTGTTATTTTATATGACTGTAACTTGAATTAGTTATGTAAGGTGAGTTATCAATAACTAGATTTCTGCTCAAATTTCAATGTTTTATTTGTGTTGTTTCAAATCAGACAGACCCTGAGCACTAAATCTAAAGGGTTGCTATTTAAATAATTCCACCCTGACAGAATCTTCCACAGGCAGAATCTCCCTGTCCTCAGTTCGGCACCTTTGTGTTCACTGGAGTTGATGCCTAGTTTCCGCACGAAAATGAGCAGTTAACTAAATGCTAATTAAAAGCAGCATGTCAGTTTATTGTGCTCAGTAGGAGCAATCACAAAAGAACATGAACCTGAATTAATTTTTTATCCCTTTTTTTTTTTTGCCTTTTCCCTTAGACCCCAGGAGGCTCGAGGGCAAAAGCCTATTAAGATAACTTAAATGAAAATTTGAGATGGGCCTAAGAAGCTTCCAACCCTGTGACATACTTCCCTAGAGCCTCCCCATACCTACACAGTAGCTCCTGTCAGATCAATATGCCACAGCTTCTGAAACCCAAGCGCTCTCTCAGGCTCCTGTCAGTCCTGGTGCCACCAGCCAGCTCCAGGCGTGGTCCTGTGAGGTTTGTTGATGCTGCTGAGACCTGAAGGCGTTCAGCAGCTCACAGAGGTGATCCATATCTGTGCTGATTAATCCCTACAGGCCTCATTCAAAATCTGTTGCCGTCAATTAGGTTTATATTTTGCTTTGATAAGCTTTAGGTTGAGCTTTAAAATATGGCATAGAAGCAGATAACGAGGGCAGGATGCAGGGTAGATGAGGCAGAGGAGTGTGAAGAGAACTAAAATATCAGGAGGAGAATTTCATCTTGTCCATGGACTAAAGTCAGTTGGTTTATTGTCTTGGGCTGCCTTGTACTGCTTTGGGTGCCAAGCTCCAGAATTAAAGCAGGGAAAAGTCTGGTTATTGTTGACAGCATTCAAAAATGAATCTGTGAACCAAAGACAGGCCTTCACTGGCTTGACTCCTTTAATCCCTAGTGTCACTGTGGTATTAGTATGATGCGCTACAAGAGCCCTTATTTGAAAGGAAATATTGGGACATCATACTTCACAGAAGTAGTAATGACTTTACCAGAAGGTCTTTAAGTAACCAAATATTGGTAAGAGACACATTTACTATAGAGCTTGCTCTCCTTACGTTTTATTGTAAATGTGTGGTTTGTTTCTCTGTCCCTCTAGTCCTCCAAAGAGTATAAGGTAGATAGCAAAAGTTTAAACTCAGTTTTGGCTCAAACCAGATTCATAACATCTCCAAGAATGCTTTAAGCTAAGAAAGGATGGAAAGCTCAGTTTCACCACAACACAAGGGGATTCTGGGAACTTTCCACATCTTGGTAGTAAAATTACCACTGTGATGCCAGGGCTTGTGTCAGTGTGCAAGAGGAGGGCTGGCCAGAATGGAAGTCAGTAGGAAGTATGCAAGCATAATGCATTCCCAGACATCCTTTGCCACACAACCATTACATCATGCTGTCCCAGTCTTTTGTCAGATCATTTGGCTCTCTTTCCTTTCTTTCTTCCAGCTCTTCAATTCATCTGGCTGAGAAGAAAAAAAGACCATAATGAGAAGCTAAGATATCTTTGGGTTTACCAGCACCAGGAAGAATTTGTAATCTTTTGATAATCTAATTGTGTTAGGCTAACATAATTTTAATTGTTCTGTTTATTTTCTTATAAAGCCTGAGAGAAGTTGCCAGGTTTTCATGCTTTACTCAAAGCTCATAAGAAGCATAAAACTCCCCAGCACTCTCAAATAATGGAGTTACTCCCTTAGCTCCAAATTCATCCTTCCAGCTTCGATGATTTTGTAACTGGGATTATCTTCTGAAAGCTTCTGAGCCAGTTCCTTTAGTGCTGAAGGTCTCTAGCATTCATAATACCCTAATTTTGCTGGTGCAAGTGAAATTAAGGTTCCCATGGCACTCTCATGTCCTTTTCATCCAACTTCTACCTTATCCTTTCCCTAGCAAAGTACTTTAATATCCTAAGAATGCACTGGTTACACTCAATTAAACCACTGGCTTGGTTCATCCATCAGTATCTTAGGCTGTGGGTAAGCTGTTACTGAATGCATAAAATACTATTCATTGAATTATTACTGGTCATCTGTGGCATTTTAATGCAATAAAGGATCTCTTCAGCTTCAAGAGCTGGTTGAAAAATATCAACGGGCTCTTTCCCATCAGATAGCACAAATCCCTTCCTGATAAATGCAGTTTCTGACAGAATGCCAACAATCTGTAATGATTCAGGACCACATGGTCAGAAATGAGCTTAGCCACAAGTCTGTGACAGAGGTTTGAAAAGAAATGTCACAAGCTTTTGCTCTGAAATCATAAATCTCTTAACTGTAGGAGGTTCCCCACCACCTATCACTTATTTCTTTTTTGTTAGATGGTCCTGACAAGCAGAGGAGCGCAGGTCTGACTTTATTGCATGACCATGCCAAGCCCTCTGGGACATCCCATTATTGAGGGAGTTAATTTCCTACCTACTTTAAAAGCCCTTTCTAATTGAGCTCTTTAAAATACATGCTAGGAAGTCACCAATAGAGATCTTCAAGAGGTCAACACATATAAATGAGTTTTAGGAAAAAAGCTCAAAAAAAGGTGTCCATAACGCCTGTATAACATCTGTATATCCACTGTGCACACCAGACCACACTCCCAATTGCTGCCAGAAATTCTCTTCTGCCAGTGTGTTGTAACCCCCTCTTTTCCACCCAACTGCTTTTATCTCCTAAACTCTCCAGGCATCTCAATGCACATCCCAGATCCCCAGTGGGACACGAACTGACAGCTGGAAACGTCTGAAGTGGTTTCAGCTCGGTGGAAATGAAGTGTGAAAACATGAAGCGAGCCCATGTTGTTGTTCGCGTGAATTGATTTTCTGTACTTGATATGAAGAATATTAGCAACTCGCCAGTTATTTTTGTAGTGTGCTTTCTATTACAGAGCATTAAGCGGCTGAAAATTACAAATGCTGTTAACTGGTGAAATCATCTCATGAGGGCTAAAATATTGTTAATTCTTAATAGAATTCTTAATTCTTAGTAGGAACATATACAGTCCCATTAATATCTCACATTGTGGTGCTTGTTAACAGTTTTTCACTGCCCATTTGGAGTGTGTGTAGCTTGCCTATTAGACAAAATCTAGGAGATTCTTGATACTCTAGACTTAGTCTTTAGTGACCCTAAATGTGGGATAGCCAAGTACAGATTAGATAAGGTATCTCAGCTTTAGTTCCTTGACACCTTTGACAGTATTACTCAAATCCGAGCACCAAAAGTGTGTTAGAATCATGCTTAAACTAATAAATCTTCAAACTGTTATGGTTTCTCACTATGCACAGTTTTAGCAGCATATACTAATTTTAAGCTGTTCTGTTTTAGAAATAACTGAAGATAAATTTATCTGTCTGTGCACTATAAAACAGTTCCATCATAAAACCTGATCTGTGTCCCTTAAACTTCATTATATAATCCTTATGTTGTAGATTAACACCTTGAGAAGCCAGGAGCTCATACTTGCCTTTCAAGTAGGTCTGGTTTAGCTCTGTCAGGTCATCAAAAACAGTCACAAAGTTTTCATTTGTGTTGAGTTTGAGGGCTCTCTGAAGGAGTGAAAAAAAAAATCAGGTTTTTTTTTCTTTTATTCTGAAGGAATAAAAAATAAGACTGTGTCTTTAAAAACTGATTGTCTTTGGGTTAGTTTAGTTTTTTTTGTTTAAATACTTATTTTAATATTTTATCATATTATAATAAAGAGCTCAAATATTAGCAGTAACATAAAGTTCATTCCTCTGAAACTTTCTTGGCACATATTTGATACAAGGTACAGAACTGTACTAGACTTTTACCCCACAGACTTTTACCAAGACATATGACTTAGTGCTTGAGCACTGTGTGTGTTTTGTAAAGCAATCTGGTTTAGATATATTGTCAATGTTTATATAAAAGTGTTAGTGGAGATAAGGGGTGTTATTAATGATAAAGGGTTTTTTTTTTTTATATTGCTCAGTGAAACTACTTGAGGGTACCCTGGAAAAGATGCACCTTAGAGCCTGTCTGTGATTCCCTCCTGACAAAAGGGCCATGATGACAAAACAGGAAAAAAGATCAAAATATCATCCAGGATTAGAAGATCTATATTAAAATTAGTAACAGTTCTCCTCAAGTAAAGCATGTAATGGCACATCTGGAGAGTGCAGAGGGGTTTCAGAGACTGTCTAATCGTATCTTGAATGGTCTGATTGATGTAACTCGCAGACACGATGTCGAGGGCTATGAAAGAAGTAATTGCAGAGTTTCTATTTGTCACAATATTCCTAGATGGGATTTCTGATGTTAGTAATTTGTCACGGTGGTTCATTGTCTCGCCGGATGTCAAACAAAACAGAGATGCCAGAGAGCTGGTGATTTGCTTTCAGAATGTCAGTGCCAGGACAGTGGGGACAGATCTGGGGACGATAGTGGGGTGACTGGAAAAGGGCAGCAGAACTGGGTGGTTCAGGAGAGATTCAGAGGGTGCAGGCTTTTTGCTGTAATCACAACACCCCGGTTCAGACTCCCATTATCCCCTGGGATCTCACCTCAGAAGTACTTGAGGTTAATGCTCTTTCCAGCTAAACAACACATATTATGAATCTACTCAATATTTGTGAAGTGGCACGTCTGTTTGGGAGTGTGATTTACAGTCGTGTCATGGTGTTTTGCCCTCAGCTTACGAACTGTGGGGGAAAAGTGTCTGAGACATTTCACCACAACCCTGTATCGCCAAAAAAAAAAAAAAATCAGACTGGTGACTTCCTATGATGGAGTGAAATTAATATAATCTCTGGTAGCTGTGGAGGGGGTGACCTTAGTGGTTGGGACCCTGGGGAGCCCAGGCATGGTCTTGTCTCTGCCACCAAACCCCCTTACAATTTCTCTAATGCTACCTGGTCTTGGCCTTACCCAGGGAGGGATATAGTGGGGATAATGACATTTTCTTTCTCTCTTTGCATATCTTATGTTTTGTTAAAAACTCTTTAGGCCATGGACAGGTTCTTACTGCACAATTATGTATTGCATAATGGTAGAGGGAGCTTAACCTTGATGGGAAGGGATTCTAACCTTCATGGAGGTAAAGATTCGTTTAGAAAAATAATAATAAATTCTTTCTTTGGGTGATGTTCTGTACAGATTTAACATAAGGAAAAAACATAGGGAAGAATCTAGGAACAGAACTGGAAGCAAAATCCTGGCATTTCTCAGAAACTGTTCTGTTAGGTCTATTTTATTGTTATTCTTGAATAGATCATGCATAAATAAATGATAGGAAGTGTCAGTGATCTGCTCTGGAGAAAGACAACTCTGCCTCCTGTCGTGTCAAAGCATGGAAAAACAACCGAGAGATTAGACATGTCATTGATGGCAAGTTCCAGGCATGAGCTGCTACAATCACTCTAGGAAAAAAACAAACCAACACAAATGGACATCGCAGAGAATGCTGGCTGTCAAGACACATCTCAGTAAAGTGCCTGTGCAGGCTCAGGGAGTGGAAATAAAGAGGTAGAAAGCAAAATAATGCAATGGTAAGAATAAACATGGTATAAAAAGTTCATGTTATAAGTTGAACAGCATTTTGGCAAGTTGCAGGCTGCCATAATATGATCAGTGAACGAGCTAAGGTGTGATTAAATCACTATTTTGAGCTGATTCGGTTGTTTCTGACCATAAAAATTTAAATACAGGAAGATTGACGATCAGGCCTGAAATAAAGTCCTTCCTCTCTGGAAAATTCTGGTACACCAGATATAATATACATGCTCTTACTCCTGGTGATACACGTTTTTATTCTCAGGCTGCACATTAGCCTCTAAGGAGACTTTACAGCCCAGGTGCTGTGGCTACAGTTCACTGTGGGAAGGTGTGGTGTAAGACAAAGAGCTAAACTGATTTCCCAGGAGGGCTGAGACCCCTCTGGCTCCCAGCCATATGGACCAGGAGCCTCCTCTCATCCTCCCTCAGGGATGCTCTGCTTGCAGCCTTTCTGAAGCTCGTGTGTGAATGCTTCGTGAAAATGCCAGGGGACATGTGGAGGTAGACAGATGTGGAGAAAAGAAAGTGAAGGGAAGATTGATAAGTTGTGAAAAAGACAAGGTTTGAGAGAAGCTTCTGAAATAAGAAATGAGATAGGGAAGGGAGAGCAAAACAAGCTAAACAACACTGCCGAGACAAAATAAAAAGTTGATGTGGTGAAGGCAGAGAAGACCAAGAGAGGCACAGACAGGAGGAAATTTGTGGCTCAGGAGTGAGCCATGGTCTGCTACAGGCATGTGAAGGAGAGAGCAAATGCAAGAGGGGAAAATACCAAGATGGCAAGAGTAAACAGGACATGCTGAGCCAAGGGTGTTCTAACAGTATCCAGCACCCACATTATTTCATTGCTTAATGTGTCTTATCAGGGTATAGTAAATACTTCGTCAAATCCACTTTTGGCTGAATTTGATTAGCTCTTAGAATGTACAGAAATATAAATGGCTAGGTCTACCAGAAAAGCGAGGGTGACAGTTTAAAAACATTATGGACTATTTCTTTCTGGTTTTTGTACAGCTTAAAGTAATGATTTCTGGAAAAGACACATTTTAGTTATTCATTAGAAAGCTGAATACTGATAGTATGTACTCGTTCTGCTGTTTTCTATTTCAGGAAGTAAGGCCAGATTTTTTCATTGGGTAGAAGTATATATAAGGTCAATGCTCTTTTTGTAAGAGCTCTGTGTAGAACCTTCTCTAGAGACTTTCTCCTTATAAAAAAAGCACAGGCCCTGCAGTACCCTGAGTGCTCCCCATGGACCTGTGACACTCACTGGGTTATGTTCGCACTCACTTAAAACAAAAGCCTTGAAAGAAGTTTCACTGGCAAAGTCAGTGCTTATAATTATTGTTGTCAAATTACTTATTTATTTATATTCGAAGCTGAGTCTTTAAGGAGATATTAAATACTTGCATGCAACAGCAAATACCAATTCTGAGCTTGCTTCCTCTGTCAGAGATAATTAACTCAGGAAGAAAGGTGAAATCTTTTGTGAGTGTGTTCATATTGCAGCTCCTCATTATTCCAGACTTTCCACATGCCCTGAATTTTCAGATGTCTTTGTCCAAATGCAGTTCTGAGTTTCATAACAGGCAGATAGAAGTAGTTAATGATGTCCCTATAATGGATCATTATTTTTTAGTGCTAAGCTCCCAGTAATTTTACATTTTCTGTCTTTCATACCTGTAATCCATAAGGAAAAAGCAAAGTTTGGACTTACCTAGAGGGTGAGGGAAAATTTCATGCCAGGCTGTCACGTACTGCAGCGCCATCTAACCAGACAGTGATAAAACTGATTAGTCTTATCTATAAATCACAATAAAGCTTGACACAATTCACCTCTGCCTTCAAATTCCTCAGAGTGGTTAGATTTTCCTATTAGAAACAAACCCCAAATGTATTTATCAGGAACATCTGAGGTCTGGGTGAAGTTAGAATATCATTGGAGGAGTTTTGGCTCAAGTCCAAGGAAAAACATCTCTCTCTGAGTCTTACCTTACAACAGAAGAAACAAAATGGGAACTGGGGCTTGTGTGGAGTCATGGATTTCTAATGGAGCAGATTCCCATCCTCATGGCTCTACAGGACACCATTCCCACTGGGTGCTACCCAGGGCATCCAAGGGGGGATATATGGTTTGGTTTTAGAGCTGCTTCCCTCCCTGGAGGTCCTGGGCTTCCCCATTGTGTACCAGGGTGGATTTCCTGGAGCTGAGGGAAGACTGAAGTGAGAGCCACCAACAAATCCATGCACTGGCAAAAACAACCCCAGGTGAAGTAAGGGAATGCTTCCTGGAGAGCTGGGTTCAGAATGGTCCCACGGCCGGAAAATGCCCCTGGGTTTGTGCTTCCAGTAATGAAAGCTGGAGATTTTGACATCAATCTGCCCCAGAAATCTGTGCAACCCTTTATCTCTGAGAACATTATAACTTATTGTCAGAATTTTCGCTGTGTGTGCTGGGGTGCCTGTTCTCTGTGCTCTTCTCCTGTGTGCTTCCTTCTTGCTCTCCTCCTGGATGTATCCCTGCTGAAGAATGGGATAAGGAGCCTGTGTTCCTCCCCTGGGCATCTCCTGGTGTGTCCCAGGCCTGGATGAGGATTGACAGCAGTATTGGCCATAAAAAGGGAGAGATTACTGCAGAGCAAAGGGGGGATAACTTTGAAGATCATTCTACTGAGGAGAGATTGAAAGCTGCAGAGCAGGAGATTTTGCTGTGAGTGTTTTGCCATGAGCAGGGAACAGCAACTGAAGGCAGGACAAGCTGATCAGAGCAGGATCTTATGGGATGAAACCCTCAAAAGAGGCAAGTTAAATGTGGGGTAGACTGAGGAAGATTTTTATCGGTCACAGGCACTGCACAATAACCTGTGGGCAGCTCCTCTGCAGCATTTCTTCTGGAAATGGAAGGATTTCTTATCTGGAAAGGGCTTCAGCCTGCCGGTGAAAGGTCTAATAAGGAATGTAATTTAATTTTTTTTGAGTTAAAAATACCAGGCACTTGCAGAATCTTCTTCTGGTGACAGTTTTTTTAAGCAAGAGGCTAGTCACAAATTCAGACTGGGAACTAGAAAAGCAACTCCACAGTTATGAAAAGGTCTGTACAGCCTCCTACTTGGACTAATGTGGCAAAAAATATAGTTGGTGTGGACCATGGTACAATCATTTATGAGATGGAAGAGATGGTTTTCTGATGAAGCAGAAATACAGTCCTCGTGAGTAAAGCAGGATCTTCTTTGTCTGGAGACAAACATGCAGAAGGCTGTTGGGTCAAATATCTCAGCAATGCACTGAGTATGACAGAGTTTGTATCTCAGGCCAAGACCTTTCTCAGTTTTTATTATGTCTAAATGCTGATCTTTCCCTCTTGCCTGATGATGTGCTCTTATTTGCCAGGTGAAAGATGTGCTGACTGGTAGTTTGGCCTGTTGGTTAATTATTTTTTCAAAGATTAAACATTTCCTAGTCTTAGCACAGGATATTCTTGCAAGACTATTTCTCAATTTTCCCTAAGCACAATCCCCCACATTCAAAAAAAGTGTCTGTTTGGTAATTGACCGTATTTCATCCTGAACAGTGATATATTGATTTTTATGTGAAGTGAGCTTTCAGGTTGCCATTTAGAAAGATGAGTTTTGGCAAGGCTCCATTAGACTTCTTTGTACTATTGCTTCTCCTTCAGCTGGGAGAGCAGGCAGCCTTATTCCCAAGTACAAGCAGCCTGAATCATGTCTTACAACCCCAATTCCTTTATTTTCTGTTGGTGTGGTCTAAAGTATCATTATTTTGCTGGCCCGGTTAGGTGCTGACTCATGGCGGGTAGTTTACCCAGTGTTCTCAATCTCTTTTTTTCCTTATTTCTAGGAACTATATCTACAGGTTTTACCAGTTCCATTACAGGCTGCAGAAATATTGCATCTATTGCACTGGGGTCTGTGAGTGACACTGCATCTTCAGAGTTTCTGCTTTCCTGGAGACAATGTGTTCATTTGCAAACTGTAGCCAGAGTAAAAAAAAAAATATATAAGAGATCAGGACAAAGTCCCTGTGATGTTTGTGTTGTTTCTGTTATTCCCAGTTCTATAACAAGAAGTATGGAGGATCTTTTCTGAAGCTTGTGTTATAGGATAGCTACCAGCAAACTATCGTTTAAATGTTCATGTTAAATGGTGGTTTTAATCCTAAGCACTTTTACTGATTTCTTTTTAGCATCCATGAAACATGCATTGATTTTTAGACAGGCCAATAACAACAGACAGTCCATGTCCTACATTAGATTGTGCTTCTCCCTTTTTTTTCTTTAATACTGTGTACAGTTAAAATTTATTGCCCTGGGTGAACAGTGGGAGTTTAGGGTGAATGAGTACTCCTACTAGTGTTTTCTAACGTTGCTCTGGAAAAGGTGGCATGATTGCTGTCCTGTACACACATGATTTAAATATTTATACCATCTTACCAGATAAATAAGGAGCTTGGCTGTCATATGACACAGACAATAGCAAGTAAGACAGAGTCTCTTGGAGAAAATGGTGGAAAAAAGCAAGATTAGACAATGAGCAAGTCATGGACAAGTGCCTGTTCACGGCAGGGATTAGTAACTTTACTGAAATATGACAGACTCAAAGAGGGGGGGGAAAAAAGGAAAGTTAAGACAGGCAGAGTCAATCTTTTGTTTATCCAAATAAAACAATTTCAGCTCCTAATTACTGATGGTATTCAAGCTCCAGATAAAGGTCAGGCTTAGAAAAGTGTTATAACATGCACTGATTTTAAATGGAAGTGTGATAAAAGGGCATTACCAAGAAGAAACAACAAATAAATGCTTGCAAAAATAAAGCACTGAAGTAAATGTTGAGTTTGTATTAGAAAATGTTTAACAGAGAAAAACATCTAATTCAGAATGGAAGAATGTATGCAGAGTCAAAGAGAGTAACTCTCAATTGCAGTGATTTGTGCAGGTGAGGGATGTGCCTGGGATGGCAGAAACATCTCTTAAGAAACATTTCTTAAGAAATCATTCTCAGGCTTGTCCCCTTGGCTAGGGAAGGAGATGGAAAACAGAATATTAAGCAAGACTTCAAGTGCAGACAGGAAAATAAAAGTAACAAGAAAAGATGTTTTTACAGAAGGGCTGGGCCAAGAAATTTTCCTGGGCAGAAGCTGAACAGTTCACCCTTGGTTGAGAGCGAGAATGTCTCTCAGCATGAAGCATTAGCTGGACACTGCCAGCAGTGGGACTCGTTAGTAGCAGCAGTGGGAGTCCACAGAATACGTTTCCGTGAATTCCCAAATATCCTCAGGAGCACAGCCAGCTGAACATGCGATTAAGGTGGACTCATCAATGACTTTGCAAGACACTCCTTCACCAGACACAAACGAGCCCTGACACAAATGCAGGACTGGAGCAAAATGCTCAATGCCCCACGCTGTGCCCAAAATGCGTTCCCAGGTTTTGGCACCTTTTCCCCCTGTTGAGTGTTAGAAAGCACTGCTTGTTATCGAATGTAGTATTGGCTGTGCCATGTATTAAACTGTGCAAATGGTTTTCACATCTTTTTTTCTGCCAGTCACAGACCAGACTATGTGCCCAATAAATTCACAGGCTGTCAGACATGCCAGTGAATGACTGATGCATTACTGAGATTATATGAATCTGGTTAAAAAAATGTGGGTGAAGACTGCCTGCAGAAGATGTGAAGGGAAAGAATGTCCCCTCTTAGCAAGGTAATAAAAGTGATGAAAGGTTGTTCCAGAAAAGAAATAGTCAGGAATATGAAGGTCTAGTGTCAAAAGGAAAATTAAAAAGTGGCAATATGGGTGGTGGTGGTTTAATAAATAAAAGAGTGTGTGGCTTAAAAAGATAAAATAGTCTCATCAGAGGCACACAACAAAGCTGGTATGAGCTTTAGGAAAATGTTGAACAGATCAAGACCCAGGCTTTATTCCTGTGCATTTTCCAGGGCTTCATGGTGTGAATGGGTAGGATTTGAGGGAGGATTGCTTTTTCTTGTGGCTCAAGGGGTATTTTGAGAAGTACTTTAACAGTACCCTAAGAGTAGTGCTGCAATCCAATGTGCTCCCCATGCAGGCCTGACTTGTGTCATCTGCTAAATGTATTTTGCTTTAATAGCACTGTAATTGTTCAGTGCTTGGGGCAAGGACTGTCGTGGTACTCATAGGCACTGCTACAGAGCAAATATATCATAGAAATTATGTCCTTGCTCCTTATTCTGTACATTCTAAATATATTTTGCCTCTGGTCCCTAATTTTGGCAGATACTTTCATTATTATTATTTTAAATTGATCACTTTGGGGCCTTGGCAGTGATTTGAAATGGTCAACAATTGTGAATACCTTTTACATGAAAAATTACATTTTGGAACTTAATTAGCATCATGGTGTGGCACATGTTTAACACCTACATTCTCAAAGCTGTTCTTTTGGAGGGATTTCTGTGAAACTAGATCTGAAAGGGGAATGAATGACTAAAAGGACAACTAAAATCATTGCTAGGTTTTCATGCAGAGCTTCCTCTGACATATATCTGGGCTATATCCTAAATAGCTGCTTTCAGTGTCATGTGAAGGGGTTTGAAAATTGTAAAAGCCTTGTTTTATGCTTGTTGTTTGGGTTTGGTTTTTTTTTTTTTTTTTTTGAAGTGAGGAGATCAATGTTTTGGTGTCAGTTTTGGCCGTAGCTGTTTGAGTGATGCTGGGTAAGCACAAACACCTGTGGCAGTGCTGTGATAGCAACTCAGTGATTCCTACCTGTGCTAAAAAATGTTCTGCTACTTCAACCCAGCTAAGCAGCTGAGCAATTATAGGCTCGTTGGTAAATTCTTTTCAGTATGTGTAGTAAAATGTTTAGGTCAGAAACTGTCTCTGTGCTTTAGCTACCTGGCACAAATCACAACCTTGTTTATTGATTGTTATACTGGATTCCAGGGCATGATGATAACATAAATATTTATCAGTTAAATTTATATCAACAATGATTTAGACCATGGTAGTAACTTGACTATTGTTCAAATTCATTTATGAAGTCAGTACTGATTTAGAGCAACGTGACAATCTCCAAAATCTGTAAATGTCCAATTATTTAATATTCATATCCATAGCCTAAAATGAAATCAATTTTGCATCTTCCAAACTTGTGAAATAAGGATTTCTCTTACACATAGACTGTATGAATCAAATATAACCCTGAAAAACAACTTTTTGATGTTGTGATAATAAAGCTCTTCCAAATCCTGGTTTTACCGGGTAAGTACTGATCCAAGCCTTGCTGCAGAGATACAAATGGCAATGCTGGAATAATCATTCTTGCTCATTGCCCACCCCACGGATGCAGCAGAGAGCTGAAGAGCTGGTTTGAATGCTGCCTCCCCATTAGGCTGAGCTCCTTTTGAAACCTGTGAATCTCCTATTAAGATAATTTTGTAAGCTGATGTCTCATACAGGATTCACATTGTTAGGATCACAGTCATATTCTGAACCCCCTGCAGTGTGCAATGCTTAGAGTGGACTAAACCAGCTTCCAGTCTTTATCTTCCCTATCAAATTTTCCTCTCAAGACAGGTAGAACTCTGCTCTCTGCCCTTTTCAGTATGTTTACCAGCTTGAGTCTTTCATTAACATTTTGTTCCAGACAGTTTAAGACTCCTTTTAGGGGTGATCGTATTTCATCCACCTTTTTTCCTTTTTAAGCAAGATTTTACATTCATTGATGAGTCTATTTTTATTTCAAGTGCATTCCCTCAAAGATTGAACTATCTGAGGGCAACCCTTTTTTAGAAATTATAGGCTATCAGCTGCATGGAACAGTGATTTAAATGATGCCTCTGTATCTCTTTTCCTAGTCAGTTTTGGAGATGATGGCAGACGGAGCTATCATCATTATAACTGACTTGGAGGAATAAAGGGAAATGCAGATGTTGTTGACAATTTTATGAGCAAGCTGAGCGGAGGCACTAAGAGAGAATGGAAGTGTGACAAACAAAACATTTTTAGAGCTTTGCAATGAAAACATTTCTACGTCTTCCTTTCGGCCTCTTCTTGAAGGATCTCCTAATCCTAGAGGACGTCTGGAGCCAGATGATCTGTTCCCTCTGAGCCCTGGAGTCATCAGCAGGGAGGACAGGACTTGACCAGGACCAGTCTTTGTAGACGTGAATAAGTGCGCTAACAAGTGAAGGAGAGACATTTCTGGGAACATATGGGGAATAAGACAGGACAGGCTGGCTGCTCTCTCTTTCCTTGCAAGCGTTTTATCAGTTGCAGCTGATTCTCTCGTTCTAAAGGACACCAAACCATGGCAGCAATGCCCTCGCAGCTGGTACATTAATATTTTTTCTGCCAGTCATTCCAGAGCAGTATTTAATACATGCACTTGTAGTTCTGCAGTAAGGGAAGATGGCAAGATGGAAGGGAATCAGGTTTTTTTTATTTTTCAGTGAGCAGATTGTATGGCTAAGGTCACTTTCAGCTACTCATACTTACATTTGGTAACATTGCCATCTGATAGCACTTTGCTTGTGAAAAAGGGGTCTAGGCAAACAAGTCTGTTCCGATGAAGTATATTTTAATTTTTGTGGCTACTGCTATTTTCTTTCAATATTTTTGAAGAACTGTATTAATTCCTTGGGAGGAAAAAAAAATTGCTTGGCGAAAACTGTCGATTCTTTGTAGTTAGTTCTTCCACAGTACTGTTGGGTTAGATAGTCCATCAACTACAAATAATTTGCCATCTGCATATCTTTATCTCCATATTCTGAGCCCCATTTTGAATAGACTCTTTTGGGATTTTAGATAATAATCAACTGCTCAGCATTTCTTAGAAGTTATTTCTTTCTCTTTTTAGTGAATTTGCATTAGATAAAAAATGAATGACACAATAAAGTATCTTCCTCTTCCGGTTTGTATGAGGGATTTCTTTTCAGAATTTTGTCAGAGTAGAGCAAACTGAACGCAAAGTGAAAACCTGGACTGTCTATGCTCTGAGCACAAGAGAAGCAATATTTCCTTACCTTCAAAGAAAAACAAATACATTTCACAACCTGATGGTAAAACATGTTTTGACTGGCAAACAAAGAGCTTTCCTGCAATCTGGATTAGCAGAATATAACTTCAGAAATTATTGGATTCCAGTTCCTTCATTTTTTAAATTAAACCTGTGTAGTGCTTATGTTAAGAATTAATGTGTAATTCTCTAATCTGAATACTTTGTCAATATAAGTGCATTGCTATTTACACTGCTCACCATAACTGAATCTCTTTCTCACACTGTTTGACTACTGGAAAAGCATTTTTAATGCTGAAGTCTTGAGCCAAATATATTGCCGTGAGGTGTGCTGACCATCAGCAGGAAGGAGCAGAATATCAGTTTATGTGTTTTGAGGTATCAGTGCTCTTACAGGCCAAATGAGGATGAATAACCATTACCATCACAGTTTACATCTCCCAGACATGGTGCAGAGCAAGAGGGATCATGTGGGTATTCTGCATTAAGAACATTGCTGCTGCCTCTTGACACTTCCTTGCCCCATAATTGCAATTATGCCCCATAATTGCCCCATAATTTTGCATGTTAAGATTTGAGTTTGGAGCATTGCATTTCTACTGTATAATACTCAGTGCTGTAGAAACTTTGTTGAGCTCTACTGGATTGATGCCTTAGAGAATTTGGTCCAACATTGTTAATGCCATCCTGGCACAAACGTCATAATTTGGCATGGTGCTGGTTTTCTCTGTGGGTATCACTGAGATCAATAGGATTAGTTGTGTGTTTTCTACAAGGTGTGTGTTAATGTGCAGGACTGAAGCATTCCTAGGACAGGAAAGTGATGCAGCAGTGCTCACCCAGCACCATGGTGAGAGGAGAGCATTGGACCTTGTCCAACAGTGCTTTCATTTCCCAAGGTTCTGAGGTAAAACATCTCTTCAGTGGAAGTGTTGGCTAAGGTGGTTTGGGACACAAGAGGTACCTAAAGCTGTCCCTGGGACTGGAAGTGATGTGCAACCCTGAATCCTCTCGTGTATGTGAGAGATTTGTGTTTAACTGCTGCCGGTATATAGAAAAGGGTAAGATTAAGGAACCTGAATTCCATGGCAATGCCCTGTTGGCCTGCTATTAGTGATTGTTTGTAAAAAATAACAAAGCCCTGCCACTTATTTCACAAAAAAATGAAATATCCATGAATTGCTTATACGTTTTCTTACAGAAAATGGAAAAAAGCTGCAGTTGTAGCACACATGTCTAGGCACTGGGATGCCATACACTCATGTGGATATGACTGAATTTCCTAGTTCAAAAACAGTCCATTTCTGATGTTCACAAAGTGACTCAGATTGTCATGCTTTGAATGGCTAGAGAAGTGCAAATCCTGCACCCTTCTGAGTTGTCAGGGATCTTCCCTGGTTGATGTGATTTCATGACAGAGATGAAGCAGAAAGTATGGCTTCAGGATATCTGAGATTTAGAGTCAGAGACTGGTCATTTAATTCCCTTATTTTATGAAATACTCAAAAAAATTTTATTATCAACTAAAAGATACTGCTTTACAATTACTCAAAATAAAATTGATTTTAGGATGATTGTTAAGCAGCTAATTACTAAAATTGTTATTTTTGGTATTAAAAATGTTCAAAAGAATCTTTTTATTCACTGAGACTAACAAGTAAAAAGTAAGTTGCTGAGTAAAAATTCTGTAAGTTTTGCAAAAGAAGCAAGAATTAACAAAATTTGTTATTGACCCGACCATTGTCCACAAGGATAGGATCCGAAATATATGTAGGATTTCTGGTGACACAAGTGCTTTCTGCCACTAGAACTATACAAAGTAAATTTCAACAAACCCAAACCATTTTCTTCTAAATTTGATTAGATCGCACTGTTAGTACCTCTCACTAAAGTAATCCTCCTCACCAAGTAAAGGCTTTGTATCAAGAAAGATATTGACACCGACTTTTCAGCTTAAACACTTTTAACCTAAACTAATATGCCAAATTTGACAAGTGCATGCACTTTATCTGCATCCTCAAACAGAGGAGTGCTGCTGAAACAGCTCCCCTTGTGTTTTGTGGAGAAGTGACAAAAGAGCCTTAAGATAAGATTTCTCTTCCGTGGGAATGTAAATTCTTGGAGGAAAAGGGACTTTGCTCCATAGTCTTTCAGCTAGCTGACACACACAAAAAGACTAATGACTTTTCTCTTGCTCCATGAAAATCTGACTGTGATGCGCTAATGGTCTTCATTAGATGTGTCACCCACCGTCCCCCCAACCCCATCATGATGGTCCTCCCCTCCCACTGAGATGTTTTATCACTCCTCTAACGATGTGAGGGAGGCAGATCCTTTGCCAGTGGGATGATGAAATGTCCTGTCATCGCTCAGGTCCTGTGCAACCACCTTAACTGCTGGTCTTCCCAGTTCCCTCAAATAGCTCTGTGTTTCGTGCTAACTCGCAGGAAATGTGTGTGTAAATCTGCTCTCCTGCTTGAACTAGGTTGCGTGATTAAAATTGTAGAATAATTTACATTGGAAAGGAACTTTGAGAGCATTGAGCCCAACCATTAATGCAGCACTGCCAACCCCACCACTAAACCATGTCCCCAAGTGCCACATCTGTCTTTTAAATACCTGCAGGGATTGTGACTGCACCGCTGGCCTGGACAGCTCTAGTCCTGCTGGCCACACTATTTTTGATAAGCCAGGATGCCCCTGGCCTCTTTGGTCACACTGTATTTGTGTTGGGGTTTTGGCTGCTGCTGTTCCTGGCCCCATCAGCTCCTGGTGCCTCTCTCAGTATGTCCTATGTTTCCCCCAGTTTGGGAATACCCCCTGTGAGAGCTCTGCTACAGATCATGCTGGCACTAGAGCTGCTCGCCTTAGCAATTAATGCTTAATGTGTTCATTATCCTATTTAACATTTCATGGATAATTTGCGATTATTTAAAAATAAACATGTATATTCAAGGTCTGGCTTAATGGGGAGAAAAAAAGTAAGTGCTGGAAGATATACATATTGATAGGAAGGAAAAATCCCTTCCTCTGCTCCCACACATAATCTAAATATACAAATAGGTAGGTGCACATATATGCACACACATATATATGTACGTATGCATTTTGAATCACTCATGCTTTTCTTTAAAGGGCAGTTCTAATGTAGCTCTTCCTGCTGCAAGGAAGTGGTGTATTCCAAAGAGGTCACTATCACCTGTTTCTGCGAACAGTGAGAGCTAACTAGCTGGTTAACCTCTAAGTGTTTACACTTGAGTGTTTTGATCATTTTCCCACATAGATACGTAGGGAAACACAGAACATAAAAAGGAAAACTGGGATTTATTTGCATGTGTTTTGTTTGAAAAGTCAAGCGGAAAGGACAAATCCTGCTTATGGGGAGGGCTGCATTAGAAAATAATTCAAGTATTTTTGAAATATCACTACATCACTTAGAAGACATTCTCTGTGACAGCATTTCTCCTCTTCCACTGCTGCTTTCATTCCTGGTGTGTTGCTGGTTTTTTTGCTGTCCTCCTCTGCCTGGAAAGTGATGAGCTCTACAGCACCCAGGACACACCTGATAACATTATCTCCTGGTAGACATCACATGCCAAGTAAAGGGATTTGTATTTAGCATACAGCACCTGAAATGAATATATGTTCTGCCTCCACTTGACAATATCCTTTAGATTACGGTTTCTTGGCTTGCTTAATGTGGTATAATGCTAGACGAGACTTGTGAATCAGAAACTGTTACAAAATATTTGTGTCTAAACCAAAGCCAATATCCACCTTAGATGAAATTCCAGTCCTCCGCAGAAGCCAAGGAAATTTTGCCTTCAACTTTGCTGTGACCAGAATTTCAATCAGAGTCGTTACAGAGAAAAACAATTGAATTGCTTTGGTGGTTATCATTTCAGTCAGAATCTGCTGCATTTTTATTAAATTAGTACCCAATAACAATAACTTCTGAGAGCGTTAGAGGACAAGAGAAGAACAAAGGAGGAAAGGGAAGCTTGAGAGGTAAATACTCTTCTTAGAGAGCCACATGCTTGCCTTCAACAATAGATGTAGATACACCCTGTGTGTGGGAACCTCCAGAGGAACAAATAATTAGTCTGCTATAGTCTGTATAAAAGCACAATTAATGGTAGCCTTGGGGGTTACATATGTCTGGGCAATTTTTGATAGTGAGAATTTATTGGAAATACACTCTGGAACCTGCCCAGGAATAGATTAGTCCATTATAGAGATAGACAAAAGCATCCTTATCCTTCTGCTCTAGCAGTGGATCACAGCTTACAGTCTGTGGAATTATAATTTTTTGTGCAGCTGGAATGAAAAAAGAATAGACCACAAGCGTATGGTGAATGGCCATGGCAACACAGAGTGGTGAACTCAGAGAAAGGAATCATATTGAAAAGCAGTTTTGAATGCTGCTTTGTTCTCAAGGGAGCACAGTATCAAAATTACAGTTTTGTCCTATCACTTGAGACAGTTCTGCTGGGCTAGCGCAGATATTGCAGCAAAGTTCACTCATCATGAAAAGATGTTTAAGATTTAAGTTTTGAATATTTATGGGAACCAGAAAGAAATATATTGAACTTGCATGTCGAGTTTGCAATTATAGGCTCAAGAACTTAGCAACAGGATAAATCTCTATTTTTACTAAATGAACTCAGTAAAGCTGCACAAGAAGGCATGAGATCACTCTAGTTTCAGATACAGAATTTCTGTTTTTTTCATTCCTACTTTAGCTGTTACAGGCTAGGCTAACCATGGTTTATTGCATTTTCTATTTATGTTAATTTTTTAAAGAAGAAGATGACAATTCCCTGCTCTCTGTCATCAGCATAACTTTACTAAAAGGGGTTTTGCAGTAGGAAATAGAGCCCAGCTAGCTTTGATTGAGAGCATCTTGCAAGGCAAAACAAAAGTTAGAAGTATTTAAAAACCCACCACCATTTGTGCTTCTTGAAATTACTCAGCTCTCACACCTATGGCTAAGGGTAAAAGGACTGAACAAAACCAGAAATCATGTTGTTCTTCCTAGTTCTGGTTACTTTTGCAATTGAAATATAGACTTACTTGACAAGACTGAGCTAAAACTTTTCAGGTAATTGTAATGTATTTGACTTAGAAAAGCAGGAATATTGTATCATCTTACAGCTAGAGTATAAAATCATGGGAAGAAGAGAACACTTAAACTAGATTTATCCCCTGTGGAGGGCTTTGTACCGAAATTAGAAGATGATCAAATCTCTGAATGGTAATTTAATAGCTAATTTAAAAGCCTCTCTTGCTTAAATTATCAACAAACCACAAGATACTTAGTTATATATTACACAATGCAAATTATAACATAGGCATACACTAGTGAAGAAAGGACTCCAAAAACACAGTTTGATTTTCATAATAATTTAAAATATATAAGATTACATAAAATGTCAGGTGCATTTAATCATTTTTAAAGCACAAATTAGCACAAAAGCAACGTATTGTTCTGGCTTTAGGCAGAGTCTACCTAACTCAATACACCACTCTGGGAAGTAATTCCTCATTCAACACCCTGCCTATTAAATTCACCTGCAAATAAATGAGCGTTGCTCTGCAGCCAGAGACTTGGCAAATTTATCCAATTTGGGACTGAAATTTCTCAACCTTCACCTCCATCTCTTTAATATCGAGGGCTGTGGCTTTAATGCTTCCTCTAATCTCAAATGCAGCATGAGCTGAGCCCTAATCACTCAAGCATGCAAGTGTCAGGCCACCTGTAGATCTGCACTAACACTGGTGCCTCACATTCAGGCTCCCACTGCCTCTTACCTTTTTTTGTCTCTACTATTACCTCTAGAAGTTTTTTATTATACTTCCTTTTATAATAATGCTCCTCATGCAGAGAGGTCAAGAAAAACCAGAACGATTAAACTGATTGCACCAAGCACAATAGAATTGAGTAGCACCTTATTAAAATCTTGCAGGAAGAATGCATTTCCAGGTGCTCTCTGCTACATTAAAAAAGTAATTTCCTATTATTTATGAAACAATCACTGGCCATTTCTATACCATCTCCTCTAGGCTTAAAGGTGCAGTCGTGAAAATGGGAGGTGTTTTTGATGGCACAGCTGCACAAGGAGAATGGATTTTGCTTATGGGTTGTGATGTACAGTTTCACTTTGCCTTCTGGTCAGGTGGATGAGCCATGAAGGGATTTATCCCTTCAGTGAAATCCTGTGCCATTCTCTCTCCCAACAACTCTCCCTTTCATTTAGGAATCTATGAAAGAAGATGCATTTTCTTTTCCTGCTTAGAAAAACACAAAGAACATAGAGGGAAAAACAAACCAAAAAATTACTAAAGAGTCAGCTTCACTTCTTTTCCAACTAAATAAACATAAAACACACATAGGTTTCCCCACAGAGAAAGATTCTGACTGATATGTTGAGTCAAGACAGCATCAAACTCTTCCAGCTGTCACAGCATTGCAAAAGTGCAGGTCCATCTGCCAAAAGCCAGGAGGTGACACTGTGACTGCCTCCAAAAAGCGTGGCAGGGATGGTTTGCTGATTAATTCAGGCCAGGGGCTTCTGAGATTATTTCCTAGAGAATGAGTGACTTACGTTTGTGCACTGACCCTGTGCTTCTGCGATCTGGGGACAAATATCCCGGCAGTGCCCTGGAGCTGCAGCTCTGCCAGGGACACATAGGCATCAGTGAGAAATTCCTGGCTGGGATTTCTCCCTGGTGGGCACAAGTTCTGGGCTAGTGGCCGAGTGACAGGCGCAAATCCCCTTCAGGACAAAAACCAGCACTTTCCCCAGGGGCTGCTGCAGGTCCCAGCCAGCCAGGACTGTGGATGTGTGTTTTATAGTGTGGCCCAACAACAGTAATCTGCTTAAACCACCTCAGGGCAGCTGTGGAACCTTCTGCATGAATCCTGTTCTCACGTTCACCAGGAGTCTCCATTTAAAACAAAACAAAAAACCCAAAAACCTAGTCTCTTCTGTGTCTTCATGCTGTAAACTACAAATTCTTAGGATCAGAACAATCCTCAGAATCAGCCTCAACTCCTGTTGAATTGTCCTGGATCGAATTTCAGTGTTTTACTTAAACAAGAAAAAGGTGTGGAAGTTCTATTTTCTTTCAGAAAGTGGAGAAAAAAAATATTTTAATTAAAAAAGGGAGAACAGAATTTTAGTGAATACAAAAGGAAAAAATTGACAGAAGAATAAAAGAACAAAAATTAATTTCTCTCTAAATTTCACAAAGCTTTTTAAGCTAAAAACAGCGTTCAAGCAGCATGCAGTAACGACCTAATTGGGGTGGCCTGTCAAGAAGCAACACAGAAGAATAACAAATGTCTGTATTTTCTTCTAAAAAAACGTATCTCACTGTTTTAGGGGGCAATTTCTCAATTGCAGTTAAAATCTAAAATTATCAGTTTGATCAATGTTCTAGGTAGATGAAAAATCTGCTTGACCCATTAAATAAGAAAGTTAATAAGAAGAGAGAACCGTCTCGCAGTTCATGAAATAGTACAGCAAAGTATAATTTTTCAAGTCCCGGTAATTATGTTGGCTATCACACCATTACTGATATAACGTGAAGCTAATAAGCCAAGTAATTAGAATGCACTAGGTCAGAGTTTTCACCTTAATATGTGAAGGGTAAATGAGAATGAGGCATTCTAATATTTAGCATATGGCTAAAATGGTATAAAAGTAATAGAACCAAAAGGTTACTTTCTAGAGGGAAAAATGTTCATCAAGTTGAAAGTTGTTTGTATTGACTTACATGCTGGGCCTAATGAAGGTCGTTATGGAGATTTAATTGTGTTACAGATGCACCAGAGAGGTCTGGCTGAGTTTCTCCTCTCTGAATGACTTGCTGCATCCTGCTGCTATTGCCCAAGTTCTCCCTGGCTGAATTGCCTTTCTCACTCACCAGCCACTTACACATTGAAGGCAGGCAGCACCGCAGAAGACCCAAACTAGCCTATGCCTCAGAAAACCCAAATGTGATGCTTCTGAAAAGCAGGGGAGTAAATAACTCCTTTCCTGGTGTTTCAGTTCACAACATTGCCAGCCCCAGTTCTGTTATTTTGTGTTCCGACTGCTCAGCTGTGTTTGAAAGAAAGCTGAGTAGAGGCCTCAGAGTCCGTAAGTTTACCAGAAAATAGTGAGATGTCCTTCCAGCACCAAGGTCATTCATTCTCAGTAGTTTACAGGCACAAAATTCCCGAGTTCCTTTCTCCTCAGCCACAAATATAGAAAACAGTGGACATACAGTTCAAAAGATGCTTTTATTATCACTTCTTCAGGAAACAGAATGACAAATTCCAAACAAATATGTAAAACGTCGAGATTAAAAAAAAATCTGGGTTATTAAAAGAACGAGCCAGGAAGTGGCCTCAATTGTGTAGTGGTAAGTTATGCAAGATAACCTATCCTACAGCACCACATTTTCCTGGAGGGTGCTAAAAGAGAAAATTAAGCCATTTGTTGCATGTGTTATGGATGGGGCATGATGATGAGTCATGTTTGACTACGCCACCTTGGGCTAACAAATGTGATGAAACAGAAAGTGCCGTGTGACAGAGAGTTGAAACCTTTGCTTGACTCTGCTTTGCAGGGAAGCCTCTCTTTTTGATCCCCTTTTGTCAGTATCAAAGGAAAATGCAGATCAGGAAATCAGTCTGCAGCAAATGTATGGAAAAGTTCAAGGAGTGAATGAAAGAAGTCAGTGGGAGAAGATTTGATTTCTTCTGGCAAAGCTGCATAAAAAAATAGAGCCTAACAGAAAATTCTGAATTAAGAAGATTTCAGGGTTCTCTTCAGCCTGCACGTTGTTTTAGCACTTCATGTTGTTCTAAGCAATATATAAGACTAAAAACATCAAGGAATGCACATTCCCCCTGAAGGGTAGGTGTGTAAAGTCCTGACAAATCACTTCAGAAGCTAAAAGAGAAAATTTATCTGGTGGGACACTGAAAATGTAGGTGCTGTTACAGATGCACAACAAGGGTCTCTATCTGAGGACCTGATCCCAATGAGAATGGGAGTGAAAGTTTGCCGCCATCCCATACTCTTCTTACCATGATGGTGCATGAAAAGCCCATTTAACAATGGGCTTATCCTTGGTAAGGAAATCACTTTAACAGATGTCCTTCTGGTCCAGGTCTAAGAGAAGTAATATTTTAGATGAAAATGGGAACATTCATAGCAAACAAATAACAGAACAGTCAAATTGACTGCTTCATCTTATCCAAGGAACTGGTACAAAATAACTGCGTTGGTAACTGTAAGGCAGGTGTTTATATTGTGTATCAAACATAACGTAAATATGAACTATTCTAACCTTGACAAGCTTCACAGACTGAAATTCTCTTATTCAGATTTTAGCTACATAAACTACATCAGGCAGAGTCTCATGGAAAGGGATGAGGTCGTTGACGTCAACCTCATTCATGCTGCTTTTACACAACTCATATGTAGAGAGCATTTAGGGAATAAAGCCTGACCTAACTTCCACTGCCTTATTACATGGAATTTCTGGAAGCAGGAATGGCTGCTAGAGGACGTGAGAATTCAGAGGTTTCCAAACCTCATAGGAAGGCATTTTAAGGAAAAGGCACAGTCTTCTCATGGCAGCAGCACTGTCATCCTTTACACTTTTCTGCTCACAGTCTGCCTGAGGGAAAAGAGGTTTGCTAAGCTGCACTGGCAGCAGATGAGGGATGAGGACAGAAAAAGACACAGACAGAGATCTGGAAGTTGGGTAGCAGTGGAGGAGCCCTGGGTCTTGCAGTAGGTCCTGTGCCACACTGGTGCTCTGCAAGGGGAGTGTACCATGTCCTCCTAAAACTCCTTAGTGACCTTGTTCAGGAGCCACTTGATCCTTCTTTGCTTCTACTTGTTTAGATCCTGCTAAATAAAATGTCAATGAAGTGAATATAAATGAGCATAAAAGTGACTTGTCATTGCCAGACTACGCTCTCAAATTATACCTCCTCGATAATTGCTTGACTGACGCATTTCAGCATATATCTTTCATATCCGTACTAATTAATGAATTGGCACCTCAAGAGATTCAAAAATATGCCTTTTCCTTCCCTGGAAATGATGTGTAAGACTCCAGAGTATTTCCATGCAATATTCCATCTAATATTTATATTTCATTAAAATACACTTTTTACTCTGGTAGCCATCCTTTAACTCCCACAGGTCTTGACTGTGTTCACAAAAGGGCCTGAATAATTCATGGCTCATTTGCACAGAAATGTCACCATTGTTGTTGCTCTTGCATGCTCTTCACCAGAGCTTGCACTTCCCAGGTGGTCTTCTTCCCAAGTTTTGCAGCTCTAGTGAGCAGGGCTTAGCCTGGTAAAAAGAGGATGAAGGAGATTCAGAGAGGAATTTTTTTTGCTAATTGTTTCAGAGGGTAGCAGAGGGACTTGGGCTTTTGAATGAAGGAGATGGACAAGCTTCTCTCTTCCTATTGCTTCTCTAAAGAACTTTATGATAAGATGCTCAGGCATCCATTTTCTACTTTTTTTTCAATCAGTGAGATACTTCGAGCAGATAAAAGACTGAAAAGTGTTCAGATTTCAGCTATTCATCCACTCCTTTTCCTCCTACTACGCCATGACCCCTGTAAGGGAGAAAAGTGATGCAGAATATGATACTGAAGCTGGTTAAAAACTTGCCCTTCTAGCACAGAGTAAAGTTAATTTTCATCAAATTACAAGTCTCTGTCACAGATGCAGGTGTGAATGTCACCAGAAGACATGCATTGTCAGTTTTTATTTCATCATGCACTGAAATCAGAAGGCAATTATTCATGTTTAATATCTGAACTTTAAATAGCTTTAAAGATGTTGAAGTAAGTGTCCACTTAAATAAAAAAGGGAAATAAAGTTTAAAATTCCAGCAGGTTTCAGAGGATAAGATGAGGGGAAATATCACTTTATTAAAGACCTGCCATAAAATGGAAAAGTAATTTTTTGTTTTAAATCTCTTCAGGCTTTTAGCAGAGCTCACCTCTGCTTGGTTCTTTCACAGAAATATGATCAGTGCCTAAACCACAGAGAAGATTGCTGCCTAAATCAAAGAGATGTGTGTTGTTTAAAACAGTAAATTATCAGCAGTGCCTAGTTTTACCTTAATTTCCAAGGAGATGGGCAATTGATAACTGCAAAAAGCAAAATGACTAGGTAGAGCTCCTCTATTTCCTGTCGTGTAAGGAAACATAGAAATAGTTTTTAAAAATTCGAACATTGCAAATCGCCAATGGAATAAAAATCAGATCTACTAATAGTGCTTGGGGGGTAGTTTTTGGGGGGTTTAATGTGTCAGGGAGGGTTTAAGTGAGTTCAATAGGTTTTTTTCTGATTGAATGTAGCAGGGGTGGAGCTCTGGAGGAGCATGAGCTCACTGCCATGTAGTTGAAGTCACACTGTTGATGCTTCTCTGAACCCCTAAAAGCTCCCAAATCACAGCACAAAGCTCCCAGGGCAAGCCTTCCTGCAGGAAGTTTATTTCTCACATCCTAAGGGAAACTGAGAACAGAAGCTGCAGTAAAGAGCTGTCTGAAGCATTACCAATATTGCTCCTGTGCTGTTGTGCCCTCCAGCAGCAGCCAGTGTGTGCTTGTTGTTGGCAGCAGCGGCTTGGCCACCCCTTACAGTGCTGCCACTTTGCTCTGGGACCTGGATCAATGGCCAGGGCACAAAACAGATCACAAAGCTGGCTCCCTTCCTGTTCTGGAAATCACTAAAGTAAATGTTCCTGCACTGAGAAAAGATGTCAAAACTTTCTAGAGTCAATTAGGAAAAGCCTTATTACTACCACTAATTTTTATTTTAAATTTTATTACCACAGCTCTGACGAAAGATAGAAGCTAGACATATGCAGGCCGTAAACCCCTGACAGCTGAGCTTAAACCATGACTTTCAAAATGACAGGTGGGGAGAGGCTTAAAAAACTTGACCTGTCTAAAGCACATCAGCATGTGACACCAGCTGCAGATGAATAAATACCCTTTGCTGTGAGCACAGGCAAAGGGGCTGTTCATGTCTAAGAAGTTGCCATATGGCATAGCCGGTGCACCTGTGGTGTTGCAAGGAATGATGGATCGTGTGCTCTAGCAGTTAAATGGTGTCATCTGTTATGTGGATGGGAGCGGCAGAGACCAGTGTGGAAGCTGGGGAACACATCTCCTCCAGAGGTTTTAAATAATACAGGGAGATTTGGACAATCCCGCCGAGGAGCTGTGAGCCCTCGCTGGGAATGCTGCAGAGCTGCGTGGTGTGCTCGGGGCAGTGAGGAGCAGCAGTCTCAAAACTGAGGGCATAAATGGGATAAATGCTGTGCTGCATGGAGCAGCCCTTGGAGGGGAGGGGAGAGCTCCTGCAGCCCTTCCATCCCAGGGTGGGGCTGGACTGGCAGGAATGGATGGTGCCAATGTCTGTGGTGTGGATGAAGGAGTGTCCATTTCTGTCCTGGTGAGTTGTTCTCAGGAGATAGTCTGGAATATTTCAGGCCTGGGGGTCAGTTTTGGCAATGCCATAATATTATAAAGGTTCCCAAATTCCATCAGAGAGCTGAAAGGTAGAGAAGACTGTGTAATACCAATTCAGATTGAGCAAGGAAATAATGAAATGCCAACGGTCCTTGTTTCATCGAACACTTCACAACCAGAGCTCAGGAACTGCTGAGGGGAACCCTTCAGCTGGAGAGGGGTGGCAGGTGGGTACCTCAGCTGGAAAATCTATCTTGGAGTGTGTGCTAAACAACCCCAATGGCTGAGATTGCTGAGGTGCCATGAGCTATTCCAGCTGGAGAGCAGTTCCTTGGTGCAGGAGCTTCTGGGAGCAGTGCTCACTGCCTGCCTGCCTGGGAAACTGCTCACCAAAATGAAATTACTGGTTTTAGCTGTGAGATGTCAAAATGTATAAGTAAGTTAATTGCTGTGCGTTAACAGATAAATGGATGCTACTTTAAAAAAACAAAAAAACCAAAACCACAGGAATATGCACTACTGACTGTATTTGAAGAGTTTACTGCTGTACTTTTGGTTTAGACCACACAAGATTTGTGAAACATCCCTGTCCCATGTATTCAAATGCTGTTTCCTGATGAAAGCAAAGATTTTTGGTGGTTTTATGCATGCAGAATGCTCTTTCCTGAATAAGCTGTTTTGTAGAATGAGTAAGAGCAAGTAGCAGAATCTGTCTCTGATATTCCTTGGCCAGAATACACATGAGAAACAAATGGAAAACAACACAGAGCAAAAGACCTTTAAAACAGACCCTACTTGGTATGGAGAGCATTCATGTGAAATTACAGAGAGGGAGAAGTGAGAGTGAGCAGTACTGTCAAGTAGAATGATTCCATAATTGAAGAAAAATGTGAGTGAAATCAGTACAAAGTAAAGGTTCAGCAAATAGGAAAAAACAGGCAACAGCCTCCTAGCTGGGTGACAGCAAGCTGAGCCTTGCTGCTTCAGGTGGTGTGAGCAGAAGAGAGGGAGTGTCCTGCACCTCAGGAGATATTTATTGCTGTGGGGTCTGAGGATGTTTACTGATAGCTGCCAAAGTGCAGGAAAAAAATAAACTGGTTGGAGGAAAGGTTTCCAGGTGACATTGTGTCTCTGCAGAGAGGCTGGCAGAGTCCTAAGAAGCAGAGCACAGTCACACTCAGGCGAGTACAGGTTTGTGGGGCAGCAAGGCTCTGCCCACACCCAAATGCACTAAGAAGCAGCAAGAAGCCTGCATGGATCAGAAAAAAGGTACAGCAGACCCACTTACGGGGAAGCAGCAATTTCTTTGGAAATGGCTAAGGATATGCAAACACAAACCCCCTGGAGATATGGCTGATCTCACTGGGATGCATTAATAGTGTAGGAAGCCAGGAAGGTTGTGAGGGAGAAAAAGGATTTCCCAGCTCCTCTTTGATACATTGGCAGAGGACTAAGTGAACAGGGGCTTTTTGGCAGGTTATTGCCATGCCTCTGCACTGCTGCCAGAGCACATCCTCTGTGCAGATCCCCGCCTGGCAGAGGATAGACAGTGGAAGGTTTGTAGATGTAGCTGGGATGACCTCAGACTGCAGAGATGGTGGAGCCTATCCAGGTGTGTACGATGTGTTTGCATATGAAATCACACTGGCATTCCCAGGCTACCTCCAGAGGTAATGCTTTTAGCAGGAATAAATGGGTGCTAGCAAGAACATGAGCGATTGTAGACTTCACCCTCACTGTCTGCCCTCACAGCTCTGACTTGATAATTGTCTTCTTTTCGCATGGTCTGAAGCTCCTGCTCCATGGAGGTTGCAGACTTTGGACTCTTAGCCATTAAGAGATAGATTTGTCCTCCAGTCATTGATAAGAGCAAACACTTCCTTTTAATTGGAAAACGCATTGTCAACTGATCATTTTCCAGGCAAACAGCAAGAAAAGGGCTGGCACAAGTCACTCTGAGGGCTGTAATTGCCTGAGGCATTTTGTTTGTTCTCCTCCCACTTCTCCAGATTTTCTTCTCTCCTTTTGTGTTGTGGAAGACCCAAAAACACAGCAGGGGAATCTGAGCAACCATTGGTTTTCATGGCAAAGCTACTCAACAGAGGTGCTGTCAAATCACAAAGGGAAAAGTAGGGCATGTTCCCCTTCATCTTTTATAGTTATAAGCTGAATTATGAATAAGAATGATCAGTAAAACAACTGTGATTTTTAAATCAGTCCTAACAGTAATAGAATTTATCTTCCTCCTTTCATGTGTGTGAATTTTCATTCTGATAACCTTATAAGCATGAAACGATAAGCTTGCTCCTGGTTCTTGCTTGCTTTCTGAAGGACGAGGGGTGCGGAGAGGAATGGACTGGAGCAGGGCTCTGTGCCATTGTTCAAAAACATCCTCTTGTGCCACAGCAGCTCTTTGAGGCATCCAAAAGATGTCCTGCACAAAGTCAGGATGCAATTAAAACTCTGTGAAGCTCTTTTTGTGAAATCTCACCCACCTCAGATTAGACAATAGCTAAAATCTTCACCGGGAGATTCACATTAAAGTTTCCTTTTAGAAGCAAAAGGGAGACTTGAATAGCGTGGGGGTGATTCCCAGGTGCCCTGAAAACACCTGAACCATCAATTATCCTTTCTTTTTTTCTGATCAGAAACTTTGTTTCAGATCCAAGGAAAGCCATCCTTCAAAACCGATGTGTGTGTTCCCACAAGGATTTCTGCTGGTGGTGAATTAACATTTTCTGAAAACACCCAGTCACTTCTGCACATTCTGAATGATGTGTTTGTTGTCTGATCAGGACAAGCATTTTATGGGGTTTGTGTCTGTGGGGCACAGACCAACGTTTTCTCCCTACTATACATTCTCTGACTGATTTCACTTATTCATTTCATATTTTGTTTCAGAATGGGAAAAAGAAAAAGCGGAGACGTGCTAAATTTCTGCATTTTTGGATTAATGCAAGCCATGCTTGATCTAAATAGCGAGGGGTCTCTGGTGTCCTTCACACTGAGAGCAGGGGGCAGAGGGAGACTCTGGCCTCACGTCCATCATTCCCAGTGGGGTTTCAACCAAGCAATGATGGTGTAAAAGATGTGGGAAGAGTAATTTCTAGATAACCATGACGTGGTTTATAAAAAGGTGGTTTCATGGCAGGATTTAAGTATAGTCTTTAAGCCCCCTGATGGTCCTTAAGATAGACACATGAAAATAGCATATTACAGTCTAAGCTTTTCTCTGGGACAGATTCTATGAAGTCCATTATAACTATACTTAATAAAACTAATTCCATGTTAATTAAGAGGCATGTTCTTAGATGCACTGTGTGTTTTATAAGATCAGATTAGCTCTGAACAGCTGTTGGTATTGCATATGTTGGTTTTTGTTAAATCTTCTATCAGGGGATATTGGGCAAATTCATCCTTTTTTACTGAAGTTCTCAAAAATTTGTAACTTCATTGTGATAAGAACTTGGTCTCTATAGTACTCTCTCTTTATTAGCACAAGTATAAATATAATTTATTTTTCTATACTAATTTTATTTCTGTAATACATGGGTGTTGAGCAAGGGCATATTAGGCTACTGAAGGTCAATCCCTGCACCAAAGGTCTTAAATTTAAAGAAGATGAATAACAACTGAAAGATAAGGAAGATAATTTCATTAATCTTCCTGCAAATACAATCATTCACTATTATTATTATTTTGAATACGCCAGGCAAAACTGTAATACTTCCAGGATTTTTTAAGCAGTAGGAGGATTTTTTTTCTTGAGTTTTTTATTCAGAATATTCTGTTCAATTTCCAGAAAAATTGAGAGGCCTTGAGTAGTTATTTATTCAGCAAATATTAGTTATTTTCTTTAGCATGGAGATTTAGCCAGTATTCATCCAGACTCTTCTCATCCCTAACAGTAAGAAATGCACTATTATTTTGTTGGTGCATAAAATGCAGTGCTATCTGCATTCAAGAATTAAATACATATTATTTATTATTAACTAGTAAAAGATATAAGTTATTTTAGAAATGGAGCTTTAGAGATACATGCCAAATGTCGAAGGATTTGTCTAATGTAAATGTTGAAATTATACAAGTTAAAATAGTTGGCTTTCAAACAAAATAAGACTTTAACCACAGGAATTGTAATTGCCTAATACTGACAACTTGGAAACTTTTCCATGTGGAAACCTTGTAGGAAGATTTTCAGGCAGTTCTGTGTAGTAACAACAGCATTTTTTCAATGTCACGCTAAAAGTTCTTTTACTCTTGGAGAGACCAAACCTCTATAGTGATAATATTTCCTTTTATTTTCTTCTCAACTTTCCAAACTTTACATTGGCAGCCTTTAAAAACTAGTGGGAAACCAAACCTTTTTCATGTTGCCATTTATGGATCTGCAGCTCCAATGCCATCATGGACAGATGGGTGTATTCACCACTGGCACTGACATCTCACAAACCAAAGGAGGAGCAGATACAGCCAACAGGGACAATATTTCCTAATGGGCACTGCAAACGAGTTGGGAAGGACTTGGGTTTAGGAGAAAATGAGAGTGGCATCCCATGGCAGAAGGTTTGGTGGGCCATTCCCTCTTGAACACGACTTCACACCCACAGTCCCTCCCTGAATCCCTGTTCAGCCTCAGCTGTCACATGCTTGCCCTTTTTTGCTGGAAGGACAGTAACCAAATGGAACATTTTCTCTATAAACACTTCAGTAACTACCAACTGCTGTTCACATTTCAACTCTTTAAACTTGCAGGCACCTAGATGTTGTAGGTGCTGAAACAAAGGGCTGCAAATGGCACCAGGACTAAGCAGAAAAACCTAAAACTATATGAGTTTTGGGCAGGCTCCGTTGACAAACGTCCAGTAAGTCTGACACATGAGAAGAGCTGCCAAACTCAAGTTATTCAGCTACTCAAGCTGCTGACATATGTATGTCCTCACAACCCCATAACCCTGCCCTTGATGAGTCTAGTTTTGGATCAGGATTGTTATGAGAGATTGTAGTAATCAGGTATATAAAATAAGAGGTATTGAACAACAAAGGGCAGTGGCATGCACGTGCATAAATGGGCACAGAAAGTAGGAGGTTTTAGTGTGACTCACTATAGATTGTCACCAGGGTCAGGAAACAAATGAGAACTGAGAACACCTTATGCCACAATATGGCTTCAGTATTCAGGGTTGGGTTATTTAAGCCAGTCTTCTCAGGATCATTAAAGAGCAAAAGTGAATTTATTCATGCCATTCTATCTTGCACAGTCTATCACTTTCATATTTAAACAGCAACTTCCATATATGTGTTTGTGTTTACTAGGAACAGAGGTGACTAGCAGAAATCTGATAGTCTTTTTTTATTATTAGGGCTTCTTGAAGTTTAAGCTTCTAAATCATATGCAAAAAATATTAAAATAATACTATCAAAGGCTCCGTCTTTCGGAGATTCGGTTCATAAATATGCACTTTGATGGAGGAAATGCAGACCCTTTTATGCAGTATGAATGTCATCAAGGAGATATTCTCATGCTAATTATTACAGACAATTCATGGCTGAACAGCTCTCAGATAATGTAAGAAATGGTGGGGGCTTATTTCCACATTCTTCTATTCTTCTCCTAAAGCTCCTGTTAACCACTTTTTCACTATCTCTGCTGTTTCATTTGCAACTTGCCATCCCTGGGGAGAGAGAGTTCGTAGTTTGGAAATAGCTTTTGGGGATGGTGCCAGTGGCTCTGAGCAGCGTCAGGTGGGACCTGCAGGGACCTAACCCTGGGCTAGAGCCCCACTTCGGCCCAGCCCAGGGTGCTCAGCCCTTCCCCAGCTGCCCTGGAGGTGCAGGGCTTCCTGCAAGAGTCCCGTGCATGCCACTGCCCTGCAAGGGACAGCTGTGTGCCCTGTGTGTCCTGTGTCACCTCTGCACCTAGCCCAGGTGACCACAGAGTGATCCATCTCGCCCTGTGCTGCTGCAGCTGGTGGTAAGAACATGAAACATCTATCAGTTTTGGGCATAAGATGGACACAAGGAATGCCTATGCATGATGAAATGGGGGCATTAGATTGTAATGACCCAACTTATTTTCGTGACCTTTCCTATTGGCACCTCTACATCATTAATGAGATAACATCCCAGCAGTCTGCAGAGAAACTGGGAAAAACCCATCAGGCCCTTGCTGAATGCTGAATTTCATGCTTGTAGCAGTAGTTGTGAGCATCTCAGGCTGGAAGAGATGTAGAAAATAAACAAGTGAAGGAAAAACAGCTTAAGGCAGAACAAGTTTAATATGTTTTTTTCCTTTTACACTGAGGCGAGGAGGGAGAAGTGTGTGCCAAATTTGAAGTTGACTGCCGACGGCCATTACTTATGTAAGTAAGTTTGGCTTGCCAGCCCAGTGCACAAGGCTGACTGACCTTGGCAGCCGCATGTCAGAATTACTCTCCTACAAATCCACTATTCTCTGGCAGTTTCTGCAGCGCTTTGAACACAGGCAGGCTTGTCAGCTTGTAGAGAATCTACTTCCTGTTTTTTTCCCCCTTTTCTTTCAAGAAGCAAGGGAAAACTAAAGCTGGATTCTGGGGGGTTTTAAAGACACCCAGTATTCTCTGTTAAAGCAGGGGGGAATCTTTCAGTTTGCTGTCCTGGGCAGTTGTGGAGCTGGGCAGCCTATAGAAGATGCTGTACAGAAAAGCAAGCACTTGAAGTGGACACTGGAATAAATGAATTGAGGTACTAAAGGAGGAATAAGTGAGGCTGACCATCCTGACAGGGCTGTGTTGCTTGCATTCCCTCTGGGTGGGTGCAGACTCTGCTGTCTGTGCCATTTTGCTGTCAGTACAGATCCCAAAGAGGACTCAAGGCGGAGAGCTGAAATGTGCATAAGCGTGAACCAGAAAATGTCAGGTTTCCAGGTCAGGGAACTTGCACCAAATTAAAAAGAGGGGTAAGGGTCGAGAGGAAGTCCCCTTTTATCTGCAGGAGAGCATCTGCAATAACTGGCAGCTGAACCAGCGATTAATTATAGCAGCACCACACGGAATGATGGTGAAATCTGTCAGGATTTTACCACCCTGGGTGAGAAGCACTACCAAGCTGGTAGAATCCCATTTTTTGGATCAGATCACAGCTGGGTTTCATTTGGGATCCTGCATCCTAGAATGCAGGTGTCTCCTATAGCCCATGCAGATGACCTGGGCTCACTGCAGCTGTGCAGAGATAAGAGTCACCCAGCTGTGCTCCAAATTTGTTTTCTACAGGGATGAATCACGAATCAGAAAATAAGTAGGGTAACCTGAAAAGCTCGGGTGGAGATTTGTCAGATTGATTTCCAGAGCTTCTTACAAGTGATCTGGGAAAGGTGCATTAGACAGATTGGGGTGGCTGTCCCAGCACTAAGCACAGCAATGCCACGTGAACATTTCCTTCCGTCAGGCACCCAGAGGCAGCTGGCTGCCATCTCACCCTGGGCTGGCAGCCTCCTTGGTCAGGACTTTCAGCTATTCCTGCAAACCAACCCCTTTTGCCCTCTCATTCGCTTTAGCCTGAGTACAAATCCCTTTCAGCTAAATCAGTAGTTAAGTCTGGGTCTAAGCTACTAATACTGAGTAGTACTTCATTACTCTTTGTGTCTGGGTTATGCTTTGTACATCCAAACAGAAAATTAATTCAGATGAGTTTGCCCAAGCTTGCTCTTTCCATCTGCTGCCAGGGTCCTTGAGCATGGTGTGGCCAAGTCACACAGCAGACATGCTGGGTACAAGGGGACTGGGGGTGTGTATATATTTATAAAATTTTAAACAGCCTCCCTGTTCAAAGGAAAGGAAAATTTCTTGATGTTCAAATTTATGTGATTGCAGATGTACTCCGTGTATGAACATGATTTTTTATTTAAAGCAGGTCAATCTAATTTAAATGTGGATAAAAATCTTTCTATTTTATTCTTTCATCTTTAAAAAAAAACTATGTATTTTAACCACTGCTCTTTCTATGTCCAATAGTGGCTTGAGTATCTAATTCTATATGGATAAATTTTTAATTTGAAGTGTGATCCTACCATCACTGCAAGTTCATCCCTCCCTTAGGCATCTTGGATGTAGCCATGTGAAGGATCAGACCTGCCTCTTATAAGCTAATCTGGCAGGCTGTTCGTCTGACACTCTACTGTAGCGGGCATAGCCAGGATTTTCAAAACACAAACGCTCTATAACCAAGGTGGTCCCATCAGTTTTCTCATCACTTTTGAACCTTTCAACTATCAGCCCTCCTTTGTCACAAGAAAACCTTTACCACAGACCACTCCTGAAACACAAATCAGACTTATTTGGTTTTGCTGCCCAGGGTTTGGGCTTCGTTTTATTTTTTACTGTTTTCTGCTGGTGGAACGAGCTCTGGTTTTGCTTTTTCACCCAGCTCTAGTGTAAGTGCTGGGAGAAGAAGGCAACACAGGATAGTGAAGGATAATTTTCGGTCCATGTCATTCCATAGTCTGATCCTTGTCAGCAGGTCCCCAGGGAGAGATTTTCCAGCAGCACTCTGGAGAAGCAAGAGCTTGCTGAGACCTTGCGGTAGAATTGGGGCTGCAGGGCTTGACCTCACTGTCTGAGCAAAAGCAGCTAAGGGAGAGCAAATGTATTTGCTCAAAATCAGAAGTAATTCTCTGCATTTGAGTGACAGTCGTAAAGGGGTACCACATGAGAGGGTGATACAACCTTCTTTTTAAATTAAAACTTTTTAATTTTCCTTTTTTAGAAAAAAAAGAAAAATAATTGTGCTTTTCGTTCAGCACTCTATAAGCTTCTACCTCTTTTGTATCTTAATAAAGAAAGCAAAGCTGAGCTGAAGTTTTTAATATATTAAATCAGAAACCTAGACTGGAATGAAAGATAAGAATCCAATAACACCAAAAAGACGCACAGAATAGAATCGGTTATAAAAGATTTATGCACCAGGATTAGGAGGTTAAAAAGGCAAAAACTTTAATGTTCACTCATGCAAGAATGTCAAGTCACTGGTCTAAATAAGGAATTTGACAGTAATAAGATTTTAAAAACGGGTATTTTCAGGTAGTGCTATCTGCCGTAATAAATGGAGGTCATAAAACTTTGATCTAAGTATATTCCTCGGATGTTAGTGGCTAAGGTGGTCACTATCTGAACTTTGAAAATGTGTTTTATAACCTGTTTTAATAAACAGCTATTAATACAAGGCATATTTATATGCCTTGGTAAGGCTTCCTAGGCTTGGTTTTCTTATCTGTATCTCTGCAGTCCTCGTGTAATGGCAGACGGTGCCAGTCTTCTGAAGGATTTGCTGCAGGGATAAACCTCATTTACTTTCCACCTAGGGTGAAAAGCATGCAATTGCCCTGAAAGTTGGATGAAGGAGGAATTTCTAAGTGCTGACGAAGCACACCTGTCCCTGAGTTACTTGGGATGGAACTTTTCATTCAGGATAGCACATGGGCTATGTCAGGAAAGCAGTTATTTAACTCACCAAAAAATGAAGTCTTCTCCCTGCTAGCATACGTTTACATTTTGAACACTGAGGAGCTGAACAACATCAAGCCCAGCTCTAGGTAGGTCAAAAAATAGCACCGAGGATCTTGCCCTTCCAACTAAATCTAGTTGCTGAATCAGAAGGCTGGAGATGAGACTAGAAACCACATTAGAGCAAGCAGGGCATGGCAGGTACATTAGCCCACTGCTTAAAACCGCTCGTTACTGCTTCTAAAAATGTCAGGTCAGACTATAAATCTGAAGGGAACGACTATATAATTTTAACTTAAGCCTCTCAGAGGCTTAAGCCTCTGAAGCCTGATGCCTGGTAGTCTCTTTTCAGGAGAAGGTGGTCTGAAGCAGCCCCAGGTGAGGAGCCGCAGCAATGCCCTGCCGCAGGCGCTGCACGCTCAGCCCTGCGCGGTGCCAGCGGCGGTGACGGGGACGTGACATGCCCCGGGATCGCGGTGCCAGCGCTGCCGGGGCTGGACGGCAGCGGCGGGGGGGGGGCNGAGGGGACCGGGGCGACAGCCGAGCGCTTCAGGGAGGCAAGAGGCGAGGCACCAAGTGGCGGCACGGCAGCCTTTCTGCTCCGTCTGCCGAATGAGCTCTGTCGCCGTTTTGCGCGGGGCCGCAGTGACATCTCATGGCTGCGGGCCAGCACTGCACAGCCCCGCGGCCACCGGGGTCGCCTCTGCCGCGCTCCCCTTCCTCCTGCCGCTTGCTCACACGGCGATATCTTTCTGGAAGAGCCTCCCGCAGTCCCAAGAGGGGACTGTCTCCCTTCAGCAGAGGGGTGACACGGGGCGGCGGGCGCTGCGCTGCATCCTTCCCGCATCCCTCCCGCAGCATCCCCGGCTGCCCCCCGCTGCACCGCGGCTGCCAGGCGTGACCCACCCCGGGTCCTCAACATCCTTCCCTCTCCATCAGCTGTTTACTGCTCCAGCTCCACCGGAGCAGCCCCTGTAGCATTTTTCCTCGCCAGCAGCAGGAAGGAGGCGGGGGGCTGTACTGCTGTACTGCTGCGCTGACAGGGCTCTAGCTAAAATGCTCCTCACTGGCATGTAGGGAGAGCTGAGAGAGACAAAAATACTGATTTCTGTTTGAAAAATGTTCAAAGCTCAAGGTTTTTTACCAAAGCTCAGGAAAAGTCTTCCGAGAGTACAAGCTAGTTAGTCATTAAATTGTTAGTTTATTTCTTTCTGAGAGAGAGGAGAGAGAGGGGGGAGCACCCGGGGAACACGTAGGAGTTGAAAGAGCACTCGTGTTATTCACCATGCAGCCAGGAGCAGAAAATAGAGAGGCAATTAGAAGGTCAGAACCAATAATAATGTGCTGGCAACCTGCAGAAGCTGTAGAGCCCATGTTTTTTCTCCTGGTTTTTTGCTGCAAACCAGCATTAAAGCTGTGTGACAGCACCAGTTCTTGCACCACAATTATTTGCATGCGAATTCGACATCTTCAGTGGGAAGACAGATTATATCTTCGTTAATTTGGTCCACAGCAAATTGTCACAATTTCCTTAAGAAAACACTGCTTTTCATGAGGAAATTGTTGAGTGCCAACTGAGGGGTTTTTTCATGAATTTAGCCCAGACAAGCAGGCAGAATAATGCTTTTATTATTTACTTCCATGGTATAATCAGCTTTTCATTGAAGATGACAGCTTTCAGCCAAGAAAGTCCAACATGGGGTTTTTTTTCCTCAGGGAAACAAGACAAACAAGGAAGCAAAAAGTGTTGAGTTTTTCGGGGGCTGAAAAAAGCTGTTGGTTTTGCTCTTCCCCCTGTACATATGCATAAATGTTCAGACATATATGCACTCCAAGCATTCATGCAGCAAGCTGTGGCCTCACGGAGAGTGAAACCCTATGCACTCTGCTGCCTCTCTCCTGCCTCTCTCCAGACCCTTTGTGTTCTTTTTTATCAAACCAGACAGGAAGGCATCGATCTCACATGTACACTTTAAGCGGAAGATGGAAAAATATTAATGTTTCTTTGTCTTCATGTTTCAAAGTGGAACCTTTTAAAGAAATGAGTCTTCAGCAAGGAGAAATGTTTTTCTTAACTGCATAGCAACAAGCTGTATCTGCAATTATTTATATGGAGTATGAAATTCCCTCAGTGCTTCATTTATTCAAAGCTATATTTTTTACTCGGTTTTGTTTTCACAGATGGCTAAGCTAAGATGCTGTCTTGGGCTTAAATATCTACACAAACTTTGGCAGTCCCCACCAACAAACAAAAATAGATGAAAAAAAAAGCAAAGCAGAAAAATTGCAGTTAAACTTGCAAAGCCCTCCAAAGAGCACAGCAATATTTTTAACTAATTTGAAACTGTGATTATCTACTGAGGAATTTAATGTAATCGTGTCATTGCAACATAGTATTAAAACAGCCTCTATGGGAACCACTGGTTGTCAAATGAAAATTAGAAGTGCAATTTTTTTAAATTTCTTTTTTATAATTCCCTCACAAAAGGCACAGGTTTATAATTTGATTCCAGCACTTATTCTGAGTGCTTTGCTCAAGGAAAGTATATTACTATTGTTCAGGAAAAGCAAGTTGAGTACTTGCAACCAAAATGTAGACACTCAGCCAGCGCTGAGATTTAATTCCGATGTTTTCTCTCACCCTCTTTCAGGGTGAAAAGATGTGGTTTGCTTTGTTGGTGGTTTTGTTTCATCTTTTGCCTAGTTCCGGAAAGCAGTGTCTGTGGGGATGTGCTGCCCTCACACGGGAGTGCTGAGTGTGGACTCCTGTTCCCACATCCATCTTCTCTGGGAAATGACTGCTTTCATCTCTAGCCCAAATTAGAACCCACTCCTTTCTCACTGCATTTGCTCTTTACTACGTTAACTTTAAAAGTAACTGCAGCTGCCAGGCGTTCCCGAAGAATCGTTCTGGTTTTGATGCCATTTTGCATTTGAGGACCATAATTTAATCAACCTTCCCTGCAGAATAAGTATCACACTGCTGTGTCAACAGCCCTCCCTTGTTCGGCAGCAATGGATTTTCCTCCTGCTTTTTACCCTGCTGGGGGCTATTTTGATGACCCATGCACGATGTTGTTTAAGAGCAATGCATGAAAAGGACAGGTCTTCCCCAGCCTAGAGAGCCTAGAGACAGAGATTTCAGAGCAGTAGTACAGGGTCATGGTCATTACTGTCTCTCTAGAGCACACAGATGTTGAAGAAATGTGTTTGTTTCATCAGATAAGAGGTTCCTTTGTCATCTGGTCCTGTTACCAACCTTCATTTTCAATGCAACATATTTGAGCTTGGGAAAAAATCATCTATTTCTAACATTGAGATGAACAAGCAGAGTCTCCTGAAGTGTTTACCAAGTGTGAGTGTGACAGACACTTCCTGTGGTGTGTGGGTCGCTTTGTCTTTGCTGCCTAAAGGTGCTGAGAAATCTGCTTTTCCTCTCTGTCTCAGTTTCCTGCGCTATAATATTGGATTAGGGCTCCTTAGAAATCTGCCAAAGGTGTGAAGATGTCTTCTGTGGACCAGGCAGTAGAAAATTATTACCAATTCAAAGCCATATTCACCATTTAAAATATAACACTGGGAATGCCTTAACTTCCATGAAGGTCTTACAAATGAGTTTCCATACTGTCTAGCACAACCTCTGTGCCAGTGCTGTAGCACTCATCAGTCAGCATGAGAGTGGCTGCCACAATCAGAAACAATTACTCACTCTATTGCAGCTCCGAACACAGAGAATAATGAATACTTTTCACCAGCTTCTGCCACTTTATGTTTTCATATCAACCAGTCAATCAGACTGTATAAAACAGCATGTGTCTGTTCATTAGGAGGAGGAAAAGTTGATTGGTACCAGAAGATGACTGCAGAGTGATTTAATTGTAGCCCTTTGGCACATCTGTGTTAGATATATTAGGCACTTAGACACTCCACACTGACAGCGACAATGGGAATTATATTGCAATAATATGATTTTTAGAGCTGTACTTACACACACACACAAAAAAACCAAAACCCAAACCAACATTTTTGATCTCTGTGATTAAGTATTCCAGGTAATTTCACATCATCAGTTAGTCTTTCTTCTAAATCAGACTAGCTGAAAGCTGTTGACTCCTCTCTGCAGCACAAGCCAGCTAATCTATAAATAAGGAATATGTTCTCACAAAGAGAGTTGTTCCTATTTATTGGTGGGATGTATTGTCACCATTTCATTACACTTGATCATTATACACTCCTCTCTTGCCAGAGTTTTTTATTCATTGCCAAGTTAGAGACTTGCAAAGTTTGCAAAGACATCCCTGCCTGGTCTGTGGCTGGAGGGATGTTGTCTCCTGGCTAGAAGTAAGGTGCACCTGAGGGAAATTACTGTTAGAGTCTGTTATCTGAGAGAGACCCTGGATTTTCTTAACTGTGTTTCTCAGAGTATTTTCATCATTCCTGTCTTCTGGAAAGTGTGACAGGATAGCCATAAGAGGACAGTTTTCTGGAAAGATTAATTATGGGCTGCAGTTTCTGAAGGCATTATAGTGAGCAGTTACCTATTACTTCAAACAGAGAAAAGAAAGGCAAATACTGCTGAGCAAGAATGATTCATGATCTTCTTAATGGCGTTTTAGCTATTTAAATCCCAGAGACAGCCAACCTGGGAGGCAGCTGCAGAGTGGCTGATCTGCAAAGGGCAGGAGCTCAGGGCTCTACTCCGGAGTGCCTCAGCCCTGAGCAGTGCAGCTCTGGCTCCCTGCAGCTCAGCCTTCAGCCAGCACTGCCTCTTGCCAGGCAGCTCCAGCACAGCCCATAGGTTTGGCTGCTTCCACCCTGCTCCTTTCACCAGCCTCTGCACCTTCCTGAAGGCCACCGAATCCCTAGGGTCTCTTCTCAAACCCAGCACTCCTGAAAGATGGGGCCAGCTCAGTTGTCATTTTAAGAAGAAACCCCACATTCCTCTAATGCCAAAAGAAAGATAGTATAGCACTTACTGGATTTTAAAAAAATACATTTGTAATCCAATTTCAGGATTATTGAAATTCTTGGTGAGTGTCCACATTTTCCTTTATTAGCAAAGTTCAAAGCAGGACCAAGTTAGGATGCTGGGAACACTCAGCAAAGCAGAGGAGGTTTGTCCAGCCACTGTCTTCCTAAGAAGCAGAGGCAGCCCAGGTCCCAGAGCAGAGGGCAGCTCCTTCACACAGCTGCCCAGATGCTGCATGGAGAACCCGGCCCCATCCTTGCTGTGGGTCAGGTGCTCACGTTCTGCAGCATTGCTGTTTTCCTCCATGAAAATTCCAACCTTGGGGGAGTATGAAGTGCTACAACCCCAAGAGCACAGGTACAGAGTGACCAAGGGTGCCCTGGGAAGCCAAGTGGCTGCCTGCCACCCCCAGCACGGGCCACAGTGTCTGGCTGACTGTGGGCATTGAGCCATCTGTGTTAAGGAGCCAGCAAGAGTTCAAATCCTGTCCTAACAATCCCAAAAGTATCATTATTGGAAGAGCATGGCTGAGTCACTTTTATTGTTTCCGTTTCAAATGTGTTCTGCACTAAAACATTTTTGTGGGGCTGGAAAGTCTTTTCAGAACCTGCTAATTATTTTTACAGTCCGCAGTCTGCTCTTACGTTTCTAATTGTGACTATTAATCCTCACTCATCTCCATGTCCTGGATGTGTGCGAGGCAATAAGGCATATTATGCTCAGCAGCACCCTGCCTCTTGACTCATTTGTCAAAAGGATTATTGTACACTCAGTGCTGAATGTGAGGAATTAGCTGCATAAACCTGGCCATTAAAAAGAATGTCTGTGTATTACCTGTGCCAGGCATTGGTATGTAGACAGTAATTCCCTCCTCAAATATGCAAACCTGTCTCGCTAGTTTCAGTTAGATTCATACATGCTGCAAACAATTTGGAAGTGATTTGAATGCAATTTCTCCTTTGTGTCAAATCAAATGGCGTTATAATTAATAAGGACTGGACTTGACTTCAGTCTCTTGACTTGTATTTGATTTCCCAAGGAAATTTTTTAATCCATTTTAAAACATGGTAACTACAGCACATGCTCTGTTGTTTCCAAAATGTGATCAGGTAGCTACCTGCACGCATTACCACCAAAGGTCTGACAGATATTTATAATTACCACTCGTCGACACAGCCAAGACAAGGCAGCAGCCCTGCTGCTGTGTTCAAAGGCAGGGAAGAGAAGTCAGGCTAGAGCAGTATCTGTTTCCCTTCAGCTGTGTAGGAATGATGTGCTTTCCAGCTCTCTCTTCTAGAAAAGAAATTTCTCTTTTCCATCTAATGAATGTTGTCTATCCAGGCATCTCTGGACAGCTTTCAGTGAGGGTTGTTTGATGGTGAAATCCATTAGTCTCTGCCTTATCCGAATGGCAGTTGGCACTACCCCTACCCTTACTGCCAGAGACAGCAGCCAAATATTTTCTGCTAGCAAAGTATGAAGAAGGCTACTTGAGCATTCATCTATACTAAAATTTGGCCCGTTGTTTCATGGACAGCCCTCAAGCTGCACAAAGGTCTGTTCTTTTCTTGGCTTGTGGTTATTCGTATTCATCAAACACACTCTACAAGGCAACCACTGGGAGAAAAATGATAGAGAGTTGCTTTACTGGTTGTGTCCTGTTAGTCCCAGCTGTAACATGGCCAGACATAGCCAGAGCCTGTGCACCTCATCTTTGGTGTGTGGTTGGGGTTCAGAGATTCATCTTCTCAAGTCTCACCACAGCCTCTGCTCTGGGCTCTTGCACAAATCCAGCACCACCTCTCAGTGCTGGCATTTAGTTCCCGAGGCTCACTGAGATGAGCATGTCAGACTTCTCACACTCATCTCTTCATCACCAGTGGCCTGGTTTCCCTTGGATTTTCCCTTGGACAGTGTGACTTTCCATTCCTGCTGTCACGCTCCAGCCTCCTCTGGCAGGCAGTGAGGATTCACCCACCCTGTGCCCTGTGCATGTAGCCTGCTGCTAATCCCATGTTCAGGGCAAGCCTAGTCCTTGGGTCAGATTGGAATGCTTCAGTGGTCAGTCTGCTCAAATAATTCCTTTCCCAGTGGTCCTTTCTGGCTGTGTGGATTCAGGGAATAGTCCCACGAGGTCAGGAGTCCTGCGGGAGGAGGTAGAAAGCCCACATGCACCAGTTCCCTTGAAATGCCATCATATTTGTAACACTTGAAGTGATTTGTGTCAGTGAGGTACTCTCATGGTTCAACTCAGTTTGCACCAGTGCCAAATCTCTTCCCAGACTTCGTAGCTGCTTTCATTGTGGAAGGACAAAGCCTTTCCCTTCTCCTTTATCCGTGACAAGCTTTCACAGCTGATTACGCTTATCCTGCTAAATCCTGAAGATCCATCAGCCTGAAGATTAGTATATGTCTCCAGCTAATTGGGGTGACACGTTCTAAAGGGAAATGCTTCGTTAGAAAAAGATTTCCTTTGGAGACAAGAAAACAACCATTTCCTGCAGTCAATCAGCTCTTGCAAGGCACGCATGTGTTTTCCCCATGGCCTGCCCACACGCAGGAGGCACCCAGACAGAGGCTGCCATGGAACTGGCTGACAAAGATGACTCAACTGGAATCTGGAATCCAGGCTGGCTTTGCAGAACTGCTTCTCTGCTCTGCATCTGCTTCCCTGCCTCACCCAAGCCATTTAGCTGCTTGCTTTCTGTTTCAAAAGGTGGCGTTTTTTCTAATTCTTCATTCGCATTCACCCCATTAAGCTTCCGCTTTCAATCGTCGGCTGCTGAAGCACTTGGCTGCGCTGCTGAGCAAGCCTCTGCACCTGGCTCGTGCTGGAGCAGGCGCTGCCCTGATTTATCACTTTGTTGACGCTGGACTGATAAAACTTATCTCCTCTGGTGCAGGGGAGGGGCCTTTAAGACAAAATGAAATTTTCAGTGTGTATAGATAGCGCCGTTCCAAGGAAAAGGAACGGAGGTGGCTTTTGCCTGGCGTGGTGTGTGGCCTCAGCCTGGGGCCAGCACACCAGGGCTGCTGGGGGGAAACACCGAAGTGTGGCAGGAACTGTGCGTTGTGCTCTCTCACGTTCATTTATTTTTCATTCCGGAGTTTTCAGCAAGCGTGCCAAGAAAGCTGGAGCAGAAGAGCACTTACCTGTGTGGGAAATGGGAAATGCATTTCTGAAGTGAGGGGGAAGAAAGGTGCTTTCTGCAAGAAATTGTGACAAGTTCAATACAAAACAGAAAATCCTGTAAAAATTAGACAAAAAATATAGTTTACTGCTTGTCCCACCCACCAAAAGAAAAAAAAAAGGGGGGGGAAACTGCATAACACAGGTGAGCCAGATATAGATTCACTTGTGAATTGACTTCTCAAAGTGATGCTTTCTTAGAAAACAGGCAAAAGCCAAACAAGAAAATACAAACACCTGTGGGAAAGTTGGGTGCAGGGAGGAGGGAAACCAGGTACAAAAGATGAATATATGAGCAATGAGGGTTCAATGAGGCTATAAAGCAGAGTTCCATAGCTAGTGAGGGCTGACAGAGCAGAAGATGGAGACTTTGGGCTGGAAATTTGGGCTGGAATGGCTCTCCCTTCTCCCTGAGTTAAGGTATCTTCTTTTTCCTGTGAGTTACATATTTATAGCTTAGCAGTGGCCTAAAGCTTAAGTGTTTAGAAGATTAACTTTTCTCTGTCTGTTTTTTTCCTGGGTTTGGATGTTGTTCTCATGTTCATGAACCAGCTAAGTTACTGGGGTAATTTTTTCTTCCTTTAGAAAGGAATTAAAACCCCAGAAAATTCTTCTAAGTGTTGTTTATCAAGGGCAGTAGTGCCTTCTATCTTTGTTTAAGGCTTTCTGGGCTCAAGGCTTTAGGCGTCCTCTGAATCCAAAGAGCAGAAGAACCTCTAATGTGAGAAGTTACAAGAGTTCTCATGTTCTTGAAATATTTCAAGTAGATTGATGTCCTGCAAAACTATTCTTTTAGGGAAGTTGTAAAGTTTAAGGTTACTCTCAGCTTTTCCTTTGTTTAAGGAAAAAGTTCTCAGTGTGGATAGTAATTCAGAAATCCTTCTGGAAGCAAGACTTGAGCAAGAGTCCTGAGATAGAACTGGAGTGCTCAGAGAGAGTTCTCTGTCTTCCCTAGGCTTTAATAGCTGAATTCAGTGAAATAAGAAAGTTGCAGCTTTACAGCCAGATATTTAGGATATACAAAATGAATCATCTTAGTCTGAGCTAGTCAAGGGTTTCACAGCTTTTTGTTTAACATACAACTGCATGGGCTATTAGGAGCAGAAACATATGGAATCATAACTGAAGAAAAATCCTTTTTCCAGTGATAGGTTTGAAGATTATTGGTCTCTGCTTAATATGTAAAAGCCTAATTGGTGAATCTGTCCAGAAAGTGAAACAAAAAACTGCAGACGGAGGCCATGTTATAACTGATTTTGTCATTATTATTTTATAAGTGTTGCATTTAATTCAAAAGAGGAGCAGCATCACAGCTTTTTTTCTTTTCCTGTTCATGTTTTAGCTGTACTGAGGCAGGTGGGTGCTCAGGAAGCAGTCATATTAAATTTTTATATGGCCTCTAGGAGAGCTAGGAATTTGTTCCCTTTCTTGTCAGGGGGGAAGAAATGTTGTAACTTTGCAACTGATTAAATTGATCAGATTAAATATTAAGCATGAGTAATGTGAGTTTTTCAAGCCCTTCTTGATTGGCCAGTGGTTACCTCAGGTTCTTCGCTGTAGGTCAAGTATTAAAGGGGAAAAAAAAATATTCAACTGATCAAGACTTAAAACTAATGGAGCAGTGTTCTGCTGGCATCCTGCTCCTACACCTTGCAATTTCTGAAACAAAGTTGAGATTTCCTCATTCTATTCTTGGCTAGACAAAGACTGGCAGACAGATTACATCTCCCTACTTAGAGGATAGAAATAAGTTGCAGGGGAAACTTTTGGAGTCATTGTTCAAATTAGAAAAAAGCCCAACATGTTAGTCCCTGAAACTCCTTAATTTTCCCCCTCTTTAGGGGTGGGGTAAAGGCATTAATAAGAAAGAAACTGCCTATTTATATATGTTTCAAATATTACAAATATGTTCTCTCTTTTGGGAGAGGGAATTATACTTCTCAAGGTCAACGTTTTTCTCTTTGCTTTATTTTTAATTTTTATGTAGGTTGTCTCAATTGTATTTTGGAATACTCCACACCAAAATCTTTTTATCAAGCTTTCCCCCCCTTTTCTGGCTTTTGCTGCAGAAGTATAAAAATAAATTAAAAGCCAGAATTTGAGATACTTAGACTGTAATAAGCTTCACTCCTTTCCTTTGTTTCTGTCTTACACTTGCTGCAAAAGTGTTGCTGAGTGATCTGAGTTGTAGGACACTTTGTGTAAGATAAGAGCAAGAGAAGAATTGAAATCGTGAGATAAGAGCTAGATGTATTGCCAAGTACATTTTCCCCGTGGAATGGAATAAGTTAGCAAATGAGGACCTTTGGGATGGCCATGCAGAGTTCAGAAAAGCAACATCACATCCCAGTGTGCCATGCCTGCAATGTGGATGGGCTTTGTGTTGAGTCTCAAATTATTCTACTGAGTATATTTCTTTCCTCTCTCAAGAGTAACGTGTTATCTGTAAAATATCTTTTTGTGTTTCTTAAAAGATGTTGTGGATGTCTGGAGAATTTTGTGTTTAAATGCAATAACTTTCTGAGTCTAGATGGGTAGCTTAAGATGAAGCAAATAGTAAGTAACTTAACTTAATTTGCAATTTCAATTCGTGCTGTGGAAAAGCTAGACGTTTATTCCAGCTGATATGAAAGTGTGGAGCAGCAGAAGCCAACAGAACAAAAACATATTTTCCACTCTTTGAAGCCTGTTGCCACACCAAGTTTGAATATCCATCTTGTAATGATGCTTTGTACTTTGAAACATGACAAAGTCCACAGTCACTAGTTGTAATTTCTGACAGTGAAAAGCTAAAAGACTGACATTTGGTAGGTGGTGGGTCTTTGTAAGCCAAAAAAAATTTGAGCCAAAAATCACTGCTTAGCTGAAGTATCCTTGGAGAAGTGAGCAATGCTTTCAGCAACAGCATTGGAAAAGTGGATTTGACAACTCTTTTACAATTAGTAAAAAACTAAAAAGATGGCAAGAGAAGTCCCTGTGCTTTTTGGAACAGTTATGGGAGGCTTGTGTGTAGTTTTGCCATATGGTTTTTTGTGCCTTTCCAAAAAGAGAAAAAAAATGGACTTGTTCCCAGAACAAGGTACCATTGCAAAGATTTTAAGTGGCTGGTCTGAAAATGTAGAACATGCAACTCACAGCTTGATAAATCAACAGTCTCACAGGTACATCTAAACTCCATTATACTGAAATGGAGTTGGGAGCAAAAGTGAATCATAGTAGCACCTTTGAGTCAGAAAAATATAAATGACTGTTGCAGGATTAAGTTTTTTTATAAAGTAAATTAAGTTAACAATAGTTTATTCTCTTCTCTTAATGCTGTTAAGCCTCTTAGAAGCTTTTTCTTCTGAAGAAATCAAATGTTCAGTTTTATTAAAGGAGACTTCAAATTCTGTATTCTATCAGTAGGGATATTAGTTTTTGTAATGTTTTGCCAATTGTTTCATTATGTATTTATACAAGTCACATATTTTAATTTCTGAACATCCTTTATCTGTTGCTGCATGGGAGAGTTTATCTGAAGCTGGGAGGATACAAAGACTTAGCTTTTTGTAATGAAGAAAAATACGTGTAATTCCTTTCAATGAAAATAAAGAAGTACCAGGAGGTAATTTTTTCAGGGAATGAGTATGGGGAAGTAATGCTTTTTGCATTCCTTCTTTTTCCTGTAAATAGAGCACTTACATGACTTGGTACAAAGCAAGTCCTGTAGTGCTGTGATTATGTGCAGCTAAAGGGGCTTTTGCCTGACACCAGGTTGCTTCTCTTAATGCAGCTAGGTCTGAGAGAGACCAAAATTCCTGACTCCCCTGAGTCTGAGTTAAAAAAAAAAACTCATCTTGATTAGGTAATCTAATGGGTGTCAGCACAAGTGGCAGGGACTGTTCAGGTTCTAATAACATCCTTTGCTAAGCTGTGCTCGTCTTCACCGAAGTTTTGTCTTCTGTGCTGGAGAACTTAAAGGCAATTATGTTACATAGAAACAACAAAGATAATATTTCATAGAGCAGAGGCAGAAAACTCCTACAAAAAATCAGGCATTTAAAATCACATTAGAAAGACTCCACCAGCCTTTGCTTAGTATCGCTTCTGTCAATGTGTCTATCAGTGAACCACGCACAAAATGGGCATCCTTCATCTTTTATGTCTTTCAGTGATGTCATTAGCATTTTAATGATCAGCCATGTTCTCCGTTCTGTCTTAATTTGGTCATTAGTTTGCTGTTGGAAGTAAAGGTTCGGAATAATCCCTTCTCCATCTTTTAATTTTTTACCATGTTTGCATTCAGCAGAGAGCTGGGAACAGAAGGCAGCCCTGTGTTTCTCTCGATGCCACTCAGGTACCCACTGCTGCCCTTGGCATGAGCAACTTGCTCGTGCTCTGACTTAAAGATGGGATGTGAGTGTGTTCAGAGGGACACACAAGGACAACTGTTTGTTCCCCTGGCACAGGGAATGACCTCTCTCCTTGCTGCAGAGTCTGAGCAGGGAGGGCAGAGAGGAGAGACCCTGCTGCACAGCAGCTGCTGGGATGCTTTGGGATGCAGCACAGAGCCCAGCGCTGCGTTCTGCTCTGCCTTTCAGATCCAAACTTCCCAAAGGTACAGGGATCATTTAACTTGGAAAAAGAATGGACCTGTAAAAGCAATGATGCATGTGGCTACCCCTGGTAACTCCTCGGGGTGCCTGTGGGATCAAGATTTCTGCTTGGCCAGCTGGCATCACCTCTGCTAGTTTAAGCTGTTCAACAGAACACATACCTATCACCTGGAAAGGGACAGGGAATCACCAGCCTTGTTAACAGGGGTGCAGAGGGAAAACCACAGAGATACCCAAAAATTTCTACTACACTGAAGCAATCCATGAAAGCAGGATGGCAGGTAAAAGCCCTAAAACTAATTTGCAAGCAGGTGAAAATGGGTGACTGATGTCTGAGGTTGACACTCAGGAGAACTGGAAGAAGGATGTCAAGGAAATGATTTCAAGTTGTATAATGTAGGTCATAGAAGAAGTACAGGTGATTGGAGAGGGGTGCAGAGCTAACATACAGAAATTACAGTGATTTCTTTTTCTTTTATATGTCAGCCAATGCATGCCTCTCTTTTTAAATTAAAATAGATGAAAAGCTAATCTATGGAAAATTATCTGCATTGAGAAAGTGAACAAGGGAAACAATATCTTCATGAATCTGAGAGAAATGGGGAAGCCCATTAGCTTGTCTCTATGACATTGTTAAGCCTTTTTCTATTACATTTCTTTGTGTAATAGCTGTTCTTTTTGAACACAATGGTATTTTTCATCTAATCTGATGATGACTCAAAGCATTTATGCATCCTACTTATAATATGAACCACTGCTCTTTCACCACAGGGTTCACATTTAAGATTAGACTGCTGTGATTTTCACTGCTGCTCTGGTTGAAGGTCATTTACTTTAGGAAATGGAGAGGGCAGTTGCCAAAAGGTAATCTCCTTTCATTTTACCTGGCAGTTGCCTGTCAAGTTCAAATGATGGCATTAAAAAATCACTGTTACCGCCTGTCTATATTCTAGCTTAACAAAATAATAAAAAAAAAAAAAAAAAGGATATGTAGCTCAGACACAATGCAATGGTTTCTCAGTGAATTTAAAACTCAGCATTTCCAGAAGGTTTACTTTGCTAATGTGGTCTTGCAGAGCAGGTCTGATTAAGTGCTTGGTTTAAATGCAGTGTCCTATTTGTAACCCCATGTCATGATCATGGAATTTATATGTTGGGTCACACTATGTCACAATAGTGCTCATAGCAATTATGCTTTCTTTGATTTTTCTCCCTCAAACCCACAAATTCTCGATATAATTTCAGAATGAAACAATTTTTTCAAAGTTCATCTCACTCTGAGTAGTAGAACTGTGATTAAAAAACTCAAAACATCAGCTCATCAAGAGAGGCATTGTATAAATTCACCAGAGCTTAGATCCTCTAGTTCCGAGAACAGCAACGTTTCAGGTCATCTTAATAATTTTCATACATTACATTCAAATACATGTGAACGTTCTGTTTCTCTTTAAGCAAAATGGTGAAGTCAAGCTCATCATCAGTCGCTACAAGCTGTAGCTGAAAATGTTACAAGTAGAAATTTATTTAAAGGTCAGATGACTTTCTGAAAGGCAAAATACCTGAGGAGTCCCATATTCAATGCCTCAGCCTGCTTTCTTCTGTGTAACAACATCCAGACCACAGGCAGTGCTGTTACATTTCAGAGTCTGTGTCAGTCGTGTGTGTTTGTTCTACAAGAACACCGCTGCTAAGGGAAGGGAAATGTGACCTCCCCTCCAAAAAGCTGCCCTTAAAGAAGTCTGTAATCTAGAGTGACATCAACACCACGCACACGGCGCGAATTAGAACAGGATCGAACACTCCCACTTTGCCAGCAGGCATTTCCAAATGTCCTCTACGCTATCTTTGTTCATGTATTTTAAGAAAAGGCTGGGAGCATTAAAGTGAGCCTGGTGAAAAAAGGCCAACATATGGCTCTCCCTGCGTGGTGCCTCGGAGAGCGGCAGGAAAGCTGAGGAGAGGAGAGACAGTGTTTGCTGATTTCCCTGTGTGGATGTGGGGAGCGCAGCAGGTGACTTAATTGGAAGGGACAAAAGGCATCCAGGGGCCTCTCTGCCTTGAGGGCAATCAAGACTGGAGATGCTGAACCTCCCTTTGGGGAGCTGAATAGCAAGTTCAAAAGTGGGCAGAAATTTCCGTGCCCTGCCCAGCGTTTGAGCTTAAGCAGAAGGTAACTGGGAGCTTGGTTCTGGGTTGTTTCAGATTAATTTTAGCTGCAGAAGGACATGATGCTGTATCCCAAGGCCTTGCATTTCCCTGGATTGCAGGACTAAGCAGGACAGCTGGCTTTTGGCTTGCAAACAGAAGCTTCCCTCTTGCTGCTTAACAATTCAAAGCCAGAATTAGGCCTGCAGTAAAAATCCGCAGCTTATGATTTTGACAGATTTTCTTGTTGCTTTCTAAAGAATCTTTCCTGTTGGTTTTTTAGCTTTTTGCTTTATGAAGGCTTTAAAATCATCACTGTGATATGCCAATGTCAGTAACAAATGCATGCATCCGTGAAAAAGTGTTTAAAGGTGGTCTTTAATGAATGTAAAGAGCTACTAAACTGTTTTTGCATGTATGAGCCTTGGGGAATGTGGTACCTCATGTGCAGGGCCTCTGCTTATGAAGTGAAACATTTTGCGTAATTAAGGATATTTGTAGGAAAACTGATTTAACTCCAAGAAGTGGGAGGTGAAAGACCCTTTCACTTTACCAAATGTGTGCTTACCTTTCCAGGTGATTGTGGAGACTCTGAGAAACACAACTCTTACCCAATTTTGCATGGTAACAAACATTTATAAACACCCTCTTCTCCTGCCTTTTCCTGGAGAAGCTGAGTTTAGGCTTTTTTCCAAATCTGAAAGAGGAGCTAAATGTATCCACTGGCCTTCTCTCATGTCTTTCAACTTTCAGAGAGTGCAGGGTGACTGCAGATGAATTGTTTTCCATGAGAGCAATTTTCTAAAGCCTTTGTGTTCATCTGATTTAAGGAAAACAGGTACAGTTCAGAAACGTGGCTTCTAGCCCCACATTTCCACTTAGAGAATAAACAAGGGAGAAACCTTTGAGATGTGTGAAGGTTTGGTTTCTTTTTTTCCCTCTACTGGGAAGCCTCTAGTATGGCCTTACTGATGTTCTTCCCATGGGACTAGTAATGATTGTTTTATGAATAAATAGAGAATAAAACGACCCTGATATACCAGGGTAGAAATAAAAGAAGCCATCTGAATGGAAAATATTTGTATTCACCAGGAAACTATCTGGCATTGTTTATATAAGTTATTTACTGAATGTGGATAGTTAGAAACAGCCTCTGGAGGTTTGAGGAAGAACAGAGACAGTTCCAGACAAGTACTTCAAGTAAAATTTTGATAACCACTGTTTTAAATTTAAAAGTAGAAACACAAAGACCCCTCTGAAACAAGACTTCAACTTTGATTTTTAGCCCTTGTAAAAATCAAATAAATTTTTGAATAACAAAATTCAATCTCCACCTGATTTTATTAATAATTTCCCTCAATTTTTCAAAACCAAGACCATCAATTTGATACAAACAGAATTTGACAAAGTCAACAAAATGTGATTGGCAGACTTTGTTTAATTTAGTCGAGTTGCTCTCAATTGACAATTCCCTGCAAGTATTGCACAGTTATTTTGACAATCCAGAGAGCATTCCCCTTTCTTGTGTTTGGCCATCATGCAAATTAAATAACTTAAAGCTCTGAAGAAATGATGGGGCTTTGATAGTTTTGTTTTGTTTTGTTTTGTTTTATTTGAGTTGAGCAGTTAACGAAAGTGAGCTGGAGCTGAGTACTAGAAGGGTTGGGAAAGTTGTTGTGCCAAGGCTTGAGTAGATATATTTTAGGGGAGAATTTTGCAGTAAGTGTTGCATGTCATCCAGGAGTAGGACTTGCTGTTTGGTGTCCCTGAGAGGAAGCAGGCAGTTCCTGGAGCTTTCCATGGCTTTCCCTTCTTCTCTTCTGCACTCTACGCTCTACACTATATTTAAAATAGCATTTCCTGTGGGGTAAAATTTGAAAGCAGTCACCATCAGTCTATGAAATATTTTCTTTGTATCAATATCCATTTTTGAACCCAAATTTACATCTGCAGAAAAGGTAATTTATCTTTTTTTTCCATTCTGTATTTCTTCAGGGTCTGAAATGAAAGTCAATATATTACTTTTATTGCGGCTGAGACACAATAACAGAAATCAAGGTGAGAAAAAAGCCTTGCAAAGTAGTGTGTATACCTCTAGTAGATGCTCTCCAGCAATTGGAGTCTTTAGACTCTTCCTTTTAATTAAACCTTCAGTCAGGCAGTCAGGGCTGCACCACCCAGGTGCCTTTTGGGGTGAGCTGACCTGGCAGACCTTCTGCAGGAAGGATCCTGAAGCTCTCCCTTCCCTGAAGAGCATTCACCCACAGCCCAGGTGCAGACAAACCCCAGCAGAAATGCACAGCCTAGATGTAAATCCCAAGTCCATGAGCAATTTGCTTCCACAGACCCTTTGCTCCTGCACTACAGCATTTGCAAGGGTAGATACGCCTGTATCTCTTAAAAACAGAAAAAATGGTCCTTGCCAGCATATTGTTTGTTGCCTGGCAATTATCTGCATAGTTCTGTGATGAAAGACCACATTTCCAGCATTGATTCCTTTTATGACCTTGCCAGAAAGTATTTATCCCACTTTAAATTCTGGCTATCAGCTGTACATTGTAATAGTCTTGTAGAACATTGTATTATTTTTTGTAAGCCATTGGTAAACAGACCTGAGTTCATTACTCTGTGTATCTAAGCAGGTATTTTACCCTGCTTAAATGGCTATTAAAATTGCCTCTTTACATCTGAATATTTACATAGGTGTTGCTGGCAACTGTTGCCAATTCAAAGACGTTTTTTCCTAAAAGTGCAATCAGCAAACAAAATTAGAAAAACTTGACACCGTAATAAATCAGAGCAACAAAAAAATTGTAAAAATCATTTGTAATGACATACTTTGTTGCTGTTCTTGTTTGCTAGATTAGATTTCTGTTAAAGGTAATTGAAGAAAAAATTGTTCTGGTTAGAGGGATAAAATACATTAAAATTAAATGAGCTTCTTAAAGCCTAAGCAGGGTCTAAGATATCATATCAAGGAATGAAATTACTTTGGACAAGCACGACAGTTATTTTGTGTGGTTGACCATAAAGCAGCTGTGGCCTGTTTCTCCTGGCTGAATTTGGAAATAGCATATGCTTTTAAAAAAAAATATATAATTAGTTTATATTCTGCTGTTAAATATACCCCATTGCCCCTGTTTATAGGGAGTTTTTAAACTTCTTTTCACTTCTGTCTGCCTTTCCTCATTCACTTCCTTTTCTCCCCACAAAAGCTCAGTCATCAAGGCTGAGAGTCTGTGGGAGTTTTTTAAAGAAAAATAAAAAGAAAAAAGAACAATCAAAACCCAGTCATGGATGGCAGTTCTCTCTGCAACTGGTATGGGGGAAGAAGCAATAACATTTTTTTTAAAGCATCTTTACACATCTATAGAAAAGCACTTAGGATTTTTTCTTTCTTTTTTATTGTTTACTAAATCAAAGCAAATGCATCTGAGGCTTATAGTGATGATAGCAAAAATTACAAAGACCTTTCATATGCAAAAAGACATTTTTGTATGACTGAAGATTCAAAATGCATTATGCCAATCTCGTATTCAAAGACCAGCTTTGCGGGGTTTAAGTTCTGTTATGTGTTTTTCTGGAGGCTTTTTGTTTCTTGGGTATTTTGTCTTTTTTCCTTCATTTTTATGAGGTTTGTATTATTAGTACTTTGTAACATTTTCACAGGGTATTTCCTTTGAACCCTGCACATGAAATGAATGAAGAAGCTGGTTTTGCTTTATGAATCAGCCTCTCTAATATGTCTTCTGGCTCTGGAAATATCCCCCGAATTCAGAAGGCTATCAAACAAATCTTCATCAGCACTTTAGTGCTGTCTGCATGCTGCAGCTCACAGCTCTGATATTTGAAAAATCTTTGTATTTCACTCTTATGCATCTTGAAGGGATGTGTTATCTCAGAGTCAAGGGATTTGGAAGAGGAGGGTGAAACACTCACAAGAACTAAAACCACAAAATATTTCTATGATTGAATACCATGTTTTTAATGGCAATTGTCAGCCTCTCCTAGTTCAAGGTTGCTCTGTTTTGCTCTTGCTGTGAGGGACATTTCCTGACTGTAGTGATCCATCAGCTGCTCAAGATTTTCAGAGAAATGGCTGCTGTCAGGTTTTCCTTTCCTGAACTCATATCTGTTAACTAACTCTTCCCAAAAAATCTGATTTAACTGACCCATCTCCTGGCTGTGCTGTGGGTATGTAGCTGCCTGGTGATTACACCAGGGTGCAATCTTGGGCCCCACGACTTCTGTGGCGTCACAATTTCCAGTTTTATTGACCATTTGTCTGCCTTGGTGCCCCATTTCCATTTTTACTGAATTAAATGGCATTTATTGCTTTCTTGCAACTGTGAAACTCCCCTCTCCTTCCAACATGGCACTAACATGTCTTGGGTGCGTGTCCCGTTCCATGACAGCCTCTGGGATCACCACAAGGAGCAAACCACAGAAAATTAATGATTTAGTCTTTCAGTCATTTGCAGACTCTCTCTGGCCTAAGGCAGCCGAGAGCTGCTTAGCTCTCAGCTACTGCAAACGACCTGGAGCAGAACAAGTTGGCTCAGTCAGAAATGAACATGGGGTGCTTAGAAGCAGCTGGGTGGCGAAATGATGACTGCAGCCCCTAACCCGGGCGTGTGTTAGCAAGCATGAGAGCAGCAAATAGCCAGCATGGGGTAAAAGTCATTGATTTTGAAATGAAACTGATTCAAAAAGGTTAAGGCCAGATAGCCTCTTGGCACTGCCAAAAACAGCAGCTACCAAAATGGAAATCAAGAAGGATGTGTCCCGGGAGCTCTTGAGCTTACAAGTTACAGCTCTATTTTAAATTGAGGGCAACAGGGATCAGTCACCTATTTGGAAGTGTTTGTGCCTTTTAACCACCAGCAGTTTCTGTGCTAAATGAGAAAATACAATTTTAAGGGCTCATGAAGCAGGTTTTTTTCTCTGGATGGCAAATTTGGATACATACAAAGGAGAGGTAGCCTACAGCACTCTAGCATCTCAGAGTCCTTTTCATAAACAATTCCAAAACTCTCCTGCAAAGCAATATCTACCTACCTTGCTGACAGATTCAGAACAAATTGTGCTAGATGAGATTTAATTTTTTTAATAGGCTAAAAAAAATTGCACAGCTATGCAGATGTGCCAGCCACTTAGCTTACTGTGCTCAAACGTGGTGAAGAAGCTCTAAGTGCATTTCAAGTCTATAGCACGTCAGTTCAGCTGGCTCGACTACTTTTTCTGTAGCAAGTCTGCTGGAAAATGCATTCACTAGAGCAAAATGGTGGTGCTGCTAATATTAATAACAATACTTAGCACTTCAATTGCATTTCATATTTTCAAAGTGCTGTACAAATGCTAATTAATTAGGCTCTGAAGCTGAATGCCAAATAGAGGAAAAAGTCTTGTGTCTCTGCTTGTAGAACAAGTTATCTTGATTATTGCACTTTTAATGTTTTCCTTGGGAAAGCGCAAGTAATCTGAGGAACAATTTAATTGCACAGAGCACAGCAGGGACTGGGGGAGACAACTGAAACAAAAATCCAAGTATGTGCTGATCCCAAAGCTGAGACAACCTCTTGTGGTTTTAATGTTTGGAATTAAGGAAGCTGTCTTCATTCCGTGATTAGGCTTTTATTTAAGTGGCAGAAGTAGAGCAATATATTTTCCATTCTGCACAAAATCTGAGCTTTTGTTTGTTTGGGTTTTTTTCTAATTTCCCCATGAGTTACCACTTTTAGAAGCTTTTCAAATGTAAAATGCATCTTCAATACCCCACAACTAAAAAACCCAAAAACTTTGCAACTGCTTTGAGAGATATCTGTGTAGCCACCTTGTAGTTTGGCCAACGAATCAAGCCGTTTTTGAAACCAGAGTGAGTGGCCAAGACCATTGTGAGGCCAGAGGAGCAGGGAGGCTCATCGCACAGGCAGAGGCTGACCAGGGCAGGATGGGAGGAGAGGAAGCTGGATGTGCCAAATCCCCATCTCAGGAGACCTCATGTTGGCTGAAGCAGGAAGCACATGCTTTCAGCACGAGGCAGCCTGGTGTTAGTGCTCCTCGGGAGCAAAGGCATGGGACAGCTAGGCTGTCTTTCTTATCTGTCATTCATTTTATTGATCTCTTCCATACTGACCAACTTTTTCAAAAGCTGGTTTGCATATATTTTTTTTCTCAGAGATTGTTTTTTTTTCTGAAGAACATTAGAGAATTTGTACAAGTGAGCTCTGAGTTGGCAGGGAGAAAAGCAAATCAGGTCCAGCATCTCCTGGGTATCAGCAAGCGCTGAAGCGTTCCCTGGAGCCCAAACTGCAGTTCGTGTTTCCTTTGCCAGAATGTCCTTCTGATGCAAACAGGCTTTGAGACCATCAATAAATGACATCAGAGGAAAAATTCCCCTGATTTCAGTTAGGAAGCTGCTTCTAAAGATGCTCCACTGACAATTTGTCTGCATGAAAGAGCATCCTGAGGTGGTTGCACAGACTGTGTTTTCCCAGTCTCCCATACTGTGTTATCCTTATGCACATCCACACCATAGGGATACTGTGGAAAGGAATCAGGCTATTTAGGAAAATTTATTCACATTTGAAATGTGCTTTAAAAGCTTTCATAATCAATACAGAGATAGAAATAAAGGCTAAAACAGTAGTCTTTCATTTTCCTTCTCTCCCAGAGTTGCTGAAATATTTGTAATTGCTTTTAAAAGAAACAGGCTTTTATCCTGGAAATGCCTTGAAACTGCTATACCATCTTGCTGTCTCAAAAAGACAGAAATAGGCTACTGTTTTGGAATCAGCAGGTCAGGAATTTTCTTTGTCTGTACTGATTTTGATATATTTTTTTCAAATTTTCACTGTAATTACTGTGATAAAACAGTGGCTAATTTTGGGTCTGCCCATCAGGTCTTTGTTAAACGATTTGTCTTTAATTTGATGAAAGGAGTGTGCCTGGAATCCTATTTTCAAATTGCTTCTTGAAATTGTCTTGTTTTCTGTATAATACAAGGAAATCACTGTTGTATTTTTGTGCAATTTGCATATGACCATCTCCATTCCTCTACTGAAACACAAATTCAAGATGCTTTTATAACTTTGTTGATGGTATGTTGTGATGATCATTTCTCATATAACACTTCTCAGAAAATATATACATTGATACACTGAGTTTTCCCAGATTCCTTTTGAGAGGCAGGAGATTAAGTTGTAAAATTGGTGGAGATAATTTTCATGAACAAATTTTATCCAGCCAGCTTATTTCATCTTGTGGTTGTCAAATCCTTTTGAAGCTGACTGTGGTTTCTGCATTGGAATACTTTGCTCATATGTCATTCCCTGAAATTACTGGCCCCACAGCTCAGACTGCCAGGAATTTGGGTGTCTCCTGGTTTATACAGACTAATGCACAGAGTAGGATTGCCCGTAGAAGTCTCGGGAATTGTTCTTAGGAGATCATTCAGCTGTAGCCAGGGAAATAGGAGAGCAGTGATGCTTGCAATCACTGAATTACCTCGGCAAGAGTGTCTCCCCAAGCACCAGAGTGTTGAGGAACCCATGTACCAAATGTTTAAAACCGAAAACCAAGGGACACTTGGAATGGCAGATATTTAGCAGCACTAATTCCTTTTTCTTCTGAAAATACCATGTTAGCAGTTTTTAAACCCATGGTGTTGGGCACCACAACCTGCCATAGCACTCCTAGGCAGCAGTGGGTTGGGAGGATTCACAGTTCTGCTCCTCACTGCACTCTGCCAGACAATTCCCTCCATGGCAGGAGGCAAAAATGCTCCCAAATCAAAATCTAATTGAAAATATATGAAAGGTATTACAGAACTCCCCAACTCTACGGAGGGATGGGTGGTTGAGTACTAATCAATTCAGAATATATTTCTTTTGGGACCAGCACTTACTGGTGAGCAATTATTCTTTATAAGATAGACATCATAATGGATTCTGCTTCCCAAGAACAAAGGCTTGAATTATATCTCCAAGAACAGCACGCACCAAAATGGGCATCACATTTTCCCAGTGAAGATGGGTATGCTTTGATTGTATTAGCGCTGCTGGACCAATTAGGTGAAGCTGCTTGTTTGCAATTAGGACTTCCAGGCAGTAACTCTACTAATGCTCCCCGGCAGTAGCTCATGTGCCAGAAGCATTTATTTACATGCTTGTAATGGACAGCCATAGGGTGCCCCTGCCCTCCCAGGAACATCACTCATGTTGGTGCTAGGATCTCCTGACACACTTTCCAAGGATTAAAAGTAATCTAATTTTTTATTGCTCAGTGCAGAGTGCAGGAGTCTGCATGTAACTAGGGCGCAGAGTCAGCTGTGTTTATTTACTTATTAGCAAAGAGCTGCTCTGGTTTAATGAATGATGTGGCATCTATATCTTCATGCTGAATTTGCTACAGGATTTGCTTTTCTGTGGCATTTAGGAGAAGGCAAATTAGTGTGTGTCGTGGCACAGCATATCCTGTTGCTAAAAATATATGCCTTGATTTACATATTCTTCTATGTATGTATACACAAATACAGATCTATCCAGCAGATACACACACAGACTTTGCATTTGATATTCTGATTGGAGCTCAGTAGATAAGGGATTACTTTTGGTCCCTCTCTGCTCATTCACTCTCTTCTCATGCCTCTCTGCTTCTCTCTGCCCAGAGAGTTGGGTTACAAGTTGGGTTAACTCCTATTTTGGCTGAATTAAAGGCGTGTTCCTTACTCAGCATTTAAAGCTCTAAGTTACCTAAAAATGTTTGCAGATCTTTTCTGCACTGAAGCTACGTGCAAAAAATCTTTTTTTCCTAGATTCAGTTTTGCTCTCATTTATTTGAGGACATAACCAGTACATCCGCACTGAAAACCTACAATGGTATGAGCGAAACCAAAATCTCACTCATACAATATAAATGACTTTTATGTCTGAAGAAGTAATTATGTAGTGTCATAAGAAAAGCAATAATAATTTCCTGATGCTTCTTCCAAGTGACATGGGAAGCATCAGACAGTCTGAATCTGTTCTGAAAAATGCAGGAGGTGTTAATGAAGATTAAAACTGAATTAGTGGACATGCCAATGCAATCACGTCAAACAAAAGCAACAGATATACCAGATTATAATTGCAAACCCTGTTTTGTGGCTTGTTCTCTCATGTGGAAGCAAAAATAACCTTATTCTCCAGTCCCTTCTCAGTCATTTTTATGAATGTTACATTTTGTTCTTTTTCCCCACTGTACAAGCCAGGTGTTCCTTTTTTCTGCAAAACAACAATACATCATTTAAGTGAAGTTCATTTTTTGAAGCTCAGCGAGTTGAGGCTTTCTCCATTTCCCTGGCCGTATCCAATCAGCTACTGGAGGCACTGGCATATGTCATAAATTTTGCTGCGAATATGGGCCAGCTGAAACGTATACCAATTCAGAGATCACATCTCCTCAGCATCCCACAAGGCAGGAAAGGAAATGAAATGTGTTTGCTGTGTTCTGCTGAAGCAAGAGAACGGAGCAGGAGCTGGGGGAAAAAAAAAAAATCTGAATTTTTAGCAGGAAGGAAAACCTCTTTGAAAAGAAAACCTTGAGAAAAATTAACCCCCAGAACACTGCCTGTATTTTTCTCCGAGAGTCTTTTCTCAAGCAGTATGAGTCCAGCCCTGCCTCCTGCTTGCAGTGGTTGACCAAGGCTTTTCCTTCTGTTGGCCCAGCAGTGAAGGGCTTGTCTTACCAGCAGTGCCTGGAAAGCAGGTTGAGGATGAAAGCAAGCCATTAGTAATTGAGGAGTGCTGTGACAAGAAAGTCTACTCTCCTCTCCACGTAGAAGCACTGCCTCATGAGTGTCTCAGACTCACTCCTCTTCTCTGTTCTGTGGGGTTTCTAGAGCTGCATGTTCAGGGAATTATTGTCTCCCTTTTTAAGTCTGAAGCATTAGTAATTTTCTCAGCAGTCGTGCAGGCTGTCAAGTTTGTGAGACTTTATGTTATGGCAAGCTGAATGTCGCATTCTTGAATTTAAAAAAAAAATATTTGCAGAGGATGTAGAAGTGCTTTGTCTCGCAGGAGGCATGGGTTTGTTGATTCAGCTCTTCACCTGCTCTAGGATGGCAACACGCCATGCCAAACCTTGGGAGCAGAATTTGACACCTGGGAAGTAGGATATGTATGAAATGTGGGCTTTTGGTCATTCTGAGGAAGTCAGTCCTTACCTGTTTGTCCGTGGACTGTGGGCTATGGGGTCATTCTGCAGTGATTCCTGGTTTCTGTATTACTCCATTTTTCCTGACCTCTCTCACTCCTTTTTGAGAAGCAGAGGTCAGGGTAAAGACACTTGTCTAAATGACAGTTTCCTCTTTTTGGGATTAAATGTTCTCCCAAAACTACCCTCTGGTCTCTGCTCTGGGAGAATGAGCAGTCTGAACCCTGAATGGTCTGAGCAAATAAAGGCACTACAAAACCCCTTAAAATCACTATGGGATATAGGGGAGTCTGTTCCTTATGTGTTTATGTCAAAGAAATTCCATGACTGTAATGAACTTTGTGCAAACAATTACATGCTCTCATGTAGCGTGTAGCAAAAGGGCAGGGAAGCAGAGGGGAACAAAGCTTAAAAGGATTTGCCCATGCTTGGTCACTCTCTGGATTACTTGCTTTTGTTTGCTTCAGGCTTTTTCTCCTAACTGTGCATCAAGGCTGTGTATTGACTTTGCTGAATTATTGAGGGGAGTTGCAAATGATGCATGAAATGAAAAATCCTTCTTCACCCTCTGCGCAAACTGCCAACAGACAATTCTGTGCAATCGCTGCTGAGCTGCACTGTGATATCGGGTATACCTAGATATCCACAAAAACTGCTGGAATTAATGATAATGGGAGCTTCTGTTCTTAATCTTTCTCTCACTCCTTTGAAATGTCAGTTTCAGAAGAAATGCAACATTCTGCCAGGGCAGTCATCATCACTGGAAGCACCTGCACCCATGCAACCTTATGTTGGTGTGACTGGGGGCCAAGTCAGAGAAATCAGGCTCCCTTCTGGTGTGCTTGTAGGAATCAGTCCCTTCATCTTCTCTCCATTTTATGAAGGTACATCTGTACGTCTTTTAATATTTATTAAAGGCAAGCTTGGCACAGAATACATAAAAAATACCTGGAAGCTGCTATGCACATCTACACAATGAGGAAAGGACTGGTAAAGGACTCTACTGTGCAGGTGGGGAAGACTGAGGCAGTGAAGACAGAGGAAGCAGACCAGATGGTGGATAACTGGATTGTGTAGTTCTTAGGAACAAGCACTGAAGAAAATGTGGAACATGCAAAAGTTGTGCCTCACTGAAAAATAGGTTTGGGAACAGTAGATGTCAGGGTGGAAGCCCCTGGGTTGTTAAAATTTGCCCCAGGTCTGGGAGAAGAACAAACAGCTTCAAGTCTTGCTCTCCCTGCACTCACCCAGCTGGGGTGGCAGCACCAGGATGGGGAAAGCCACAGAGCCACATTCCCCTGCCCTCCAGGGCTTTGCTCCTCTGTAAGACACAGGGAAGTCCACACAGTGTAACATATGGGTTCACTTCTATTTCTCTTTCTGAATATGCTGTGCCTGTTAAGGGAATCTCAATTTTGAAAAGCTACATTTCCACATGGCTCCAAAAAGAAAGTCACAGCAGATGTTGAATTGAGCAGTACACTCGGATGTCAACCAAATCTGGAATTACAGGAGTTTTTCAGCAACTATGTGCTTCTTGCTTGAGTGGTGTTAATTTTAGCAAACCATCCCTTACTCAGAGGCCCCCAACCCAAAACACTATATTGATTGGTGTAATTTGAAAATCTTCTGCAAATATATATTATAAGAGTAAGTGATAATGTTAGGGTTTGGAGTTTCATCGTGATTGTGCTGCACAGCTGCTAACACCAGCCTCTTTAGAATTTATGGGCTCATCTAGGTTTTTCAGGAAAATTTAATTTGAGGAAGTTGTGTTTATCAACTTCCTGGCTTACTGTCAACAGCATGCTGCTTTCTTTTTAATATGAGGTGCTAATTATGTTTTTCTCAGACTTCAATATAAATGAAATCTATTTGGCAGTTGTCAACAGCTTTGCAGAGTATGATAATGCCATCACACAAACTTTGAGGTTCTCTGAGCATGGGTTTACGCTTCTGAATGGTGCATCTTGCAATTATATTTCACACTGTAGGCAAGATCACCTGACCTGTTTTGCAGATGTTTTGGAGAACACAGAAACTGCCAGGAAGTGTAATAGCACTGAACAGCAGAAATGCCTGTTCTTTGTGAAGAAGGAGCACAACGGGGCTAGTCTTTAGTGAAAATCTCACAGAATTAACAAAGAGCTTGAATCAAATTAAGCAGGATTGCACCTGTTAAAGTCCTTCTTCATCCCAAAACAGAGATCTAGGCGAGGGCAAGCCATTCAGAAGAGGGGGAGCTTCCTCTTTTTTCCAGGAACGTACAATGATCTGTGTGCTACCCACCCCCACACCACAAAAATTAACACTTTATTAACAAATTAAAAATTAACAAATTAACAGCAGAGGGAGGTCACAGAAAACTATCTGAAAGGAGTCTGAGCTCCAGACCCTCCTCTCCCATGAACCTCCTCTGAGCACAGTGGAGGAGGCACGTGGTCCCAAAATCCCTCTTCGCTTTGCTGCAGCTCTGGCATTGATGCCTGGGGTGGATCCCCCTAGGAGAACCTCTCAGACATGAGCTGCTGAAGCAACTCTTGGAGGTCTTTAGTGAAGGATTATTAAAGGAATATTGAGCCTCTTCAGTTCCCACAACAGAAGAAAGCAATTGCAGGACAGAAAGGAAGGAATTGGAAAAGGCTTGCTGCGGTTTGGATATCAGAGGGTGGAGGCAACCTGCTTTCCCAGGCCATCACATTAGGGCCAGAATCACATTAGTGCAGAACAATCCTGCCATTTCCTTTGTCACTGACAGTCTCAATAGTTGTGTTTAGAAGCTAAATAACCTGTGCACTGCTGAGCGGGAGAAAGGATGATGAGGTATTGATTGCATTTTAGTCAGTGAGAGGGAGAGTGAAAGGGATCAGTCTATTTATATTGTCTGTTTACCACCACGGATGGAGCAAGATATGGGAAGTGTGGGAAACCTTTGTTTTGATCAGAGGAGGTAGTTCCACTGAAGTCTCCATAGCCTTTGAAAATATGCCGCTGATATCAAAGCTGGAGGACAGGCCAGAAAGGTGATGTAGGAAGATATATGTTGAAATTATTAAATCTGTTTGGGATTAGGAGATTGTTGGAGTTTCTTTAATTTTGATTATCCTTTATATTCTTAGAAATCAAATCTTCTTTCAATTACATTGCACTTTAGCCTCATGCTCTTAAACAAAACTTCCTCTCATCTTATTTTTAGAAAACCTTAAGATGGGAGAGGCTTTATAACATTTTTGCACTTGAAGTCAAACTTTTAATAATCCCATTTGCAATATAGGTTTTACATCTTCCGTGCTGATATAGCTATAATCTTTTTCCCTATCATAATTAAAAGACACTTCTTTGACATTTCGGTCTCTTCTTTCCTCTAAATATCGCTTAGAAGTACTGAAACTTGCACTTTTCCCACTGCTGCTGCTGTGCTGCCACCCCTATTGCAGGGCTGGTGTGTTGGTATTCAGCACAGCTGCTTCGTGACTGTTTCCTTCCAAAATCGTGCTGTTTGCACCTCACTGGCAAAAGCTGCTCTAGGTGCCGTGTGTGATGATGACAGATCATTTACGATGTTCCCCTCCCTCTGAACAGTGTCTTTCACTGATCAGCTTGTGCTCAGTTGCCCTCCTGAGGATGCACAGGAGTGGAATACCTCTGGGGACTCCTAAAATGCTAGCCAGGCAAGCAGGAGAACATCTTTTTCCTTCCCTCAGGAGCCACTAACCATGCACAGGCATAGGAAATGAACACATATTTCTTCGGACTGCAAGGACAGAAAGCTAATTCAGATCCCCAAAGAGATTTGTGATATGAAAACGTGTCCTTTCTCCCTACCCAAATGAAAGCAAATTGACTTTTCTAGTCAGTTTGATTTAGGTCAGCATGCCAAGCACTACTAGTGTTGCTGAGCCCTTAAGTGGGACAGATTCCTCAGAAATGAAGATATGTCCACTGTAAATGTTCTTGGGGGTACCTCACTGGCCAGTCCCTCGTGATTTTAGACCTTTACATCCCCTCCTGCCATTTCCATTGCTTCTCTTCTTGTGAGCACAGTAGCTGATGCTTTCTGTGTCTATTATTTCCTTGAATGAACAATATTTTCTACATTTGAAACAGGGAAAGTCTCTCTCAATCTTTCCTCCATTTCAGTGGCTGTGCAGTTGCTCTTGGTGCTCCTCAGCATGTCCTGAAACCGGCCCTAAGCCCAGGCACTCAGGGTTTGGCTGTTGCCAGCTGTGCAGGTGGATTAAATGAGGTTTTTGGCTGCTCTGGGTACAGCTGCAGTAACCTTCCTGCTGGCATTTTTGTGTTCTTGCTGGGACTTTGCCATGCCAGCAATGCTCTGGGAAATCTGCTCTCAGGGGCACAAAATAAGAGTTGAAAGATATGAGATGGGAAACCACTTGCTCAGTGTATTTGAAGTCACAGAGTAGGTGAAACAATTCTCTTCTGCAGGGGAAAGACATTTTGTTAATGAAAATATATGTCTTCGTCCACAAAGCCTTGGGAGCATGTTGGGGCTAATTTGCTGCTAGTGGTACATTTAAAAAACTTAAACCAGCCCTGCAAGGTAGGAAAGTCACCAGGATAGCATGAAAAGGAAATTTGTGTTTAGCCAAGGAAAGCCAGAGTGCAGCTGGTGGAAGTTTGAGGAATCCTCACAGAGAGATCAGAAATAACTGAAAAGTATTCCAGGCGCTTTCTGTGTGCTCGACTGTGAGCCCAGAAATAACAGAGCAAAGAAGGGAAAGCCAGCCTGACTGTCAAACCCAAACTGAAGGAGAAGCCAAGCTCACGATGGCCCTTGCAGACCTTGGGAAGGGCACAACAGGGGTGCCAGCTTTGCCCTTTCCGTTTGCTCTGCCCTCTGCCACACACACCCCACCACACACCCCAACAGCCCACTCTGACATTTTTTCTCAATTTAAAATGTGCTTTTGTGATCTTTATGGGGAGAAAAAATTGGCACAGCTACATTCAGCTCTTGCCAAAATATGTGCCTTGTTCATCTCTTTGTTTTTCTCTACATAATCACTGTAATTTAATTTTATATCATTTTAGAAAAGCAGCACAAAAAAAACCACTCAGACTTTAAATACTCTGTTTTCTTTTCTCAATGAATGAACATCCCAAAGCAAAACACTAACATCCCACTTTTACCATTGTATTTGTACACTTGAAATCACTTGCCATTTCTTTCTGTAAAAATTCATTTAATCTAATTCCTTGGTAAATTGTTAATTCATTTTAGTTAATTCAGTCCTCTTCTAAGTTTATTTTTTCCCCTTTATTCATGTGTTTCTTACAGTCACTGCATCCAAATTCACAATTGCTTCAAAGCTATGACTCACATTTATGTCGTAAGATACAGAATGGAGAGAAACTTCTGAGCATCATTTACTTTGACTCAAGATATGTTTTTGATTCTCAATGTCAAGAGTGCAGAAGAACCTGTCATTTCTGTTCAAGACATGAGAAATATTAATAAACCAAATAAAGGAGACCACACTGGAAAAATGTGAATTCCAAAACAAAAATCAAAATGAAAAGCTGAAACTCAGTCCATGAAAATGAAAGGAAAGAATCCTGAATTTTTTATCAGAACTGTATTTGGTCTGCATATTTGAATGTATTTGTCATGCCTTATATACACAAAGAAAAAACATAAATCAGGTGATTTTAATTGTTTTTTCAGGTTAAGGTAAGAAACAAACAAAAAAAAAAGACATAAACAGCTCATTTTTTTCTTTATTACTATGTAGTTTTTGACTTTGATGGAGTGACTTCAAAGACTTTACATTTTTTCCAGCACGAGAGCAACATCAGATTCAAACTCTTCATATAAAAAAGACGTCTGGTTGAGTCAGAAAAACATTTTCCATCTCAAACTTTTATTACTTTTCACAAGGAAACCTCAAGTCTCTTCTTCTAAAACTTGTCATGAATTTCAATATTTTTAAGTTAAAGAAAAATTCATGTGCAAAGCCTAATAGAGGTCGAAGGATGGAAATTCTGTAGGAAGGTTAAAGTGAGAAGACCAATCAGAAAATCATAGAAAATCCTCTTAGAAATAATAAATTAAGATTTCTGTCTCAGATTTGGGGTAGTTTGTGGTTTTTCCAAAAGAATCTCTAAGTGAAAAAGCTGCCTCAGTCCTAGGAGTTGGGCTCTGGACTGAGCATTACCCAGCTGCTCCCAGAAGTCCTCACTGCATAAATTTTGCTTTGGAGTCAAATCACTCAGTCACACAATTTGCTACTTTTCAGATTAAAATGGTTCCGCTGAGATGCCCATCTCCTTTTCTGAGAAGTCATTTGGTTTCCTTTCATAAGCACCGTACTGGGGCTTTGCGGTGGTGATTGTCATAGGATTTGCTGTGAGGGTTTTTTGATTAGGAAAGACAAACTGCATCAGTTTTGACTTCTACTTAAGTCTGCTCGATGCTTGCAAATCTTAACTTACACTAGAAATACAGACAAAAGAGGTATGGCACCATAATTTTAACCACAGTTTCTATAATCTGTACATTAAAGAGTGGCAAATGTTCTCAAGTGTAATTGCCTATTTTGCAGTGAATAATTTCTACAGATTTGTTTTATTCAGTCAGTAATTAAGGCAAAAGAGGTGGTTACAGAATTGAGATAGTTTATTAACTACCCATCTAATTCTGTGTTTTGAAGACTAGGTGGTCCTCAGAACGGTATAAATTGTGATTCTACATTGGGGCATTGAAGGGGAGGTGAGGGAGAGTAAGCTTTGGCTAATTCTGTTAGTATAACTGAAAAATAGTTAATCAAAATATTTTTATGAAGGATGTGCCATCTTAATATTCAGGCTCCAAATTAATATTTCATGCTCTTTGAAGTAAATAATAGAAATTTCCTGTTGGACTAAGTATGTCACTGGTTTTTTGGTTTTGCTTGGGAGCGAGGAGGAATACACGTCAAGCACCTGATCAATGTCTCTTGTTTGCACAAATTTCTAGAAAGAGGCCAACTTGCAAGCGGAGAGATGGTAAATTATTTATGGCACTCTGTTTCTGCAGATACAAAACAGTGATGAATTCTTGTATAAAGGGTGAATGTGGACTATGGGACAGCAGACCGAAAAATCAGTCCATGGGACATATGGACACTGCCAGAAAGATGCTGCCTCCTTCCAATCCAATCCATCCTATTTTGATTTCAAAATGTTCTTATCCTAGCCTGGGTGTGTCAGATCTAGTGCAGAATCTGAGGTTTCAGAAGGATGTATAGCACCAATGAGCAGTACTTGTTCACGGAGGAAGATTGGCACTTGAATGTGCTGATAGGTCTTTATAAATTGCAGTGGTGGGTGGCAGAGAACTCCATAGGAAAATTAAGAGTTTTTATTTTTAGGAAGGTGGCATAGCAATGTGCTAAGAGACAAATCACGAAGCAAACAGAAGTAGGCTGGAAGAATACAGGAGAAAAACAAGCTATGCAGGACAAGTGGATAAAATTAGAGAATTAGAGCAAAATTTCTGACTCAGGTGTGAATGCAAAAGTGTGTGATTCTAACCAGTGTTCATCTATCCAGAACAACTAAGAAAGACTAAACAGATTTGCTAAAGGAAAGGAAAATCAAACTTCTGTCACTGGAAACTAAAATTCAATATGTTTGGGTTTCTGAAGCTTTCTGGCAGGCAGAGCATGACTGGGACCTATGTCTGCCAGCTCCACATCTGAACCTTCTCAGCATTTCCTCATTAGAGTCTGGGAAATGGCCAGGCATGGGAGGGGATGGGAGAGGCTGGGAGGCAGAGCACCAAGGCAGCTTTCCATGGGAAACCCCACCCTGAAGAAGCAGCTTTGTATAGCAAAACCCTGCTGTGCTCCCACAAGGGTTTTTGCCTGGATGCAGCCAGCCATGTCTGAGAGTGGTTATTTTTCTGTCTCCTCATCTTTCCATTTTGTCATGGAGGGGTGGCAAAGTAAAAAGATGCCAAAATAATGTACAGGTGAGTCAGAAATAAAGAACATAAAAGGATAGAAATACTTTCCAGACAAGAGGGTGTGTCCATTTATCATAAGCATGGCACCAAGCAGACCTCCCTTTCACCCCAGAAGAGTGGCTGTCCTACATTTCTCTCTGATTCAGCTCTGTTGTGACACCTTGGTTTTTCAGGAGCACCAAACCCCAGTGGGAGATTTCCTATGTGTGTTCAGGGTAGGAGCTGCAATCCTCAGTCTGTGTAAAGATTACTGCAATTGTGGTGTCTTTGGACTGTAAGAGGATCATTAGCTCCCCAATGATCTTAAATGTTTATCGTTCTCATTTCAATTGATTTCCTAAACACAGGTTGCCCTGGAACTGGAGCATATTGTGTCTCTGAGGAGCTGGATACAGAGTTTTTGTTTCTGTCACCAGGCAAGAGGAAATGCTTGGTCAATGAGAACTGCTGGAGGAAAGGTGACTATGATGCTGTCTTGTACTGTGAAATTATTCCTTTTTAGTTCTGTCAAAACAGCTTGAATGAGAATGGTGGGATTTTTTTTCCTGCATTTCTCACAGATGCAAAATGTCCTCCGCACTGCTGATTCCTAATACCTCTGTAACTTTCTCATTACTTACCAGAGTTCTTGCCAGATGTGTAAATCAAAAGTATATCAGACAGCTTATAAATGCTCTGGGACTTTCTGCCTTTTTTCATGCTTTTTTCTTATCCTTTCTTTCATTCCATCTTTCCACTTGCAGCTCACATATATGCCCATCAATGGCTTGCGTCTTTTAAAGAAAGAACTATGATTCCTTGGGAAAAAAAATAAAGGATGCTTTTATAAGTTTTCAAAGTCAGGGAAAAATAAAAGAAATACATAAAAACATAAAATTTAGCAGCTTGGGAGTGGGTGAAGCTGGAAATTCTAGTCTGAGCTCTTATTGTTTTTGGGGAAAGGTAATTTGGAAAGGAATCCTTAACAGAAAAACCAGTTAAACAGAGATATGTGTGTTTTTAAATTCAGCTATTTACATGAGCTTTTACTCAAAAATCCTGATATGCATCTGCTCTTCTCTTCACCCTTTCACTTTCTGATCTTCTACCGGTGGAAACTGCTGGACTTTATTTGCCACATGAAGAGGAATCTTTGCCTTCCCTAACAAATTAACATCAGTTTGTGAAGAGACTTATTTTTGGCTTTTGTTTGATGTCACAGTATTAAACCTCAATGGAAGGTGCTGGCCAGCCAACCTTCTGATTTCCCTGAACTCATATTGGTCTTGCCTGTAAAGTCAGGAAGACATCTTCAGAAGACATCATCTTGCCTAATATGTGAGGGAAAATAGCATTTGGATAAACCTTCCCAGCTTAACGTGGGTAAGACAGCAAAGAATGGTATGACAAAAGACAAGCTGACTTTGCTATATTGGTCCAGAGCAGGTTTTACATACTAAGTATAGCAAATGAACATATAGAAAGGTTAGAGGTTCGGAAATAAAACCTTGTTTAATAATATTACAATTTATTCCCTGAAATTGTTTGTATGGCTTTCATTTAGGGGTATTTACTAGTTCAAAACCTCCTGAAAAGGGAAAATACCTTTGAAAACAGTGTTTTAATTGTCTGTGGTTTTTTCTGAACTTTTTTTTATTTAATAAACGTTTGTAACAACATTAGTGACTTTAACTTGTAAGCCCAAATGATTACTTTTGTCAGACAAATAAACTAACTTCCAACCAAAAACAGCCTATTATGTCTGAGAGGATTTTCTCCTGTTAATTGAAAATTAGCTGGAACTAAGCTAAATTGCTTGAATGTTTAATCTTTCCTTGCTACACTAGGGTTACTAGCGGGTGCAAGTACAGACACATTTCTAACCAGAAATAACAAGCTATTTAGTGTTTCAGCTCTGGTAAGTGCTGAGAAGGGCAGTGACCTGTAATACCAGTAAGAGTATGAGCATTTCCAAGTTCCAGGCATTCCTGCTAAAAGACAGCTTCTCAAAGCTTAGATTTGTTTGTAGCTGAGGGAAATGTTAAAGAAACCTCTCGCAAGAAAGCTGATTTCCCTTCGTCATTAACGTAGAGAGAATTCAATCTTCAGAAAATTGAACTACTTTGCAAGCAGGAAAATATGGAGGTTATTTTAAGGATCAAGCAGCAGGCTAGACTGGATCTCCTGTCCCTAGGGAAAACTGCAGCAGTTGCAGCTCCCTGTGGCTTGAAGCCCTTGCTAATCCTCTAGGCGTGTGCTCCCTGTATTGTCGGGGCTATGCAGCATGTTCAGGCTGGTCTTGCAGATAATGTATATGGGGAGCAATTCCTGTAGGAGAGTGAAAGGGGAAATTGCCCTGCATCCCTAGGGAAGCTCTCAGCACAGAGAGGGCAGGCGAGATCTTTGAGAGAGAAGGTGTGTCTGGCAGACAGGTAGTGATTAGGTCCTATTCTCTGGAGCACTAAGGGTGGGAGCTGTGTCCAGCAGAAGCTGTTTGCCAGCCAGGGAGGGGAAGAGCTGGGGAAGAACAGATTTCTCCATCTCTGTAAGGAAGGACATGCACATCCTTAATGTGTCCTGAACATATTAACTGAAGTCAATGCTGCACTGACACAGAGAAGAGGCAGCAGCTCTTTAAATATTCTCTAAAAAACACACCAAGCACATCTCCTAGACTCCTCATTATTTTCACTGACAGGCAGTTCCCTGTCTTGCAGCCCTTCACAGCCCCTTGTTAACATTCCCTTTTCTATCCTTTAGGTATTGGTGCTGTTTCACTCCACTGCCACAATTAAAATTACCCAGACAGAGGCAGTACAAAGGACGGAGCACGGAGATCAAGAACTGGATCCCCAGCCCACTGACATCAATGGGAGCGCTTCCATTCACCTCATGGAGTCTGTGCCAGGCCAAGGAGGAACACAGATGAGAGAAGGAAATTTGGCTGTCACATTTTCCTTTCACCAAAAGCTTTACACGGACAAACCCTTTCTAGTGTAATTTCTGCTGCTGAGTTGGAGATTTGGGTCCCCGTGAAGTGAATTTCCATTAATAACTACAGAGGTTTTCATGCAGTTCCAGGATGGGTCTGAGAATGCAGCGAAGAACTAGAGTTACGTGGGATGTGTCGCAGGTAATGGATGTTTTTATTACTTTTTTTCTTTATTTGACAGCTGAACTGGAGGGAGAGAAGTAAAACCGGTTTGGAGAACAGCAAGTGGAAAATGAAGGCAAATGCAATGTTAGCATGGTGATTTAGCTCCAAGCAGCAACCCTGTGCCCTGGCACACAGCAATGGGGCTGGAGTGGTGGCAGGAGGAAGAGGGCTGAGGGATGGCAGCTAAAGTGTCAATGTCACTGTGGAGACAAAGGCAAGCACAGCACAGGGAAATGAGCATCATTTTGGTGGCCTGGGTGGGATGGGAGACAGGATCCAGCTTTCAGTCCCCAGTCTAGGATGGGATGTGTAGAAATGGCTGCAGTCATCACAGCCTTCCTGGGGTGTCAGGAAAGAAGGGTCATCCTGGCAGGAAGAGAACTTAGCAGAGCTAGAGACTTTAGGGAAGGATGTAGATGTGGTCTTCTCAAGTGGCCACAGAGTTTTCAATTAGAAGAGGTAATATTTTAAAAACCATTAATTTTTCATTAAATATCAGTCTTTCAAAATAATGGATTGCTACTTTCTCCACTGGAACAGGTGCCAAAACATGGTTCTTAGGGTGTGACTTCTGAGCTACCAGCTTTCTAAGGAAGAAATGTACTGAGTGCCAGGTAAGATAAAAACTAATGATTTGTCTCCTTCCTTTAACTGGATGTCAGCATGGCAATAGTTGGAAATTCAGCTGGAAGGCTCACATTAAGTCAACTTTCTGCCTTCCTCCAATAGCACCTCAGACATCTTAATATTTGGAGTGTCATTCGGAGGTCAACTTTATTTTGACAAGGCCATGTCCCTGGTATGCTTGGGGTCGCGGTCAGCCTGTAACAGCTTATTGCATTGTCAGAGAGGTGTGTGCGTGAGGCTCGTGAGTGATGGCCAGAGAGCCATCTGCTCCCCCAGATGACCTCCAGAGTGAGTGCAATGGAGAAAGTGCCCACTTCCCACACACCATCCTTGCCAAAAGCTTATCCCCAGCAATGAAAGTGGAGATTTTTTTTTTCCTCCCTGCATGCACAGTCAGGCTACCAATCACAACATAACTGTGGGGGTTTTTTACTAGGTATGCGTGACATCAAAACAAGGTACATTTAACTCCTTCAGGTTATTGTGGAGGTAAGAGTTAATTTACACCACTGAGACTTGCACTGATTCTATCAAAGTTCAGAATATTTCTTTGAAAAATTGTAGAGTCTAAGAGGAAAACAAAAATAAGAAATATAAAGCTAAGTAAGTCAGAAAATAGTAAGCTGTATTTAACCATTTTTGCACCACTTAACTTGCTAAAATTTCACCTTGCTGTAGGTCTAGTCTAAGTTGCATGTTCTGCCAGTCAAAAATCCTTGGAAACTGATTGCCTAAATGTTGGGTGCTGAGCCCTGCTGCCCACTGGACAGCAGAGAGTGGTACCAGCCCAGAGTCTGTGGAACAGGGCACAGACTGGGGCTGTAGCAACAGGTTTTTCTGTGCTCTATTGTCCCCATATCCCATGAAATTCTGAATGTGTCCACATGGCTTATAAAGTACACTGTAAGCTAATGAAAAGATATTATTATGTTTTCTCTCACGTTTTCCATGCCAATAGTGGTAGGTTCTGGGTCAAGTTATTGTTGGCAGAGCACCATTTTACTCTTAGATTGGAAAGCAATAGCAGTGCTTGATGGCACCTCAAATTTTAGAGCTATTCTTTTTTTTTCTGGAAGCTAGCATGGTGTTAAATCCAGTATTTGTAAGCTTCTTTTTTTTTTTTTTTTTTTGTTATAATAACTGAGCTATTTTACCTCGCTGTCCCAACTCATAATTGCATCAGCTTCCATTGCTGATAGGCTGAAGATAACGAACCCTCAGTTTGGCATACAGGTTGTCACAAAACAAAATATCTGTTTAGCAAACCACCAGAATTTGTGGATGATAGGAAGCAGATGTATCATTAAGCACTAAATGGGAATATAATTTACAGTACATGTCATGTTTCATTTTGATAAACTGCAAAAAAAACCCACGTGAAAGGCGCAGCCCTGTGTATCCACTGCTGAAAGCAGTATTTTGAGAGGTAATATTATGTCCTTTGCAGAGCTGGCAAAGCTAAGATTTATTAGAAAATATGATATATGGTCCAAGCATTACCATGAAAGATAATGAAATGTGATCTGATATATGAGCTGGTATCCCATACAAAAAGGTCAGAGAAAAGAAGCTATAACAAATAGAATCTTCACTTTGTGGAAAAGGCATGCATGGAGAGCAGGGAGTTGACTGGGACCAGCTAATTGTTATCAGCTATTTATGGTCTTTGGGCTGCTGTAGACCAATCTGCCTTCATAAGCACTGACTGTCCTTGTAGCTGAAGAAAATTGTTACTGTCATTTTTCACAGTCTGTAATGATCAAATACATATTAATGTAAATAAGAAGACACATTCTTGAAATGGTTCTGAAATGATTCTGTTGCTGGGACAAAAAAATCCTTCTATTTACCTGTCATAGTCCTGTCACTGTCACTTGAGTGACAATTTACTGCTTTAATGCATGCATCTCTTTCACCTTTCCCTCATTTTGAACATTTTTCCTCCTTTCTCCTTTCCATTCTTCCAATTTATTTATTTTTAATACCAGTCTGCATAGGATGGTCATCTTCCAAATCACAAGTTAGTTGAAAGAGAATACTTGGAAATTACATGCTTCTTGGGGCTGTTCTAATTCCTGTTTCTGCAGTCAGTTTTGTTAAGATTGTTTGGTTCAGATTTCCCCAAAATACTTCCTAACGATTGTATTTTTCTTTCTCTTTCTGGAATCCCTGTCTAGATATTGTAACCCATTATGCCTTTTCTTTGGGTATTTACACTGTTTCCCTTATGATCCATGTGAAATATGTAATATGTATGAAGCAAGTGCAAACCATACTACATTATCATCATAATTAATAGTAAAGTTCCTTCTGCACTGGCTGATGATCTGCTGCTGGAAAGGCACAGAAAGACACCACTAAAGTATGATACAGGATGGGTTATGTGCAATTGTCTGTCCTGTTGGCTACTCCATTTAAACAGGCTGAATGCAGGCAAGAACACAGAATGAGGCTCTTCTGAAACATTAGCATGATGCTCATAAGACCGGAGCAAATATTTATGGTTTATCATTGTAACTCTGGAAAAAAAAACCCAAGGATTTATATCAGAAGTACCAAGTGCCAGCAAATTGCTATTTTATGGAACAGGCCATACTCTCCATCTGCTGAAATACAGCAGTGCAGTGTCGAAAAGCAAAGCAACAGGCATGGAGGCAGGAGACCATCTCTTCTCATGTATATTATGTGATCAAAGGGGACTCCAGGAGTCCACTGGCAAGGGCATTGAAATTAGGCACTTTTGCCCACCAGAGCTGGATTTTTTAATGGCAGACTATTTGGAGAGTGAGGGGAAGTGGCAACCATACATACAACCATGTAGTATGACAGGTTTCCAGACAAGTCAAAACATCTTCCCAGGAAGGAAATCAGCCTTGAGGAGAAAAGGCATTGCTCAGTGAAACAAATGCACCACCAGCAATTTCCTGGGGTGGTGAGTGTTATGTGAAGCTATTGGGATTCACCAACCTGCCAGTGGAGCTGAGAGAGATGGACTGGTGAGGCTGAGGCTCCTTGCAGCAGTGGCTGAGCAGAGGAGCAGGTGCTGGCCCATTGCTGCCCTGAACTGCACCTGCAAGCCAACCACAGCCCTGCCGGCCAACATCTCTGTATGAAAACAGAAAACACTGAGTTTTTTAAATGCCTGATGGCCCTAGCTGATAAAAAGTGCTGCCAGAGTGACACAGAAGACAGTGGACAAGCATGATGGTTATGGGTGGTTCATACATGCAGAATGATAGATGTGGCTCACTTTTGCTCATTATGCTAAAAACCACTGGGTCCAGTCTGTGAGCCAACCTCCTTTGCACTCTCAATCCCCTCTGAAGCTCATAGCACAATTAATGATAAATAAACTGCTATCAAATTAAATTCATGAAAGCAGTAAGAGATCAATAGCAGTATGGTGCAAATGTTGAACTGCTAACTGCACATGACTAACCGTGCCTGGAAGATGGGATGGTTTTGTTCTGCTGACATTTATAAATGGTTAAGCCTTCATTTTCATAGTTTATGATGTCAGATGAATCCCTTGGGAAAGTATTTTCCTTCCAAACGATGTTTAAATGTCTGTAATTCTGTGCTGAGTGCAATTTACCAACAATTGTAGTGCTTTAAAGCATACAGTAGGTTCCCTTATTTCTGTATCAAGCAACTTGACATTTAAGATAATTTGTTAACTGTAGCAAAAATATATAAACAATGTAATTTTCTTGTAAACAGTTGCTGTGTAAGACATACCTTATAATTGGTAACCTCTGTCGAAAGCACGAACAATGAGAGAGACTTGTGAATGTGGGTGTACAAAATGAAAAGCACTACCTCAGGTTTCCTCCGCACTGGGTCTGCTCAGCTGGAAAAGTAAAACAAGCTACAAAGCCTGCTGCTGGAAAAGGTTTTTTCTTAGAGAGGAAAAAAATCTCACATTTTTCTTAAGGCTTATTCATATTCCTTCTGCCAGGATGTGGCAGAAGCTGGTGAGCTTGTCGGGTACATATCCCTATCAGGTGGTGATGGTGGCAGTGATGGGGTTTGACTGTTTTTGGGACTCTACTGGGGACTCAGAGCTCTGCTTCCATGGGAAATACGGGTGCAAAATAGCCATTTCTGACTATCAAAATGACTCACAGGGCACTAGAGCTGCTCAGTGCCAGAGCCCTGCCAGCTCCATAGCGCTGGAGGGCTGAGGGGCTGGGAGTGCAGCAGAGCTTGGGTCTCTCTGCCCAGGATAGCAGCATGCACGGCCCTAGTAAGTTCTCAGCAGCACAGGCTGCTTTTTGTGTGCATTTGTGCTGTTGGAAGAGAAAGAACCCCCTTGTTTCTGATGACCAAATATATAAGAATACAGCCCTATGCATCCTAGTGAAGCTGTTTCCACCAGTGTGTGGAGAGCTGTACTGCACCGTACAGCAACTCACAAATGCTTTGGTCCATAAAGAGAAAATATGCAATCACTAAAAGCCACACATCCTAAAAATTTGCTTAGAGATGTATAGTGATATGATTCTTCCTTAGAAAGAGTTTGGAGGATAAATCATAGTTTTAAAAAATTACTGGATGCTTTATAAGCTGCACCGATACAGCACATTCATTAGCTCACTGCAATCATTAGTACTCTGTGGGCTCCGATTCCCAAATCAGCTGCTGAGAGAGAAGAAAGAGGATTTGTTCCTGGAGGCACATTGTTCTGAGTGCATCCTTCATGTGGTCAGTGAAAAGATTAATTTTCCTCTCCTATTCACTTTGCTTTCTCACAGGACTGCCTTTAGTGGAGCAGCTCTCTGTGCAGGCCTGGGCCTTGCCTGGGCGATAACTAGGCCGCAAAAACCTTCCCCATTCACAGGCCCTCCCTCATTATAGCAGCTCCCTTTGTGGATGCTATTGTCCTCTTTGCTTCTATTTTTTTGGAATCAAAATCAAATGCTGTTTCTCCCAGTGCAGAGTGGTGGAAACATGCCTTTCACAGAAAAGATCTGTATCTCTGGTTCTACAAGTTATCTGCTTTGGTAAAACAGTCGTCATTGTGAGTTTATATTATGAATCCTGCCTCTATTCAAATTGCACTTACAGTGTATTTAGAGGTAAGTGAAACATTTGCGAGCACCTTATCTTTATTTAAAAAGAAAATAAAATTTTATTCCCTCCTCAAACATGGTCTTTTTAGAGGAATAAGGTTTAATGTACTCCTTGTGCATAGTAACAGTGTTGCTAGGGGGCCAGTATTTCTGCAGAATGTCCTTCAGCCCAGGTTTCGTCTTAACATTTGTCAATGCGTTCAGTGAGAATAAGGCAGAGCATTGAAAAAGAAAAACCACAAAAAAACCCAACCCACATCATTCACATCACTTTAAATTTTCTAGAGTTTTAAGGGTTAAGGTAACAAGGCCTGTTCTCTCCTCTCACTTAGACATCATGCACACCAGTTTTGTGTTGAAGTAAATGAAATCAGATTACTGTTTTGTCTGCAAAATATGTGCAAATGATGTTTTTGTCTTCATGATCAAGCTTAATTACTGAATGGAAAATGCTCATTTAGCACAGGGAGCAGTAATGAAATAGGCAGGTTTTTACCAAAAAATTATAGAGGTGGGAGGTGTTTGGATTCATTTTCCTTCTTTCAAAGCTGGGATTTTGTAGAAGTTGGGGAGATTTCCTCACAAGTGACCAAGATACACCATGTGAGGCCCTACCTAACCAATAACCACTCTACAGGCTTGAATATGTGCTCACCTTCAAATGCCCAGGGATCTGCAGAAATATGAACTTATATATTCAATATACTCAGTCACTACCCTCAGGGAGAAATAAGTGATTACTCTGAGTAGTTTTATTTACAAAGTTAATCAGATTTATTTTCTCTTTTAACCCCCTCAGAAACATCATGCCTACTCTTTCAAACCATGAAGGTCTGGTCTTCAGGCATGTAAAATAAGCATGGGAATCATACTGGCTAGAGCCTGCTATTTGCAGCAAAGAAAGCGAAGGATGGGAAATCTGCATCCTCATGGTGGTTCTTTAAGGCTATGTGATGTTCCCATAGTAGGAGCTTTACCTGTTTAAGCTGAAATACATCTGTGTTATTTTCAGCAAAATCCTGACTGTATCTCAACAGAGATACAATCTAGTTCAACCGAGGTAATTTTCAAAACACAGTCACAACATAGGATTTACTCTTTTATTTAATTGGCTTAGTAGAAGATAAGATGCTGTTGCTCAAAAACACATTGTTTTTTTGTTTTTCATTAAAAATCCATTAGCTTCTATGCAAATCTTTAAATATTTATAAGATTTAAATAATCTTTTAAAGCATCCTCAGAGAAGACGTTTACTCTTTTAGTTAAATAGTTCTTATTTTTCTGGTAGGGGAATTGTTTAAGTACTCAGCCAACTAATTCCCCAATTTAATCACAATATTTTTATACTCAAATGTCTATTTTCTGTAAGCAAAAAGACATACAAGAGAAAAAGTTGTTATATTTATATGTAAACTGACTTACTACTTCCATGATGGGGATATTATGAAGTGATTCTGGAGCTGTAGATTGAGGATGCTTTTAAATAAACACCTCAGGAACTCACACACTTCTAAATATTTATTTTGTAAGGAAATTTTTGCCACAAAATATTTCTCATCTTCACCTTTCTTCCTTACAGCCATCTGAAGTGTTCAGGCTGTTTGCAATCTGGGTGCTGAAGAATAAGCAATATCACCCATGAAAGGAGACATGAAGTTTGTGGTGAAAGCCAGAATTAGAGCCAATTCCAGAGAGTCTCCACTTTCCACAGCACCTTTGCTCACAGCTCGTGTGCTGCAGGCATGCTCTACAAAAGCAAAGGTATGCATTCCCAATAGTTCATACTTTGTGGACACTGCCTGACACCTGACTTCTTGCAGTTGCAGGATTCACTTCTCCACAGAATATATTTGCTTACCAGCGGTTCCTTGAACAGTCAAAATCTAGGAGGAGAGTGAGGGAATGGGGAGTATGTCCAGCTCTCTGCCTGTCTCAGATGCTTTTATACCTGTGCCTGCATAGCACAGGTGAACAAATAGAGGCTCGTGGACTGCATTTTTCCTTTAGTTGGCTCCTGGTTGGCTTCATTTGGTATGCTCTTTTGCAGAATGGTTTTGGTTTCTTTGCTTGCTCCTGTTAGCAGCAGAAGTGCTATGTTTTGTAGAGTTAAATTAAAAGCCACGCTTGGGATGGAGTCTCTTCAGAACAATTAATCGAGCTTTAGAGATATGGCAAAGGCAGTCTCCAGGATTGTGCAAGTTCACCACAATTTTCCTGTATGTTTGGCTTGTGTGGAGCCCCTCAGCTGCAACCAGTATTTCTTGGGCATATCTTGCAGCAAAGCAAATCTGCCTTTTGCTATGGAGCCTTGTTTCCCTGGCCCACTGTATTGCCCCTGGCAGCCCTCTGGCAGCCACGGCATCAGGCACCAGCAGAAAATCTTACCGGGGGAAAATAATTAACGAGAAGAAGCAGAACCGTCCATGCACATGGCTGCACCCTAAGAAGATGTTCACAAAGGAGGTTCATATTAATGTTCTTAAAACAAAACAGGCACTCTCTAACTGTAGCCAAAACCAGTGTAAGCACAGGATATATTCCAGCATTAGCCTAACCCTGAGGTGAGAGAGCGATAAACGATGTTCTATTTTTTTAATCAAGAGACAATATTCTTGTTGGCTGATTGAAGTGTTTTTATTGGAAATAGCCTCCAAAAATAACCTGTCTTGTTAGTACTGTAAATTCTGCAGGCTAAAATCCTTTGATTCTCATTAAATTAACTAATTACTGTCTCACTGGATCAATGGATTTAGGAGCAACTGACATAATCTTGCTAGGAAAGGAAAGCTGCCAAATTCCATGACTTTGCTTAAACCTATTACCCTGGTAACTGTGCACTAAAAGAAATTTATCACCATGTAATTAATGGTTTTAGTTGGTTGATTGTCATATCAAAAGTAGGGGAAGATTTAAGCTAAGGAAACAAAAAAAAAAAGGCAGCAGAAGAACTGCATATGCAGTTTACTAATTTAAGGTGTTTTTTTCACAAACATGGAAAAAATATTTATGGGGAAAAAGCCACCCACGTTAGGTTCTGCCCAGCACTGGAAGGCAGACGCTGTTCAGGGTGCTCAGCAGCAGTGTTGAGTAGGCTCCAGGAGCTGCAAGGGGTGTTGGTGCTCACCAGCTCCCAAGAGCAGGGATTTGCACACTTGGCACTTGTCCCACGGATGTCTCTTCTTGGCCAATGTCAGGCTGAGGACCCCTTGCATCAGGTTAGGGCTTAGCCAATGCTCTGGACCTTGAGTCTCACACCTATGTCTTGTGGCACCATTAGAATTCTACTTTTATGCTGTTTTGCCTAGCTTTGCAACGGACTACTTAGGTTCCTGTCCTGTGTGAGAAATATAAAAATAGGGCTTTATGGTATTAGTGAGCCAATTACTCTCTAAAAGACTTGATCCATAAGGTAGGAGGACTAAATTTTAGAAGGTTAATGGTGCAAATAGGCAAAGCCCTTTCTCAGGTGCAAGCACTGCATTCAATCCTACTCCTAGCTTAGCTGTCCGAGTGGGTTTATTATGTTTGCTCAGCTTTAATCTATTCATGTTTTAGCATAGTCTAAGCTGTTTTTAATTTTAAACTAAGAAACCCTGGTAAATCTCTTTCAATATAATTGGAATTTTTCCTTTAGTTTGCTGTTTAGTCATTATTTTCTTATTTCCGCTTTATTTTCTGGTAGATAAATCCTCTTATTCATTTGTTTCAATGAAGCTTGAGTAAAGGTCATTTAAATTGATTCACCTTTCTTATCTCCCTTGCGTTTATTCTATAATCCTGCTTTCCATTGTGTGGAGGAGAATAGCTTTCTTTTCTCTGGTTGTTTCTGCTAGAAGAAAAATGGTAACCTTTTATTAAATAAATCTGGGAAAGCTGTGCTCCAAATCCATATTATCACTAGCTTGGGGAAACAAATTATTTCACAAACTTAAAAAAAGAGAACATACAGCACTTTTAGTAGTTTGCTGTTAGATGGCCTGAACTTACTGCCTCAAGCCTCGTAAGTGAATGAGGGTAATACTTTGGTACAATTTGCAAAAGCAAATACAAAATCTCAGGCAGCCAAATTCAACTGTGAAGCCCTGTGGAGGTGCAGCACACCAGTGACCTCAGTGGTGCTGGGACACAGCCACACAACCTTTTCCCATTATTCCCACGTATTTCTGTGTTTAGCAGCACTGTCCAACCCACCAACTTGTCCCTTAGCTCACAGATCATCTTGTAGAGTTATACAAGGCTTCAGCTTTGAAGGGAATCTTCCTGTTCTTGATTCATACCCTGAAATGCATACCTCTTCATGGGACAGAGCAAGGTTAGAGACTCTCTAAAGGGGAATAGGAAAATAATAATAATTTCCTTAGGAAAATAATAATGAGTGACTACTCAGTTTGCCTTGAAAAATCATCTAAGTGCATACTGTTATTTTCTGTCTATAGTTGGTTGACAAGAATGTCTGTAGGCTCCTGCACCATTTTCTGGACATTTTCTGACTCTGTTTCAGAGAGATGTGTTTGTTTTTTTCCTGATTAGGTGATGTTCTGTGATGTAGGACAAATTTTATATTAATAAAATGTGGTATTTTCTAATACTGGAATGTTTAAGGAAGCAAGAGGAAGAAATGTAGGATTAAGCCATACAATTAGGAAAATAAGAACAACCTAAGCCAATCTGTTAACAATATGTTCACATATGTAAGGGTGTATTTTCCTCATTTTAAACAACTAAATCAGAATTGCCTTTTATTTTGTTGCCAAGGTTACTGAATATTTAATAGTCTCTAGACGGTGGTAGTTTTAACTCGTTGAATGGTATCATTGTTTAATATTAAGAATATTCTGATAAAAGCTATCTTAGCTGTGGAAAATCACTTCTTACTTCAAAACCACCTAAAATTAAGTTGCCACGAGGCAGGTAGGGATGCTCCAGGTGCACTTCAGGTAACCCTGCAGTGAGCTGGCCAATGCCCGGGATGGGTTGGGAGGCCAAGAGCAGGTGTGTCAGGCACAGTCACTTGGCACAGTCAAGAGCAGAGAAAGTGATGCTCAGAGGAGAAGAAACAAGCTTTGCAATCAATATCATAGGTAGAATACAGGTAAGTGAGGGAAGATACAGAAACTGTCTCTGGGAACACAGCAGCGGTGCACTTACAAATCTTACCTTGTAATCACTGAAATAAAAAGGTAGGGGACCCTGACTGCAGTGCAGAGGCAGCCAATCCCACAGAGCAGAGAAGATAAAAGATGACAATAAAGAAAGGAAAAACACTCAGGACCCAGACTTGATCCCCCATCCCAAAATGAGAGGCAGACACCAACATCAGGCAGGATTCCTCCAAAAGCTGCCAGGTCCTGGAAAGGCTCGGGGAATGAGATCTCTACTCACACCCTAGCAGCCCCAGACTGCATACAAGAGACTCACTGCCATTTTTCTTTTCTTTTCACTTGCTTCTGTAGCCACCTGCAGGAAAATGCATTTCAGCATCAGCCTCCAGCATTAGCATTACATGTTCCTCCTGTTGAGACACAAATATGTGAGAATGGGTGGAAATGGCCTTCTTCCTCCATGCTGGGGGATAGGAATGCTCTCCTTTTTCTTGCTGTGCTATTCTTTAACTCTCATACATTCACAGGTACTTGAATCTAATGAGTCAAACTAATGCTCTGGCAAAACAGTTGATAACAAATTCATATTCAGTTCGTGGTATTGAAATACACTGGTTATACATTTACTGCCACCCACTCATCCAAACACACCTACAGTTATATACACTGAAATGTATTGACATTGATATAGGCAGTAATTTTAATTAAATGCTTAATTGAAGTATTAACAAATATGTCTAGTTGAATGCTACAAACATATTATCTAGCATATATTAGTCTTTAAGTAATCTGCATAGAGTTTTACTATCGTGAAACTATAAATCACTTGAAAAATCATTTCAGAGTGCACTGAGAGTACAAATAGAGTGATGTGAGGCAAGGTACTGAAAGGTAGCTGGGGTTTTGGGTATTTGAGAAGCGTCATTTACAGGCGGGATGCTGTAATGTTGCATTTGTATGTGCTTGCATTTGGGGCTAGTGGACAGGATTGGGATAACCCCAGTACATGCAGAGTTCCTGCAAGCTCAGGTGGTCTGAAGGAATCCACAGGAGATTCCTCTAAAATCTCAGCTCTGCATCTAATTGTTACTCAAAGTTTATTTAGTTGCTAGTTTGTCTTACACCAAAAGTTTTCGGTATCATCAAGTCTGTTACCAACATCTGGAGCAGTGACAGACCACAGCTGTAGAAGAACAAACCTGACCCTTGCACTGTTTTTCAGCCCACTGTTCTCTGAAATTTGGTGACCAGGCCCTTTGAATCCATGACATTTGTCCCATTGTCCCCACTTGCCCTGTGCAGCACTCCTCTGGCATTTGAAAAATACATGTATGCAGCACCTGCCAGAGCACTCTCAAGGCAAAATGCCTTTTTAAGTCTCTAGGAAGACAGACACAAATAAGTTCAAAACCTCTTTTCCCCCTGGTAGCCCAATAATGTAGGTGAAAACTTTTTTTTGTTTCATTAAGTTTCAGAATATTGCTTTCTCCTAACTGCTGTGGTGCTCAGTTCTGCAGTGCTCTTCTGTGACTTTGGCTGTTAAGCGTTGAGTGTCACTGCTCACAACTGGAGCCACACTACTGGGTGCTGCTATAATGACCTTCCTCATGAATATGTATTGCCAGATAAGTAAAGCAGAATAAAAGATTAGAAACTTCTAACACTCAAAACTCTCCAGAGCTTCAGCCCTGGAGATTGGAAAGGTATTCTGCTTCTTCAGGAGCAGAGCACTAAGCAAGTTTGGGGAATCTTTGTGGTTCATTGTTGTGGTTTCTTGACTTCTAACAAAAAAGGTGGAACAGAGAACCTATTTGTTGCTCTGTTAAATATTTTTCATACAAAAAGCAGTAATGTAAAATGCAATAAGAGTTTTGTACAAAATTTTAAAAATTAACCATCAAGGAGTCGTGGACTAATTACCAAGAAAAATCCGATTCCAGGATGCACCTGGGTATTAGGAGTTTGAATTCATTTCAAAATTAGATCAAATTTAATTCTGCACAAAATGGATAGTATTTGATATAATCATAATGAACATTACTATGTACTGTGCAGTGAGGGAACTCAGCTGAGCTTGCCAAAATTCACTCCTGAAATCACTGCCAACACACAACAAATAGCTTCCCCCCACAGGCACAATATTGAGGAGTTTTAAAAACACTTCAGGGTGATTTTAAAGTTATGTTTCAAAAGTACCTATTTAAGTTTAGGAAACTATGCCATATTACTCAGTGCCTGGACCAGAGTCCTTTCCAGGATCTTTGATGTTATGACTTTGTGTGGTCATTCAGTGACCATCTGTCACTTATCTTGTTTGGCTCCACATGCCCTCTGCTCTGCTCATCATTGATTTTATTTTTTCCAAAAAGAGAATCATAAAATAAATGTAGCAATTACCGCATTCAGGTCAGAGCTAAAAAAAAAGCCTTTTGTTGCTGTAAATTGTTTATGTTTTTCTAAACTGTTGGTTAGAAGCAGCCAACAAAAGGAGAAATCATTTTATAGGTGCCCTTTCACACTGGGTTCATTAAATTCAAGTCCACAGTTTCATTATCAGCTTCTATTTTCAGAGAGGTAAAAGTCATCTGCAAAAATTTCCATGCTAAGTTTTAGTGCCACAGAGGAAGGTTGACTTTGCTGCCTCAAGTTCCTTGACCTTTTTGAGCTCATTGGACTGTTTTGTGGTTCTCACAAAACCTACAAATTTCCCCTAGAAACCACATTTTCAGCAAGTCAGCTGCTCTTCTCTCCCTTTCAAGGCTGACTTGATCTCCTCGGAGGGCTCCCATGCCAGGACTTGGGCTCCCAGTGCCATTGCAGACCTCTCTGGTGCAAACCCAGGGAGTGCACCCCAAGCCCTGCCCCACGCTCTGTGCGTGGCCCCACAGCAGGCTGATCAGTAAACAGCCTGCTCGTCATGCTGCTCCTTTCCTCCATTCCAACCAAATACAGAAGTTGTAACACTACAGTGTTAAAAATGGAAGTCCAGAATTTTAATCTACTATTTTGATTTTAAAATATCTTCAAATACCTTGTAAAACCACCTTGAGCATGAGCTTTACTTTTTACATCATCCTGTAAATTTCAAGCATCGCAATGTTTCTGTTCATTAACAGCATAGCTACCTCTTGAATAAATTACATTTAGCATGGTATTAGCATTTCATCAGTAATCAATAATTCCCTTCATCAAGCTGGTTCTAAATCTGGGAGGAAATTTACCTTTATGCAGCTGCATTCATCTTAAAGCAATCGTACTAAATCCTACCCTGAGGCAAAAAGTCTCAATAAATACCCTAGGTGCAGTGTATCTTCACCTTGGGGAAATTAGGAACTGGCATCTGTCTCAATGGAGTTTTTGAGATGTTGCCCTCAATATTGTGACACCTCAGATCCATAAAACTGAGATTTGTACCACGCTTTCCCTGCATGTTGAAGAGGGAGGAACCTGTTAATACACAGATTTGTTTAAAGCCAGGTTGGATGGGGCCCTGAGTAACTTGGTCTGGAGTTACTCCTGACCATCCCTGCCTGTGCCTGGGGGATTGGAATTAGACGTCCTTTAAGGTCCCTTCCAACCCTGGCTATTCTGGAATTCTATGTTTTGCAACATTCAGGACCAAGTGCAGACAGCTGGGTTTGGAAAGCAGCACCAAGTGCACCTATGCAATGCTAACACCTATCTGATCCACAAAATATTTTATTATACCACATGCTTTTATTTTTTTTAGCTTTTGTGTGCTAATGGAAGTAGTAGCTGCAAGCACTTCTAAACTGCCTTGGAAAAATCCTAACTTCATTTTGCTTTTGCAAAGACATGTTCCTAAGATAGAGGGTCTCTGGGTAATGCATGCAGAAATTACACACATCTACAGAATCTAGCTATTTTTTCCCCCCTTCTAGAAGTCCCCAAACCATTACTATTGTGATCCTACTGCTTTTTTAGAGGAAGCCTGTATTTTCTGATAGTTATATATTATCACTTCAAAGACTCCAAAACACCCAGCATCCTAGCTGAACTAGTACGTTTGAATCCATCATTTCTCTAAGAAAACAGAAGAATGAATTCTTGGCTGATGTGGTTTCAACTGAAGTGATGCCATTTTAACTTGTATGAAGTTTTACTATGACAGTAGTTAGAAGAATCCAAAGGTGTATCTTGTGTGAAGGATGCTGCTTTTCCTCTGCTATTCCTGAATGACATGGTGCATAACTGTGAAAGTAGGCTTGGAGGAGATAACCCTATCAGTCGTGGGAACATATGAAAAATAAATGCTCTCTGGCAATGCTTTGTGCAATATTTGTGATTTCCCAAACTAGCAGTATGTGTTGCTGACTAATCTCCTTGTAAGATCTTGCCATTGCACAAGGCCACACAGCATTTGAAGACAAAATGCGACCTGACCTTTTTTTCCCAAAAATCAGAGTGTTTGCCCTAATGAAAGGGCTTTCCTCCACCTTTTCTTTAGACTTGTTTTTTCATCTTTTCAGATACCATCTTCTCACTCCTGATTGGCAAGAGGTACATATATTTTGCTGGATGTTCTTCCTTTCACCAGTGGCTTAAAACCCAAGAGATAGTTAACTTTGTTCTACCAGCTGTCACCCTGAGAAACAGAACCAGTCTCAGCCCATTTCTGTGACTTTTCCTCCGTTTGTTCAAGGCAGGACCTTGCTCAGGTCATCTGCAATTACCTTTGTGTGAAGTGAGTCAGCAGTTGTAGGATTGCCTTTATTTGTCACTTAAACACTTGAACTCCCAGACAGCTGCTATTGAGACTTCTTGGGTGGTAACTCCTCAGAGGAGGTTGAGCGCTTTTTAAGAAAAATTATATGCACAGGTTTACAATTTTGAAATACTGTTGTAATGGAAATTTTTCTTGGTTTTCTATTGGTAGCACTTTGAAATCTTTCGCTTGAAACATACTTTCAAAGTGGTTTCTTTTCTTTGCATTTATCTCTGTTCTGCCAGCTTTAAAATGTTCTCTCAGAGACTTCAGGGGATTATAGCTTATTGTAGTTTGCTTCTTTTTCTTTCCCCAAGTAAAGGTTTGCACTAAGAATGCTATTTGCTTTCCAATATTAAAATGTGTTGAAATCCTAATTACAGCAATTGGACCAGCAGTTTGTCACCAGTGTGAAAGATAAAAACAACCTTGTGGAGGCTGTCCTGGCATCCATGCAGTGAAAACCACATTTTAAGAGAAATGTTCAGTCTTACACCATCTCACACAAGCAGTTCTGGACAGGGAAAGTGGTGGGAAACATTTTAATGTGTCAAATTAATTTGAGTTGCACCTTTTCACATGAAAGATCTCCATAGCTCCTAAACTACAAGGATTTTGAAGCACATATAAATTTACTTGATTGTTTTCTATTAAGATTAATTTCTTGGAAAACACAAAGTACAGGCCCAAATTCTGAGCAAGAATCCTTAATTTGGAAACAGTTTCTGATTAAAAAACAGCAAAATGTGCTGAGGCTTCCAATCACCGCAGAAAAAACAATTAATTGCATGGCTAGTAGTTTGAGGCCAGAGTTTTTCCAAGGATTGTTAGAGTTTGTGGAAATAAGAAACTATTTATAAATGTGAAATTTGTGTGTCAGCTATGTCCTTGTGTTAAGGAGAATTTTATATTCTATCAAGAAAGTAATAATCAAGGACATTATACAGACACACTGAGACTAAGACCAAATCTAAGAGTATAAATTATTGTATGATTGGTTTTTACATCAAAATTATTTTAAGGGTTATTGTCTTTGGAGGTAATTTACCAAAAAAATAGTTTGGTTTTGGATTTACAGTGTTACAGAAAGAATATCCTTCCAGAATGCACATTGCTCTAACTACAATTAGCTGGGGGTCTCAGTATATTTTGATGTTGTACAGTGTTTCCTCGATGTAGGGTCTCCTAAGTGTCCACATTTTGCCACTGGTTTTTTTAAAATCCTATCATAATTTTTCCTTTATTTAAATACCTTGCTAACGCCAGTCCTAGCAGTGAAAGCAAGTTCTAACTTAGGCTTACACAGATGAAGTATACTCAGGTTTGCAAATTGGTATTTATGTTTTAAGTATATTCAATATAGTTGATGCTAATAAGAGTAGTTTGGGGAAACACAAAATTAAGTAAATGACAGATAAAATGCTTCACTATCGCTTCTTCAAAACATTGAATCATCTCTGGACCTGATTCTGACCTCATTTGCACTAATTTAATGTTGGTTAAGCTTAATTGACAGGAGGGGAGTTAGTTTTCCTTTACTAGAGAGTACATGATACCAGAGATTCATTTTTATATATCATGTCTTTACATTTCCTAATACAGGGTAATGATGCTAAGCACCTGCTCAGAAAGTGATTGCTCGTTGTGATGATTCCCATTATATTAAAATATCACCTGGGAAAAGAAAAAGTCATTGTTTCCATTTAATAAGCAAGTTTAGAAAGCAAATGTCTGTTAAAATGCACCTTTAGTCTTTGTTACATAAACAGGCAAATGGCATTATGAAAACCAAGCTTGAACCTGCCAGGATGTACAGGGCTTACGAGAAATAGCTGCAAAGTGGCTGCACTGAGCTCCCTCTCCCACGGGGTTCACTCTGGTGTTCGGAAAATCCACTCTGATTTTTGGAGGAAAAAAGGTCAGGTCCCATTTTGTCTCCCAGGCCACTCTCTCAAGGCCTCATTCATTCTCATGCAGTGAAACAGAATAGAAATGGAGAATGTCAATGCATTCACCTCCTTAGGTTGGATAATAAACTTCACATTCAAGTTTTTTAGAACTTACCACCACCAGCGACGAAGCAGAAGTTAAAATTTAAACTCTATCTGCTTATCACACCAAGTCTCTAATGGGTGCTCTGGGAAACATCTATGGGTCTTGAAAACTTGCTCCTGCTGTTGTTCTGCCAGACTGAAAGGACAAGACAAAGAATTCACTCTATTTGTAGCATATACTGATAGCAATATTTTCTTGACCTTCATGAGCTGTGTACAGAAAATAACATTTTTAAAGTGGAAAACAAGAGAATTATGTGGGAAATAAGGGAATCAAGAAAAATGAAGTAATAATCGCAGGTTTGGCACACTACTCAACAGTTCAATATGGGCATGACTTGCCTCATTGTGTACTTTATATATAGCTTCATTATAAGCAAAAGTACAATTTACTGTAGAATTATTTTCTGGAAGGCCTGTTTTATGCATCATGTACTTTCCTGGCACCTTACAACCATGCTTAACCTGTATAAAATTAACTATATTTATAGGTTGTATCTGAACGAGCCAAACATGATTTTTTTCCTCCAGCCTATCTCCTACATCAGATACAGTAGCTTAACTCAGAATAGAAGAAACCTGATGAATTTCAGCTTTGGTGAGACCTCTGCAGCCAGCTCAGTTTCTGTCTTGTAATAAGACAGATCACCCACAGAAATTTCCTCTGGACTTGAAAGTGAGCCCCATGGCTCAGCTGGGATGTGGCTCATCTCTCAGACTGAAAGGATTTTGTGTGAGAGCATAGTATAAGGACAAATAGCTTTTACTTATAAAAAAAGAAAGAGTGGGTAGTTTCCAAGGTATTTTACCTCCACAAGAGCTACTTTTCTGTATAATGCAAAAGATGAATGATAATAATCAAACAAGTAATGTTATTGTAAAGTGGTAAGGTGGGGAGAGTTTTCTGCTGTGTAGGAAATCAGAAATCTTATCTGTTGTCAAAGTCCATGTGCATTTGTCTTGTAGAATTATGCCTTCAGGTGGTAGCTAACCATCCCAGTGCTCAGTAATTACTCTTTGGCTTATTTATCAGAATGATTGTGTTACTGCCAGCATTTGAAGGGTTCTGTGTAAAAGAAATTCACATGTAATTCACCTTCAGTCTTTTATGCCATCTATTAGCCGGCATTTCTTAATACCACAGACTGTCTTCTTCAGGACACATATTGCCCTGAAGAATGGATAAATAAATACATTTTTCTTTTTTCAGGATAAATATTTATCCTGAAATAGAAGGTATTTTACCTGCATCAAATAATGGAAAACTTCAATTAATAAACAATGTAGGGTCCTGGCTCACCAAGATTCACCTTAATTTTCATTTCAGTTCAAGTCAGACGACTTATTCACTAAGTATCCATTTATACTTAGGAAGGAAGACATGGGGTACACAAAGTTTTCAATTAGAGGCTATTATATATGGCCTACAACAGCCATATTTGGCTGTTCTTTATGATTGTTATATAATCTTTCAGAAAAAAAAATCCACAAACCAAAACTCTGTTCCTCTCTTAAATCAGCTTTACCCTAGACAATATTTATATATTGTTAAAAAATAAATAAAATTTTGAGGGGTTGGGAGGGAGAAGAGTATCTCAAACAGAATAAAAGGCAAAGGTGTGAGACTTTAAATGTCACCCTTCTCAATGAGGTCAGCATTAGAAAGTCACAGAAAAAGATAGAGCTTGCAGTCTGTTGTGTGATCAAGGCACGGCATGGCTGGTGAGGGGAAGGTTCCCTGGCTGCCCACAGTCACAGATCCCAGCCTCTCGCCTGAAGTGCTTCCCCCGAGCTCTCCTGCAGCCCCTGGGGATGGCACTGCAGTCTGAGAGCTGCTGGGCTTCAGTTCTGGATAGGAAAATCTGGTGATTCATTACCATATAATGACCTTCCAGACTGGGAGCTCATCTCAATAGCATACTAAAGCAATCCATTCAGGTATCACAGAATGGATAGGCGAAACTAGATCAAAAATCCCTGAGCTGTACTCTATTTATTGCCAATTGGAAGATAAGCTTCACAGAAGAAGCTACTGTATATTTGCCGTCTGGTATAAAACTATTTTTAGATCGCCAAAGATATATTAAAAAAACTTTTCAAAGCCACCTGTCACTCTAAGGTCCGTGCGAAGAATGGACTTCTAGCTCAAATCTTCAAATAGCGTGGATAGCTTAGTTCTCAGCTTAACACTTCAGGATTTCATATATTAAATTTTTACACACATATTTTTTCTTACATTTTATATAGATATAATAAATATATACATATATATACAGATATGTATAAATATAGAAAGTACATTGTCATGGCAAGAGGGCTTGTTAATATTAAACTTAAGAAAATTGGAAAACATTCACCAAAGCAACAAGTAAACAATTCTCTAACTTATTTATGATCATGGTTTGCTCATAAATAGACATGAGACATTTTTTGGCCATATACCGCCTTCCTATTACCACCTTGGGAAAGCAGTAGTTACTTTTAGGACCTGAAGCTGTAGTCAGAGATAAGCAATTAGTCAGTGACAAATAGGCATGTTTTAATATAATCCCAATATATGATCAAAAAGACAGAAAAGCATTTGTGCTCACTCCTGGAACAAGAGAGAGAGCAAATTGCGTAGGAGTACCAGTGACTGTGCTTACTCACTAGCATGCAGCTCCATGCAAACTAATCCTCACCTTAGTTCAGAAAATTTATGTATCTGCAAAACACTGTGTAGAATTCTCCTGTGTTCCTTCAGCTGAGCCTGCTTCTGGAGATGAGAAACAGAATTTAAAACCAGCTTTTGCATATCCAATCATTATAAAGAGACTAGAGATCATTATTTTAATTTGTTTTTTCCTGAAACAAAAGAGGCTTTCTGTCTCATTATATTTTAAAAAATAATTCCACAGGTCTTAAAAAATGTCTTTAGAATCTAAGCGCTAAGTGACTGGGTGGCATAGAGAAGAACAGGTTGATTAAATGCAGAAAGGTGTGGGAATGAATGTCGAAATCTGTGTTTGTTACAGCTTATATTTTGGGAGACATCCTGCAATTTGCCCTTATTGTGTTTGAATGAATAGTCTTAAGGTATAGCATAAATTTTAGGAATATATAGTAGAAAGCTTTCTTCATGCAAATTCCCCACACTTTTAGGCAACACTGCTACCTACTGGGACACATGTTCAAACCATATTGGAGCCCTTAAAAATGACAGGGAATAAAACATGGCAGCAAACTTGGCAACAAGTGGAAGATGATGCCCAGATGAGTAAGAGCCTGACCCCACAGAGGAACCACTGGTACATGGTGTGAAAAATCAAACCCTGCACTTGTAGCCAACCAACAGCTAAGAAACAGCTTGAAGGCAATGGGAACAAATACTTTGAAGGAAGGAGGTTTCTCCATGTTCTTGCAACACTGATAGGTGTCTGGACCAGCACAAGGGCACAATCAGTGATAAAAGTTGTAAAACTTGTCTGAACTGAAAAACTAGTATGTTCATGGTTTTCAAGTGAAATGAAATAATTTCAACAGCAGAGCCAGATGCTGTATTGGTCTTTCTAGGAGGTAATTTCTTTCTGCAAGCCAAAACTTGCTCAAGGTACCTGTGGTTGTGATTGTTTTGTAAAAATCATAGTTACCTCCAGAAGCAAATCCACTGTTATGAAAAGCTGGACATCTTTTCAACATACCACCTAGCAAGTTTTTTGTCAAGTGCTTTCAGAATAATTGTATTCACTTTATAGACAGAATCATAAAAGATGGAACTGTTAAAAGTAGGACCCTCTAAAGAGGAGAACGTTGGTTAAACTGAAAGCTACGAATTCTGTAAAGTAAAAGTATGTTGGACGTACTTAAAAGTTCTTTAAATTGCAAACTTCATATAACTTACAGATAGGGAGATCTTGTTTCTTTTCATTTGGGGTTGGGAAGCAGAGTGGGCTCAAGCTGCGGAACTTCCACATATGTTTTCAATTACTCTAGTGAGTAAACACTAGTGTTAGACTGTCTCTATCAAATCAGCTGCAAAACAGTTGATATAAAAGCAGCATTCTCTTGCCTAGATGATTATACCTGTTAACACAAAAATTCATTTGATGTATATGTGAGAATTCCAGCGGCTGTCTTTTTGATGTCAAGTATGAAAGAGAATACACCTCATTAAATGGCACATCAAAAGGATGAAAATGCAATCATTAATCTATGTTTTATGACATTCTCCTAACAATGTATTGTAGAAATCTATATTGCATCAAATAGCAGAAAGGTCCTGGAAAGAATTCCTTGAGTGGTAGAAGGACTCTTCATACTTTTCATTTTTCTGTCTTTTAAATTTCTGAAAGCCCTCCATTTTACACCTGAAAATAGCCATACTCATCTTCTTCTCACTGATGCAATTTTAAAGTCGGCACAACAGAGGCAAGGTTAGAGATGTAAAACATAAACACATCCACTGTGCTGAAAATCCTTCATCTTGGCCATAAATTGATGCATTTAATCTATTTGACTCTCTGAGCTCTCGGTGCAGTGTTCGTGCCCAGCCCTAAATTTTAAAGCAGGCTAATTTCTTCTCTGACTCACCCAACTCCTCCTTCTAATGTACTAAGGAATGTCTCAATGTCTGGTGACACCACCCCAATGTCAGATTTAAATTGCATTAGATATTGTTTCTAATCAGCAAGGAAATCCATAGCTGGCAAGTAGGGCAGGTCTCCATCCTCACTAGCATGAGAGAAATGGGCTGTAGCTTTGGGTCAAGATCTCCCTCACTGCCTTTAGCAAGAAGTGCTGTAGCTGTGGGCAATTTGCCTGACCAGACTAAGCCTCAGTAGCACTGTAGCACTCAGCTGGTCCTCTCTGCTGCTTGTGGAAAGGAAAAGGACTTACCTGAAGCTTGAATCCATTTGGAAAGATTCTGCCTAAACAGAAACAAATTCCCCCCAGGAAATACCAATGCAGGCAGCTAAAACTCTGAGTTAATACAGCTGTGGCTCCCCCACCTGCTTGCCTTGTTCCATTTTTGTGTCAGGTCCAGATGAGACATTGGAGGCCCTCATTCCCCAGTGCCAACCTGCTGTAGAAACAGCAGGTATCTGAGCCCACAGATATCCGAGCTCCTTTGCAGTATCTGAGCATTGCAGTGCCTGGAGAACATCAGCTTATGTGGGCGTTGTTTTTAAGAAAGCCCCGATTCATTGTGGGACTAGTCTTAAAAGTTCAAAGATAAGATTATATTTGCCTATGGTTCAATACCACTAGAGCAAATAAAATTTCCCAGAATATGCTATTGACAAGTTTTCTGGCAAGGATTTTCACTTAAACAGAAGCTGAAAACAATATGGCAGGAAGTTCACAGAAGATTCCTCCTTCTCTGACCTGTAAATGAGAAAATTAACACTGGAAATATCCTTCCACAGGATAATATTTATCCAATAACAATAATGTTACCTATTTATGCTATTAAAACAAATCAATATAGTTGGAAATAAACATGTAAATGTTCATTAGACTAGAGAAGATGCTCTTCTGAAAATATTTTCTTTCTAACTACTCAAAGTAAATACAAAAGAGGGAAAATATGTGCTGCCATAGGGGAATTAGAAGAATTTAAGGTTTCAGGCTGCAGGGTTTGTCAAATCAAATTTTGTCATTTAAAAACACTCCTGTATTACCTACGTACAGGGACATACATCATTCAGTCATGAAACAAAAGTGATGTCATATGATTTAACAGGATAATTAGCTATCTGTACATCCATTATCAAATGCTAAGAATAATCATGCAATATTTCTGGGATGCCTGTCGAAATAGAAAACTTACAAAGAAAAATGTTAGTAATTCTGAATGAAGGATAAATTCAACTTTTTTCTAGCCTTTACATGAGCTTTTGAAGAAGAAAAAACACAGCTTTCCATTTAATACATGCTTTTGATAGCAGTAATTTACATATACCTACTACAAATCCAAAAAGCATTCGGCAAAGAGGGATTGTGATGTTTGAAAAATCTGCTCTATGTCTGCAGATAGAAACCAAATGTACAAGTGAAGGACCTGACTAGAGGGCAGCAAGCTGGGCTCCTCCCGGTGAGCCTGGGGTTGCCTGACACTGAACTGTCCCCAAGACACAGAAATTCCTTTCCCTCGTCCTTTCAAGGTTTTACTACCCAGCAGGTAACAGTATAGTCCTTCCTTCTGTATTGAATTTGACTTAAACTAGAGCCCTGCACTGTTTGAACCTGTAATTGGCTGCACAAACCTGTAGAGCAGTGGGGTAACAGGAGGGATGTCCAGAGATGAGAGGAAAGGCTTGCACCATCAAGGATCCAGAGGCTTTTGTGATTAAAGAAAGGCAAAATAAAGATAAGGAACATCCTCAAAATAATGGGCTTTTGCAGGAAATTAAATCCCATGGCAACAACTCAGGCATCATTGTGAGATCTATCAAGGGTTGGTCTCCTGGCCAAATGTTCAACTATTTTTGAAACCTAGAAGTATTAATTGTATTAATTTATTGTGGAGAAATAATACAAGTGAATATCAATGCTAAAACAGGTTTTGTTTCCTTGCTAGGCTAGCAATGAGAGATGCCTTCCTGCCTGCTGTTTTTAATGTGACAAGGCATAGGCAGAGGTGTCTGTCCTCAGAAGTGCTTCATGCACAAGCAATCCCGGGAAGTTTTCTCTAGCAGTCAACAAGTCAGAAAGGCATCAGCACACTGGCTTTTGCTAGGGCAGTAGAGATGGAAGCAGGTCTTAGCAGTTTTCCACACAAGCCTCCCTCTGTGAAACAGACCCTCATTCCTCACACAGACAAATGAGTCGAATTAGACTCTGACATATGGACATGTAATGGCAATTTTGCTTATTAAACTCCAGCTGAATTCGGCCCACCCAGCTGTAGCAGAGCACCTGATGTTAAATCACGTGTGCAGGGTTGCAGTATCACCCACGTGAAACCACTGCTGCGGATCTGAACCATTGCTCCCTTCACTATCAAAGCAAATGTGAGCTACCAATTCCCAGGGGCCTTGAGCTGTGTCCAACCCTTGCAGCTTGCTCAGCTGTGCTCCTGCTGCAACCCCCCCAGTACTGTTTATTTGCATTCAGAAGCCATGAACATCAGATTATTAATTAAAACACACTTTGACTCAACCAAGACCTGTTTGAAAGCCTAGGAGGAGTGAGAAGGAGGTTCTTTCCAGTAGCATTTCACATGAAGGGAAGGATAAGCTTTAATATCCTCTGCCTAGGCTTCACAAAGGTGAGATTTTGTCTTCAATCACTATAAACTGCTCACAGTTTTTATCTCTCCCCTATATAGTACATAGCACAAACAGTAATACACCTGTCAACAAACCAGCTGAATCAAAACAGATTTTTTCTGAGTCACTTCTTAAATAACAGTAATTAAAGAGAAAACAGTACTTCAAAGTTTGTACTCAGTCCTTTTCGGCACTCAGCTAGAAAACATCTCTGAACATCCCCCTTTTCTCTCAGGTTTTTCTCCCTTTACTCTGAAGGTCAAAGGTTTCATTTGTATGCTCGTCACTCTCTTTCACTTTCCAACTTATCCCTAATTGAAATTTGACACATATACCCATTAGCTGAATTTATTCTTTTTCCATGCTTCATTAACAATGCTCTTTGCTATATTACAACGCTAATGCTCATCATAAAATGCTCTCCTATGCAATGTGGCTTACAATGGATGGTGATTGATGGTAGCACAGGTAACATGGAATCAAGAAGGTATAACTTTAGATGCTGAAATGGCAAGCTGTGGCAGGAATCTCAACAGTTAGGGACAGATCCTGACTTGGGAAGGTCTATTTGACGGTGTAAAATGTCAGTAAATTCTCTGATGCTGCAGCAAAAGCCCAGTTAAAGCAGAATCCATCCACACCTGTGTTCTCTGAACTCGAGTCTGTCACTATGAACTTCTGGCTGAACTAGATTGTAATCTACATTATTCGCGTGAAATGTTGAATATAATTTTCACTACTAAATTGTCTACAATTGGGTCTTGTAACTAGAGAATGAAACTCAAAATCTTAAATGCAAATGAGCTTTTCATTTAAAACTGCAATTTTCTTTCTGATGTACTGTACCACTTGTCCATGAAGTTCTGTCTTTTTCGGAAAATGACATTTTCCTATGGTTTATGTTTCATTGGGTTGTCATGGAAACTGGTTCTCTCTTTTTCTTTCTTTCTCTCTGTCTCCAAGTCTTTCACCTTGAGAGGAAAATGGTTGTCATTTACAGCACATAATTTTGCAGGTTAAAGTTTCTATGATCGCTCAGATAGTGATGAAATACAATCCCAGAGCTCCGGGACAGAGGGAGAGGGGAGAGGGCTCACCTATTTCCAAAGGGGGCAGTCAAATATGATGTCTTCAACTCAGGACTCAAAGCCATTCTCAGTTTGTCACCCACTTAGATTCTTCACCCATGTAATCTGAAGCATATGAAAGAAATAAATTTATCTATATAGAAAGTGTCTTAAGGAAAACTGGAAGGCAGCAGCACGAGCCAAAGACTTGCTGCTTTTTATGGCCAACCTGAAGCAATAAGAAATGGCAATCGCCATTGAGCTTTTAGCCAGAGGAGGCTGAGATGAGTTTGGGTAAATTTTGGATAATCACCTGAACTTGTAAATGTTGCCAGCAGGTTTACCTGAGGTTTACCAACCACTCGCTTTAACCCCTGCAAACCAATTAGCTAAGTTTAAATGCTTGAGGAATGATTAGTCAGGTGGAGTCATTTTAGTAGCACAAATTTAGCAGGGAGAAAAATGGATGCTAAAAAGGAGGTTATTTAGCAAATGAGTGGTTGAAAGCTAAAAGTAGTAGGAAAAAACTGTTCGTTGGATTTTTTTTTTCATTTTTGCACTACCATTTTCATGTATGGGTACCATGCAACCTTATATTCTCTGTGTTAGAATATTCTGGCCAATAGAAGATTTTTTTTTTTCAGCTTTAATGAATAGCACTGCTGTGTGCTGTAGGATGTGAAAAGAAGGGGTTTGAAAAAGGCTTTTCAGGAGCACTATTTTGCACTTCAACCTGAAGAAGCATGTGACTTGTTTTCTAGCTCTTTTCTACAGATGTTGTACATATGCTTAAAGGTCAGTGTGCTTTTGAGAACATCCACAGCCCCACCTACATTTAGATAACAAACATCTCGTGCCAAGAAAAAGTGTTTTAAATAAACAATATTATAAAAATAAAATGTTTAATCAGCAGATGAGGAATGAAAATCATACTTCTGATGGAAAAGCTGACCAGTATTTTGACTGTTGTCTCGGATTTAGGGTGCTGGGACTGGTTCCATGGGAAAAGACCTTGGAGGTGGCACATTAGGAGAAGGAGAAGCTGCACTGCCACATGGCTCTTGCTTCTCCAGCCACACTGTCACTGACAAAGTTACCTAAGCATGTTGCCTGTCAAGGCTGAATGCCTAGCGCTGCACAGCCTGCTCCAAGAAAACAATCAGCCTTGTAAACTACCATGAAATAGCAAAATAGTCACTCTCAGAAGAATAATGAGACTTTGAGACATCCAATTTTAAGATTGCTATGACATTTGGGGAATGTGGGAGGAGAGCAGAGGAAGAAAACAAATCAGATTGGGATCACTATTGAATTTCTGAGAAACCCAGAATGCAAAAGGTCCTCAATTCAGTGCTGGTTCCTTTAGGAGACAAAGGAGGAGAAATACAGCATAGGCTGGATCTAACATGCTCTCTGGTCTGAGAATTAACTACAGATCATAACAAATTAAGTTACAGGTTTCACTGTGGGATTTTTTTTTTAATCATGAAATTTGTCCTCTAATTGGTAGCAGTATCTTTTAAAACACACAATCGTGTAAAACTGAATGGTAAGTCTTTCACATTTTGATGTTTGAGTTAGCAACAAAGAGTTCTTTAGGTTGGCCTCCAAATGACCTCCAAGAAAATTGTTGAGGAAGGTTATAGTTTTAGTAGTCCCAGATTAATTACTGAAAACTAAATTGCAACTCACAGGAATTTACCTTGGTGTATTTTGTCCTCATATTCTGGTGCAACCTGTGTGAATTTCTGTCATGAAACTAAGTGCCTTTTTCCTTGGACCGCTGTGTCTGCCTGTGATCTCTGATCTTGTCACCTACAGACCTTCTCTGGAAGAGCTTGTTCAAAGACAAAACTGAGCAAGTTATGGTGCTTTCATAATAGCCCCTTACCCACCTGGCAGTTTATGAGAGGTTTCATCAACGTATTTACTTCAGGTATTCATTCAAATACTGTGGTACATTAGCAAGCTGTTGCAGTACTTAAAGGTATCTATCAGCTGCATATAAAGGAAGTGCACATAATTACCATTTCTTTCTTTATGGTGTTTTATTAGAAGAAAGTAGCACAAATTGTCCTGACTTCTGTTGCAGAATACAAATTCTTCTCAATATCCTGGTGAGTTAGTCAGAAATGTTTTATAATTCCAGTCTCTTGGTGTGCCCATTAAACATTTTCAGGTATGTTTTTCTTTCCTGATGAAGATATCTAGTTCTCTTTAACAGCTCCTGCTCTTTAGATTAAGTACATTAATTCTTATCCCAAATTTGTCCACAGATGCACAGACTTGTCTGACCATCATGTCTAGATTATGCTTATAGCCAGCTTTCTACAGGCTCAGGATGACTTTGGGTTTGTCCCTTCATCCTTTCCTCTCTCACAGAGGGACTAAGGTTGTCCAGGCTTCTTTTCACTGATGATGTGTCAGTCTCCTGTATTTGCAATACAACTTTCCTTCCTGAATGAGTTTGTACAGAAAAATGAGGCCATCCTCTTGATGGAGATTCCTCAAAATTAGTGCGATATCGATAAAGAAACAAACCGCTGTGTGTTGCTCCAAGGGGGGCTAATTGACAAGAATTCTGCATTTGAATTCTGGTGCTCCCTCAAACAAGGCTATGTTGCTTCGTTTTGCCTTTCAAAACAATGAACCACAAGCAAGCTTCCCTCTCCCAAATTAACAAGCTGTATTTGTGTATTAGAGGAGTTTTCTGCAGTCTCCCTCTCACAGAGTTGAAGGATGAGGGCATGAGGAGTGGTGGGTGCATCCTACCAGCCCAGAGAGATCACTCATGCTGCTGATCTGCTGCTGCCCCAGCAGGGCTCCATCTTTTGATAAAAGTGAATGGAAAGCTGTTTCACACAATTACTCTGAGCTAAAAAAAAAAAGTTCTTAGACGGGGAGTGAAGTGATAAAAGGTCTGAAGCTCCTAGTAGTCATAAAGAAAAGCGGCTAAACGCAGTCAGCCAAGAGGAGATAGTCAAAAGGACACTGAATGTCATGCAAATGCCTGTGTTTTTGCAATGTATCTCACATGGAGAAGAATTCTTTCAGGTTTTAAAACAACATAACTTAGGGGAAACACTGTAGATTTTCCTCTTAACTTCTGACTTCCAAATACATATTCAAAGGAACAGGGAATATTCACAGTACAGAAGAAATCTTCATTGCTACTTCTTGGTCATCATTTCTCAGTGAAATCCAGCAGAAAAAAAAGGGAGCCACCTGACTGAGTCTGTGGAGACTGGTATTGTAGTGCAGTACCTGCTACCAGCTCTTTGGTACCCTGAAGCAAACGGAAGCAAACTCGGGTACAAGGTGCCTGAAGATTGAACTCAGGGTACTGGGGTGGTAGAGCTCCTTTTGTCTGCTGCAATGATCCTGAACTTGCACCAGGGGAAAGAAAATTGAGTAGGCCATTCCTTCGGGCTACCAGCAGACCATATAAATCAGTCTCATTTGCATGAAGCACAGTAAATATTGTGATAATTGCCAAAGTCGCTGCCCTGATTTCTGCTGTTCTTCCATACTTTCATCCCAAGATGAAAGGATAAATGAACAGAGACATTAGCTCTGCTCAAGCTATCAACCCCATGTACAGGGTGATTAAATTTTCAATGAGAAGGCACTGTCCATTTGCAAAATTACCTTGACTTGTCTTTAAAAAATGCACTCTAGTCACACAGTTGTAATTCTTGGTGGTTTCCCTTCAAAAGCACATCTCTGTGGGCATGGTGAGTTAATAAACCATAAAACAAAGGCTTAATTACAGGAAAGAAATATAAGTTGGCTGTGATTGGGAGGCTTATATACTTAATGTGTTCATTTTGGTGTTGTCCAATGTACTATTGATCATTCAACTCCCTCCACATTAATTCAGTCGTGTTTGCAGTCTTAGGCAGTGCTGCCCAGGCCACTGGGTTTATCTTCACTCCCAGTCAAACCAAATCTGTTCCCAGTTTTGGTCACTGTAAACTGATGCTGGAGGCTCCAGCAGTAGTACTGTGATCATGACTCTACATTTGTAGGTGGGGAAAATTGAATATACCCATTGCAATTCCATAAATAAGAGTAAACGTTCATTTCTCCTGAGTTTTTAGAATGCTTTTGGAAGTGTTTTGTTTACTGCATTCAAAAACATTTCGAATATGGCAAGAAGTGACTATCCTGGCATGAATATTTCCAAGTCTCAATGCTCTTGCTAAATACTCAGTGCAAGGATAAAGCAATGACTGACATTGTCATTACTGGATTACCTCTGGCTCCATTTTTAGGGTTACACAGCAGTTTAGCAGAAGTGTTCCCCTTCTGCTAACAAACACTTAAGACATTTGCTTGGTGTGTAGGCAAGTGACCTTTGGGACTCATCTGAGGACAAGCAAGGCACAAAAGCTAAACCACCGCAGCAGGGAGCTGACAAGCCCAGACTGTACATGCTTAAACAAGTTTGACTTATTAAAAGAAAAATGTAAGCTCCTTTCCTGTGCCTTGTACTGCACAGCCAAAGCCCTGTGATTACATGGTGTGCCAGTGTACCCTAATCTCCCCCAGCAAAAGGAAATAGGTCAGCAGAACAAGTGGCACCAAAGCAGCGTGCAGCCTCCTCAGCTGGAATTCCTCAGGTAACACCTGCAGGTTGCTTGAGCCTTAGGCACAGGCAAGACAGGCTCTCACCGCCGTGTAAAGAAAGGTGGCTCTGAGATAATTCCAAAAAATTTCCAAGCAACTACCTGCCAGTTTGCTGCATTTTACTGACTGTGACATTCTTGACTATTGCTCACAAAAGAAAACAATTTGCTCTATCATTTTTTACTACCCATAGCCATGGGCAATGAAATGTAAGGGCATAGTTATGGAGATATTTATTTGGTCTTCATCTCCGATGATGTAACAAATATTTGAATTATATTACAGTCCAGCTTTTAATACTGAAAGGAAATAATATATGTAGTTTATAATAGACAAGGAGAAAGCCAGTGGTTTTGTATTGAAGATATGACAGTTGAGAACCACAGGAAGGCACAAGAGTGCAAATATGGAGTGATGACATGAAAGCAGGAAATAATGCAAAGGTGAAAAGTGGTAGATGGAGGAAAGAAAGACTGCTCAATAGCTAAAAAACAGTTATGATAATTTGAGTGGGAAATGAGATTTTTATGATCTCTTAAGTAAAACGGATTTTCTTTCTATGGCAAAAACTGATAAGAAAAGGGGGAAAGAAAATTTTAAGAATTCTATTTAAACTTTTGTTGCAACTTTATATATATATATAGATAATCCTCCTCTTTTAACTGCTTATAGGGTAATTATGATAACTAAAGATCCCCTATCTCCGATAGCCTTGAGATAGGGAAAATAATATTTAGTTGGATCTATCTTCTTTATTAAGTAAATAGGCCAGCATTAATGTTGATTTCTTCTGGACTGCCCTTCCTGCTAAACGCAGAATATAAAATATTTTAGTGACTTTTGCTATGCTGGAAGAGTTCATGGTTGCTGTCAAATGGATCTTCATATAGAAGCAGAGTTCACTGAGGTTGATGACCATACTGGCTGCCTGTCAGTCATGCTAAAATAAAAAGGCCATTCTGTTCCTAGAATGGCTATGCAGGTTTAACAAAAGAAGCTACTCACCAAGGTACAAGACCTTTGCAGACGTTGACTCAGGTTTTGGAGTGTGGGGTGCTCCCAATCACACGAGGAGAACAGGGTCCATTTCCCTCCTCTGAACTGGTTTCTGATTTGGGGGGCTAATAATCACCCTTGTGAAAGGTGCAGCTGAGAGGTGCCTTCTGTGTGCATTCCTGAGAAGTGGCACACACCCCTTCAAGGTGATGAGTGAGCTGCAGTAAAGCACCAGCCAGGCCCTGAAGGCAGGAGCTGCACAGATCAGGGAGACAGGGCTATAACTGCACTATTGATGTACTCCTCACAGAGACACTCTAAAATGCTTTGAAAACAGGGAGACATAAAGGAAGGCTATGGCTGAAATAAGAATGAAAAGAAATATGAAATGCGGGAGTAGTGAGAGTGTGCAAGCAGAGAAAACAAGTAGGATTATCAGAGTAACTGGAGACCAACCAGAAAATTCCTCTGGAAGCTGAACCATCAGGATGTCTTTATACCCCCCACTGACCAAGCAGAGTCCAACTGCTTAATCATCTCATATGATCTGGATGCAAACCATTCCCAATCCTTGCCTATTTGACCTGGCACTTCTATTTCTCATGTTTAAGCAGACAACAAATCAGAATTCTTTATTATTATTATTATTATTATCATCGCCAAGACTTCAAACTCCTTGACAATGAAAGAGAAATATTTGCCACCACCGAGAAAGCCTTCCTTACCTTGCAGAATTAGTCCTTCTGTTAATTGTTAAGAGGCAGAAGGTTGCAGAAGTTAACTACTAATGCTTTCTCAGTCTGCTTAATCAGGAAAGGGTCATATTACAGCTGAAATAAGATGTCTTTCCCATTAAGGCAATAAATTTCAGACTCAGATTAAACTATTGATCCAGGCACAGATTTGTCACAGAGGGCAAATCAATTAAAATTTCTGTTACCCACCAGTAAATGAGATAATTATTTGTTCCCCAGACCTTTTTGTATTTGCCAATTAACCCATGTTTATTTAGCCTACAAGCTCTTGAGGAGAATGCCTGTGTTTAGCCTGAGCATATCTATGATGTTGGGGCTTTCATGCCATTCAGAATTAAACCTTAGTTAATGCTTTTAGAATGTGCCAGACAGCAGCAGAAAATCTGAGCAAAATGAATGTCCTCAGCTATTCGTCATTTTATTTAGAAGAGCCAAAGAACAGAAATCAGGCTAATTATGGGAAAAAGCAAAGCTATTGAACATAATCAGAAATAAAGGTAATATTCTTCTGATGACTCATGTCAGTGCTCTAGATTAGAACTGCAACTATAATGGACAGTACATGAAAAGAACAGAAACCAATTAATTTTTAATCTGTTTCCTGCTAAATTGTTAAACTATTTCATAAAACCAGATTTCATTATTGAATTAGACCAGGAAAAGGGTAACGACAAGATTAAAAAAACCACAGTCTCTAATCTGAGTTCAATAATCTGACATCATCTGAGTAGCAAAAACATGGAAGAGTTTTTAAGAAGGATGTCACAAAACTACTGAGTTTAGTACAGAAGGCAAAATCTTTCACTGCAGATCCAGGTTCTGTGTCAAAGCAGAAAGAAGGTAAATTCTCATAATCAAAGTTAAAAAATTGACCTAATTAATTTTATAATTAACCTTGATAATTGAAAGGAAAAAGGGTCACCTTCACTGAGTTTTTTCAGTGTTCAGTTTCAGAATATAAGCAAACTCATTCCTGCTAATAAGGCAACTACTCCCAAATGTTGATGTAATAAAGTAGAAATTAATTAGCACATGCAAATGAAGACTACTTTTATTATACTCTACCATAGTTTCTAACTTATTATTCCAAAACATACAGCTATTTTAATATTAATTTTTGAAGGTTCTATGTCTTAGTCACATACAAAAAGTAGACTTCTATGATAAAGCCTAAACAAAGAAGTTTCTAACAATAAGATCAGTATTTACTTGGAATGTGTTTCATACAAAATGAGGGCTACCCTATTTTTATTTGCCAAAGCTGTGAATGATTGTTACTCAAAACACACTATATTTTATACTTTGGCTTACCTGAAAGGTGGGAAGCAGCTTCTGCTTTCATCTTAAACTGTCTGGAATAGGAGAAGCTGGCATCTTACTCGTTCAAATCCTTCTTAAACCACAAACTTGGTAGCTTATGTACTTTATCAGCAAAATTGTATTTACCCCACCTCAGTGTCACTCACCTGGGTAAAGTTCTCTCAGCTAGTAACACCCAGGGAGTTGGAAGTTAGGTTTTATTCTTAAGATTGCATAATAAGGTTTTGACTTCCTACAATAACAAGTTTCACACAAAGACCTCAAAGTCTCCAAGCAATCTTTAATGTAGATAAATACAACTGTATCTATAAAGTAGAAGCTCAGAGGGATTTGCTCAACACACGGGAAGAACTTGCCCATGATCTCATAAAATGTATTTTATCATTATGACGGCCAGCTGCAATAGAGCACCTTTACAGGCTCTATAAACCAGGGAGATTTTGCTATTTTGTGAGACTGTAACTGAACATATTCTATATTTTTTTTTCCTTCAGACCCTGTGCACCAATTACAATACCCACAAAGGATTCATTACACTTTCTTTAATTCTCCAGTACAAGGGATCCCAGAGAAAAGCTGTATCAAATCTGGTAGAATTGTGTCAAGGACCCGTGCAATTTTCTTGGTTAGAATACTCAGGGAATTATCTTGGCTTGTGCTATAGAAATTTAGAATTATCCTCTAGCTTTTTGGAAAATACTTTAAAATGATCTACCTACAGCCAACAGCTGGTTCCCAATGTGACTGCCAGTTTCAATGAAGTATCTCTTCAACAGCCTGCAGAACCCATTTCTAGTATCACTACATCCAGCGTTACTGAAGCAAATGTAATAGTTTTAAGATATATGTCTGTTCATCACTGAAGGCTCACAGAACGAGAAAAGTGAAAGTACAGTGCATTCTACCCTGTGCACAACAGCAATACCTATCCTATGAAGAATCTGAAGACCTGTTCCTTATTTCAATTTATTGTGTATTTTAGCTCTTCCTCTGTTATCATTGAAAGAAAAGAAACTAAAACTTATGATTATCTCTAATAGTGAGAAACTTCACAAGTCACAAACCTCATCCTTTGAAAACTGAATGCACTGTTCCTTCCAATGCCTCCTTCCCAAAACACTTGGCAAACTCACTCACTTCAGACACCATCTGACAGTCAGCCCAGGATCTGGGAGCAGAGCACAGACTGCTGGTCCTGCCAGCCATGGCTGGAGCTGTCTGCAGCCTGTGTCTGCTCCAGCAGCACAGCTGGCAAGAAAGCACAATGACCTTGACTTACTTTACTGGGATAGCAGTAAGTCACGGGGAGTAAAATTCCCATTAGCAAGACCCAAAACAAGCAGAAGCTTAGGAGAGTTTAATGCTGCTTTATTTTATTTCTGCCAGTGTTTCACTCTTTTTGCATGATGGTACTTATTTTACTCTCTAGTTTAGCAAGGAGCTGGTGTGGCCAACTGTGCTCTGTTCTTTTTGACAGGGACTCGTGGTGGCGACAGGGATTACCTCTGAGGGAGCCAATTCCTTCAGCATTCATCTGACGAGTTGCTGCAGAGCTGGTAGGACTTCTGAGTTCAAAATTATGCTGAGCAATGTCTTCAAATAATGTTACAGAAATTGTTTGATGGCAATAATTAATTAACCGCTGGAAATGACTGAGGAAGCAGAATTAATGAAAATAGGAAACTGATTCTTTTATTTATCACAAGAGTGAGAAGTCAATGTTTTAACTCTATACAGAAGCATAATATGGTGATATATTAAAAAAGGGAAACAGAGGCAGAATGTAGTCTGTTCAAAAAACAGCTTTGTATGAAAGACTAACATTTTAATATTTTCAAAGTTGGGGGGGTTTTTTGCCTTCTGGGATAGTATGTAGGCATCTCATCAACTTCCTCAAGGTTTATTTTCAAATAAGCTAAAACATTCCTGGAGCAAAACGCAATTTTGGTGAATGAAAATTTTCCTAAGCATCTTGAAAACACTAGCAGAAAAGGTTGCACAACATCCAGCCTCTTGTAATCAAAAAGTGTAAGGTTTTTTAACCTCACCTCTTTATGTTATGCATTCATTTGAAGAAATTGCTATGAGCTTGAGAAATCCTTAGAAAGTTTTTGTTTGATCAAAGTCAGCTTGTGTTTTTCTTAGTTTGAATTATGTATTTAATTTTAAAGCATACAGAAAGTCAAGAAAATACAAGAACATACCTCAAGAACGATGGCCAAATATACAAACAAATACCAAATATGGGAGCCACTGATCAACCTACCCTTATATTTAGCTGTGGAATTGAATACTGTGCTCCTTGTATTTGGGGCATTAAAAGTATATTTACAGATTCCTGCCAGGTTTTCATAAAACATTTTTTTCATCCAAGATTGGCTGCATATCCCAGTGAAGAGGAACAACAGACTTGCTTCCAAAGTGTCCAACAGCACAGATGTACGGAAATGGAAAGCTGGAATAGGTGCACTCTGCTATGAACGGGATTGCTCTTCTTTACCACAAGTTACAGACATGAAGGAAAGGGTACAGATCTTCAATACATCTGCAACTCAGTCTTGCTGTGTTAAAGAAGACGCTGTCCCTGGGATTGATTTGGGTAAGTCATTGGCAAGTTAAAATCCTCTGCCAGACTTGTTGCTTCCTTGAGAACTAAGTCTACAGAATTGCAACGTCAACACAATTCATGCGTTGACATTGAAATGATATAAAAATACATTAATTTATTACTATCTCTTAACTACTTAACAAAAATCTCCAGAACATTTGCAAACATTTTCTTTTAATAACTTGTTAGGTGTTTGGAAACTGGCTGATGCAACAGGAGATGAATGGGGGAACATGACAACTTTCAGAAAATGTTTGCACCAACAATACATTTTTAATTGCAGAAACATGAATCATCTATAGCAGATGTATCTGCACAAATATTGATATATTTTTATCTATATATCACAGGAAATTACTTGAGGCAAAACTACATAAATCATCATTTATGGAAAACCCTAGAAGGAATTACTTCCTGTTTTTAAAATGCATCTCAAGAGCAAAGAAATGCCATAAGAGAATTGCCCAAGATTTCCTCTCCTGTACATATGCAAATATTCATTCACTCATTTTTCTCCCTTTACTTGACATTTACTTTGTTCACATCCATGATATGGCCTTTCTTTCTCTGTTGGAGAGGGGGAACATGAAGCCCAACAAATTAACAGTTGAAGTTCCTAATCTGTATTTTTTGCAGACTTTTCCATTTATGATCAGTGTTTATCCGCACATGGAAGGAAATGGCCTGGCAACCTCAGCACAGTACTAATAATCCTAAATCTCTCAAAATAAATGTTTTGGCTATTCTCTTCCTTTCGGACAAACAAAGGGAACTCAAGCTCTGGGCGAGAGTCTCCTTCTCCAGAGATTGGGTCTTTACTGCTAAACAATCATGACCCTAGCTGAGAACCATCCAGAAATGCCCTGGGAAATAAAAATTCTCATCCTTAGAAGGCAGCCTTGCCCCCATGAGTACTAAGGGTGCCCCAACTTGTTATTATCTCCCCCAAGAGCATTAGCTTTCACTCCAGAGGGTTACCTGATGCAACACTTAAAGGCGGCCAAGAGGATAAAAAGGTATTGAGGGTCCAGGGTCCAGGTAAAAAGGAAATGCTGCCCCAAATCTATCTCATATAATTTTGCACATACTCAGTAGCACCACACATCCCCCACAAATTCCTGCAAGTGACTCACGACCCTCATAACATGTTGGTTGAGAGGCAGACTTTCCAATACTTGATGAATTGGTACTTAAAACACTGATTTTAGCACCTGCAAAGGTTTTTAGAATAAAATCTGAATTTCTATTTTAAGATAAATGCAATTTTATGACAGAGGAAAAGGCAGCAGTAGTGTCTTCAGCAGCAGTACACACGGATAAGTGTCCAGGACTTAAATGAGATTACATGCTTAGGCAATTTAAAACAACAACAAAACTGGGATGGAAGTACAGTCTATACAGATAACGTTTACAAATGAAGATCAAAATGTAGGTAATGTATATAAGCATAGCAAGAAGATCAGAAAGATGATCACATTATTTTTAATTCTCTCCTAACTAATGAAAAAAAAGGTGGAAGTTACACAATTAAAAAAAAAAAAAAAAGACAAACCCCAAATCCTGCATTTATAGTGCTTGGGGCGAACAAGGACTGGTGAGACTTTCCTCCCAGGAAAAAGGGAAGATCTGCTGCCAGCTCCTTCAGTGCAGCCCTCTGATCAGGACAGAAGCAGAGCAAAGGCTGAGTGGTGCAGGGATCCAGCAAGGTGGGAGTCACAGCTCTCTGATCATCATCTCCCTTCCTTGCTCAACACCTTCTGGCCCTTCCTGGCACTGAGAGGACAAGGTGGCAGGCTGTGTTTTTGCCCTTCTCCTGCCTGCATCTTGTCTAAAAGTGAGCTGGTGGAAGTGCTCATTGGCAGTGGTTGGATTCCTTACCAGACAGCTGCTAAAGGAAGGGGAGCAATTTTCTTTGCATACAGACACACACACACCCCTATCCAACCCAACACAGCTTCAGCACTGGGCAGCACTATCCCTCCCAAGCAGCACATTCCTGCAGGGCTTCAAAAGGGGCAGAAAATTCCCACCACGCTTCACTGTCCACTTTCTTATTGTCTTTCACAGCACATGCAGGCAGAAGTCCCTGGTTAAAAGCATTTTCAGCATTTATGTAAAGTAAAATCCTTCCAAGAATTGTGCTTGTTGGCTCGCAGTTTAAAAGAAGATGGAGAGCACCTGAAGTGAAATGGGAGATATATTGTAGATCAAAGCTGCATCAGACACAATTCACTGCAGGAGGATGGAGGCTATGCCCAAGCACCAGCAACGGAGGAGAGATTTTTTTAGTGTGAGCTGTAGCAAAATACACTTCAAAAAAAAAAAAAAAAAAAAGACCTTAAAGTGAATAGGCAGAAAACTGATGTAAAAACCTGATTCACTAAGGGCATGGGCTCAGAAGCAGCACTTTGGTTTGTATTCTCACCACTTTCTGCTCACAAAGAGCAGGGAACATACCAACAAAATAACTGATAACAGAACTCATAAAAAGGAATCCAGGAACTCTGTGTTTTGAAGTAATTGCTTCAGAAAAATGGAAGCACTGACCAAAAGGCTTACAGCTGTTAATGTGCCTTTTTCACTTGCAGGCTGGTCTCTCCAATGCCAGCAGATGAAAGGATAGCCAGTTCATGCTATGAGCAGCATTTTCATTTCTTCTGGGCCTTGTGAAGCTCCTGTGATTGACTGAGTCACTTTTTAGCCATGCCCCCTCATCTTTTGGCATCTTGGACTCCTACAGGTCAGTGGATTATGGAATAATTTTGAAAGAGGGAGACAAATTGTTGGTGGTTTTCTGTTACACAACAACCTTTTTTCTAGATGGTGGGGATAACAGTATTACCTACATCCCCTTTAGGGTCTGTGAAATGGGACTAAAAGAGCAATACTGTAGTCGAGGAGTGAAATGGGACCCAAAAGCAGCTACTGCAGCCATCCCTTAGTATTTTGCCTCAGCGTTTTACCAATATTCCCTGGTATCTTTGGCATGAGAGAGCAATAAACCCTGTGGTGTTTCAGTGACCTTTTAGGACATTTGCCCAGGCAAGGTAGAGCCCCACTGTGCTGGTTTTGCATGGCCTGGTTTTTGGTAGCAGGGGGGCCAGAGAGGTGCTATTTTCCCCTTTGGTAATGTTTTTTCCGAGATCCTGTAAAAGTTACCTGGAAATACAGTTGTACATTACCAAAAAATATGCCATCATTTTATTTATCCTTTGGGACAGCAAAGGAAACACATTAACATTTCATAAAGAAGTCTCATGGCTCTGAGCAGTGTACCCCCTCTCATTTCAAAAGCCAATGTTTGTTAATCAAGAACTCAAAGACTGATAAATGGCGAATTGGAAATTAATTTGCTTCTTATAGAAGAAGCTGGTGCCAAACTAAAGGCTTTTGAGCTTCCTTATCATTAGAATGAGAGCAACCTCAATTCCTGTTTTCCTTGCAACCTTTATCGTTATACTAGGCAGATCCAAGATAGCCTGAACTCTGTATGACTTAAAATCCAAGTCCAAATCCAAGTATCACAGCTCCTGCCCGTCTCTTTCTTGTGAGTTTGAAGTCATCAGTGTTTGAGATAATTTTTCACAGCAGAGCCAAAGTGAAGCATCAGAGTTGGCCTTTGCAGGAGAGCAGAACAGATCTGACCGCAGCCAGTAGATGTTGGCAGAAGTGCTAACAAGAGACCATCACAGCTCACAGCGTCTGCTGGGACTGATAAATAAAACCCACTTGCACAAAAACGTGGGGAGGGAGGGAAAAGCATGAAAAGGATTAAAAACTAAGCAGAAGTATATTTATACATATGAGAATAATGCTTGCATGTGCAATGCACATATGAAAGCTCACGATACTGTATTTAATCATTTTGTTGAAAGCTTTGGGGAGATCAGCTCAGGTCACGGAGCAGAGATATTGTGAGCACAGAATGGAGAAGAAAAGCTCGTAGGAAAGGGAAATGAAAATGTCAAGTGAAAAGAGAGCATTTAACTTTTTGGGAAGGAATTCTTAAAAGAGCTGGATAAGATAAGAAAACTAATGCAACCTGACTTCTTCATCTCTTATTAATGTGGAGCAAAAAGTGGAATGAGGATATGTGAGAGATTACAACAAACATATTGCAGGGGCACCTAGGAGAGAGAGAAAATCCCTGAATCATTTGCCAAGTAGATAAGGAAGCTTTGATATAAAAATAGCAATGACTATCAGCTACAGATGCTTAGTACCTTTGTTCCTCTACCAAAGAAAAGCCCATCAAGTGAGAGCTGGTAATTCCAGTTTCATGTCTGATAACTGATCTACCTCAAAACGAGACCTGAGGCACACTGGGACACAGCTCACCGTGGAGAGTTTTGCCAGCACTCCCAGCCTTTTTTTTAATACCCTACATTTTAATAGCTGCAGAATTAAAAAAAGCCTATCAAATGGAAAGGTAAGAAAAGAAACTCAGATCTAAACCTCTGGTTTTGGCAACATACTTCAGCAATGGCCATATGCCAAAAGGAGTAATCCTTGTCATGCCCTGTCCTGGAGTGGCACTGCTTGGCAGAAGCAGAGGGCAGAGCAGGACTGCGCTGCTTCTGACAGCCTGGGACACCCAGGGCTCCATCCCAGCTCCCAGAGAAACCCAGGAAAGACCAAGAGAGAAACTGTCAGGAGACAGAAGAGAAAAGCTCCTGGAGGTTTTTCCAGTAGCAGCAATCTCCTCTGGACTGCCCCAAGGGCATTAATCTGGTTTCCAACCTCCCACACCACAGATCTAGCTGTGCCAGCCTATCCCCTCCAGGAATCTCTGTGGCTGAGCAAGAAGGGGAGGCAGCGCAGGGAGGTCTCCAGCGGCTGTGTGGTGTCTCTGACCTCTCTGTCAGCCCACACTGCAAAAGTTTAATTTTCCCCATTGTGCTGTCATGTCAAAATGAGAGGGAATTGTGTGTGGAGCTGCTCCTGCAGCCATGTTACCCAGGCAAAAATTGACAAGAAGCTTCTGCTGTGTTCAATGGTTGAACAGTGCTGAGCCTTGAAATCATGAGTATTATGGTATTACCATTTCCGTTATGCATTTTCAGAGCTTTCACTTTAATAAAACAACATATTCCCCAGAGCACAAGACAACAGTTTTCAGGCCAAATAGAATTAATGAGGCTGAGTAATGTTTGCATCTTTCAATATTCTCAATCCTGTAAGAAGATATGTTTATGTTCAGCAATTGGAATATTACAGAAAACATTCATTTTCACCATATCACTTCAACTGAGCTTGAGTTAAAGACTAAAAAATGTTGTGCTTTGCTTATTATAACTAATATTCCAGCTGGACAAGAATTTTAGTTTTGTGTTTCTGTTTTCTTCGTTTTTGTGCACTTTTAAACACATATACGTGTGCCAGCGTATTTCATAGGCCTTTTGATGTTTTATTATCTCTGTATGTGGGTGGTTTGTTTCTAGCTATAGTTTGAAGTGCAAATTTCCCTCTCAGTTTTCCTATGTGAAAGTTAAAAATGCACTCATGAAATATACCATAGATGGGTTTTTTCCTGGGTTTCAGAAGCAGAAATCTAAAACAAGGTACTTCTCTTCAAACATTTGCTTTATTAAAAATAAAAAACCAAAACCAACCAACAAAAACCAAACCCAACAAATAAATAACAATCAACTGTTAAATAAACATAAAGAGATTCAAGGCCCACTGTCCCTAGATATTTCTCCATATCCCTGAAGCATTAACTGTAATGCCTCCCCTGATAAAAATCTCTTGGGAGCAGCAAGCATAGTAGCAAAAGGAATCACAGTGGGTTGGAGATTAACTCAGCATCTGCTGTTTCCAGCCCACTGTGTGCTTCTGGGGCTTTGCATCTTATTTTGACTCATATGGAAATGAGGAGATGGATCCCAAACAGAGCTTTGCTTTGAAAATCAGACATAAAATCATGTATTTCTTAAATGAACATTTCCATCTCACATACTGAAAATGAATACGAAAGTGTTAGCTATGAATTCTATTTCATTCTTTATTCAGTGTTCTTGCAAAGCAGGACAGCACTTTCCCAGATCTGCTGGTCTATTGGCCAATGGCAGCAGCAAAACACTCTAACATGGCTCCTGGGAATTTTGCTGTCTAGAGGATTTTTGAAAACATATCAGGTGTGCTGTACATGCCAGTGAAGAGAGGAGGCAACAGGTTGAGAATTTTGTTCTCTATGTCTGAAAACTGGGAGTGTTTTCTATGGAAATTAATGTTTAAAAGTAATCCCGGCACCCTCAAGCTTTAAGTGCTGTCACAAAGATTAGAAAGGGCCAAAGGGAGCTTACTGAATTCTGAAATGAACATTTTCTTAAAAGACAAAAAGTTGCATAAGGGTCCTTCCAGGTAGCAGGTCTGAGCAGGGTGGTGCTGCCCTGGGCCAGTCGGGCTGGAAAATATCACTGCTGCTGCTGCAGAGCAGAGGGAATGATCACTTCTGCCTGACGAAGGGCAGCAAGGACAGAAGTGGGGTTTGCTCAGTCAGATTTTCTCCCTACAACAATCTTGAGGCACTTGTGCTACATACAGCTCTTTATTACTGCAGTAGCTTTGAGAAGTTGGGCCTCTCATTGAAACAGATATTGAGAGAAAATAATTATAAATTAGACTTTTTTTCTCAATTTCTTTCACTTCAAGACTATCAAGGTGCTGCTTTTTAAGTTTAATGAGGACAGAAGTGTGATTTTCAGGTTGTGGATGCTCCTTTTAATACTGCCATCAGATCAGAGCTGAAGCAGTGGCTGCAAACGCGTGGTTCTGAGTGACCTGGCCCTGCACTATTGATATGCTGCTCCTTCCCCAGGAGGAGGCTCTGCTGCTGCTGCTAAGCATAAGCAAAATAGGTACAATACTGATGATGACAAAGGGGAGTTTTTTTAAATCCATGCTGGCCAATGGTAATAGGATTCTTAATCCACCAACTGCTACAATGACAGCAGTGAATTCAATATGACAATTGTTCTTTCCTCTACACCTTTGGATTCATTTTGCTTTGTTAATATTCCTAACACTTTCCCTACAGACAGCCTTTCTTTCCCTTCTTTTCCAGGTTTGTGACCACTTTTCCTTTGCTTACCTGTGACTTTCAATATCCTTTACCCACTGTTCTGTAGCTAATTTATTGACACCTCCTTTCTCTCTCCCCTCCTGTACCCTCTCTTTAAGCATGATGTGAACTGTGCTTTTTCCAGCTAGGCCGAACTGTGAGAGTGTGTCTTTTCATTTGTGAGAGATATGAAATATTAAAACAAACATTTCCTTGCTTCACTCTCAGTTAGAGCTTAAAGGAGCTGTTACAGGGATTATTTTTCCTCTACTTACTGGAAAAAAAAAGATAAAAATGTAGCTTTCAAGTAGGTCATTTAATCTTGGAATATTTAATTGTGAGGTTGCCAGCCATGATTTGATTTCTCATCTTCTATTATTCCAAGGTTACAAACCTTCCAATTCATTTATATTTATAAACAATGTTCCTAGTATATTACATGCATGGATTATTAGGAACACCTCCCAGTAGAGTACTGTCAACTTTTTGTCCATAATTAATTAGAAGCCTCAAAGCTACCTTTTATCAAACTTTCACAGAGGTTTAGCATATCAGAAATCTCAAAATGAAAGAACTCTGTTTAGACCAAAGGGTTATCCAGCTTACCCAAGTATGGAAATGCTTTCTATTTCATGGGATTTAAAAAAAAAATAAAAAATCATTAAAGCCAAAGTGGAAATCACTTAGGGAAGAATGTGGTTGCAGTGATAACAGAATTATATTTCACAGTAAAGGGAGCCAAACCCTGGGTCCAATTAACAGTCCAGTTCTGATCAAATAAGTCAAAGGAGAAAAATGCCTGACCAAAACGATGATCTTACCTGCAGAAGAATTGAGATGGGAGTAAGAACTGACTCCTAACAGTTAAACTGCTTATAAATAATCCACAGGATGGGAAAAGACAGGAAATGCAGAGCTCTGCCTATTTGCATGGCTGATGATTTTTACAGTAGATCCTCAAAAGCAAACTGAGCCTTTCAGCTCCAAATTAACTTGGAAAACTTTGGCTGGGAGGGCAGGTCAATCTCACACAGGCACCGTGCACACGGGATCCCACCCATTATCATCCTAATTTTGTACTTGCCACATGCAGCATGTGTGAGTAGGTCTGGGATAGCTCTGCAGCACCAGGGGTGAGCTGGCTAAGAGGAGAAACACTCATTTTTCTTTGCATGCCCATTTTCTTGCCATCCTAACACATTCTGGATCACTAACTGCGAGCTCTTTGCCAGGGTAAGTGCCATGGTGAAGATGATTTATAGGCAGCAGACATCCCTTTGATTCAGACCATCACTGGCATGTAAAAATGCAATGCAAATTTCTCAAAATTCTCAACAGTGTGTTCTAATGTGTAGCATTTTACTGGGACTTTCAGGGCAGGACTTGTCACCCATAAGAGCATTATTACTTTGCATGAATTTAGCTATGAAAGTTAAAATGTTTGTGGAACTTAAAAGGCTTATTCCCCTTGTTTCCCTTATGACAAATGACTCTGGGAATCAAGGGGGCAGTGCAACCGGAGATACTCTTCATGATTTCACAAGTTAATGGCCTGAGCCCTTCCACAGAGCTGGATTATCTGGAATACAACCAATGGTTACATTCCCACCATTCACTCTGATGGCCAGGAGATAACGAGCTCCGTATGTGACACAAGGAAATCTTTGAGCCGCACTGCCACCCCTTATAATTTTTAACAGCAGATTGGAGCTGTTTCCTAGGATCAACAACTCTGTGCTCTTCAAATGCTATGTAAAGCAGCTTTGCAGCAAGGCTAAGAGCCAAGGAGTTTTCCTTCTCCTTGTAGGTCAAAAAATCTGCAGCAGCACTTTAACTGAACAGACAGTTTCTCTCTAGAGAAAGTCGTATATTTAGTGTCCCAAATGGTAGGTGAGATGTCAGATTTAATTTGAAACCTGAGATGTTATAATTCTGAAGAAACTGTTGGCAAAGTATTTGTGTTTAAACTGGATGACATTGGTTTAACTGAGTTCTCTCATTCTTCTTGGCATGAGTTATATTTAAGAAGTAATGGTTTACCTAAAAAATAAAAATTAAAAAAAGAAAAAAAATCAAAGACTAGCAGCTGCAGAGAAAGTTCCCTGTGGTACTAAAAGACAGCAAAAGTAAAAGATCCTGTTGATAGCATCTTTATTCTTATCTGTCCTCTTAACACTGCCCAGGGTACCATTACACTGTCTACAACAAAGAAAAATTCCTCTTCTCAGAGACTGAAACTGGAATTTTTATTTAATAAGGTAGGAATACAAATAACACACCTTGCAGCGTTCTGAATGAGAAATTTACTACATGAACCTTGAATACAGTGATGCATTTTACATTGCACTTGCCCTAAAATGTCTGTGCATCTCTTTTACACACGAAAGCCAAAACTCACATAGCTGTTCTTACAGAAATATCTTGGCCAACTTAGAAGCTTATCCTTGTTTTCCTTCAGTGAATCAGCTCACCATATTTTGTGCATTCCTGTTACACATTTCTACATCTAGGGTCCTCATGCTGGGCTTCATTTATATTCAGTGGAGGTCCAGTAAATGAGTCTATAACACAGGCTATCATAACATAAAATAAATGTTTACACTTGCTGAGATATATCTTGGCACCTACCAGTGGTGACAACTAAATATCCAATGGCAATGCGGAGATCCATGAGTAACTGCCTCAGCTGTAGACAGAAATACTAAATACCATTGAACCAAGTTCCTGTCACAGCTGTGTCTACCGTCAAGTACAGACTTTCAGACTCAGAAATTTGTAGATGCATAAAGTAGTCAAACAATTTCCTTTTCTTTTAATGGATACAAAGGGAGGCTAATATAAGGTATTGGCTAAAATCCTTAAACTCTTAGTGATCTATAGCCTTCCATCAAAGCAGTGAAAATTTGCTGTTTGTGTAAGTAGCAGAAGTAACTAGAAAAGGCTTGGACATTGCCAGCTTCCTTAATAATTTTACTAAAAGACTGAGATTATCTGAACTGCAGTAAAAAGCACAGATTGCCACTTCAAGGCTCCTAGTTGAAAGCAAGAGGACATTGCTGTCTTTCTTGGTTCTTTGTAATGACTTGCAGAAATTCTGTAAACCCATTTTCTTAAAGAAAAAAAGATCATTGCCATTAGTGTCTTTTAGTATACCTCCTATAAATAGTTAAAATTGCCCTGCTTTACTCAGTTTAATTATTTATTTGGAGAATAATTACTTTAGATGTCAGTTCCATTATCATGGAAGTTGTAAATGATCCTGAAACTCAAACAAATACAGTCTTCTTGAGATCAGTTACCTTAGTATTACTACACTGTTTTAATTGCTGTTTCATTGCAGAATCCATACTGAATATTCGAATGTGACTCTCAGACTGTATACAGATAACAAAAGGTAAAGAATTTCCCATTGCAGATGCTTGTATGTGCCTGTCAAAGTCTTGTAGAAAATAATATATTCCTCAGCAGCAGTGGTATAGTAAAAGAAATAACATTAATGGGAAGTCAGTACAAAATGTGAATATATTATGATAAAATACTGTTATTGAGGCTAAAGTCAATGAGATTGAAATAATTTATTTCCATCGAAACCTAGTCCTTTCCTACATATGGGTGCAAAGTACACACCTACCAAAACCAAAACTGAAAATTCTCCTATTCATTAATGAAAAGTAAATTTATTTATTATATACTCAGTTGATTTCCTAAGAGTTTGCACACATCTGCCCAGTTCTGTGAAACATCAACCTTGCCCACCTCCCAGAAGGACACCAAAGTTTTCACTAAACGTATTGTTGCTGTTAAAGACTTTCACAACATTCATCTCCTGTCACTGAACAGGAGAAAATGTGGACTGGGTCAGACCAAAGATCTGTCCAAGCCAGCAGCCAATCTTCAGCAGCAGCTGAAGGCAGATGGCCAGGGGAGAAAATGAAGACTATTGCACAAAGTCTGACACTTCGCCTCCCAGTCCCTCAACTGCCAATCATCCACAGCCCAGGGATTGCTAGAGCTGGGTGGGCTGTCTTTGCTTTTAATCACATCCCCTGGACATCCCACAACATGCTAATTCCCCCTCTTGAGCCATGGAAACATTCAGCTTTCAGGTCTTTAAGCCCAAGACATTCCGTGTAGAACGATCCTCCCCAGCCTCTCTGCAGAGGAGTTAGCAGGAATTGTATTCTGTCCAGGCAGCTTTTCCAGCTGTGCCTCTTTAACCATTACAGCCTTCATTTCTAATTCTGTACCACTCTTCCTTGTCACATCCTCTTCCGTACACGGCATATTTGCACTCAGGAATTTATGCTTTGTTATTGTGTTGCCTGGTTTTGTATTTTGGTTCTTAGAAACTCAGAGAGACTCTTTATTCCTGGAATACTAATTCAGAACTGCTGAATTGGAAATGTCCAGGTTGTACCACATAAAACTGTTTTGTTCCATAGGCTAAAAACAGGTATTTCCCTTTACCCAGAAGATCAGCATTGTCACCACCTCAGTATTATTCCTCAAAAGATCTTTCCATAGCACAGAAAGTACGAAGGGTATTTTTAGGTACAGACTAAGGGGTTTATTTTGTTACTCAGCAAAGATACCACTATCTGCCCTCACTTACATAAGGTTCACTTCCACACCTACCCTGTTTTTTTAGCTCAGTGTGGCAGATTAAAACATATAAGGCCAGGTTTTGTGTTATTTCTGTCAGATGCCAGCTTTCTAATTTCTGAACATATGAAGTGTTGTTTTTTCAACAGTCTTTTAAGAATTACTATACTGGATTTGAAAACTTCTCTACTCATTTACTATATGCCACTTTTTTTGATTGCAACCACAATACCATCTGTGCTGAGTTTTGTCACATGAGGTTTTATCTTTGGATATCAACTATTTCTATAAAACATCACTTAAAATCAATTAGTCACTTTGGACATAAAGATAAACTAAACAAACAGTTACATCTATCTTCCTGTGCCTTTTTTCCTTTAGCTTCATGGTATTTTGAGAAGCACCAGATTTGCTTGATGAATGGTTGCCTATTTAATGATAAAAGATAATAATTCTCTAACAGCAGTTGGGGAAAAAATACAGGGGGAAACGATACCACTCTGCTCATCATCATCATCCGGAATGAAGGAAAATATCCTGAAGCTTGGACTAGTGACTAAGACTTAGATCACTATGTGTCTGTGAGGGTGGTGTCAGCCACAGGACCACGACTGATGAGGATCCCATCCCCTTCAGCGAGCTGGTTGGTCCGGGAGGCAGGCCCAGATCCCAGCCAGGAGAAACTCCTGTGGCAGGGGTGGGAACACAAAGTGACCAACACAGCTGAGTCAAAGGGGAGAATTGGGAAGGTAGCTCAGGATCTGAGTTTGTATTCAGGCAGGAATACAAATTACAGAGGCTAAAGACAAGCCTTTCTTTTTCTTAAATCAGGTTAGAGAGTGTCTTTTCTCTCTGCTGCCAACCTAAACGTTCAAAGATCATAAATCAGGACCCCAAGCATGACAGGTCTGACTTCAAAAAGCAGGGATTTAAAAGTATGGGCCATCTTTGACCCCCAACACCATCACAATAAGGTTTCTGAGGCCCTCAGGAACACCAGCATTACATGTCTGACCTCCTATAGCTGCAATGGCTGCAGACCTCATTGGAATTCACTGGGGATTTTTTCCACACTCATTTTATTGGATGTCTCCACAAAGTGGGCCTTTAATATCACACAGTGCCTTGACACCAGACTCCCAGGACCCCAGAGATATTACATAGCCATTCTAGGGTCTGCAGGCTTCTTTGACCTTCACTGGGCCATAAAATTAGCCAAGGAACACTTCTTCGTGCACTCCTGCCAAAAGCATCCCCATGAACTCCATGTTCATATTTACTCTGGGTTGGATACTGCCTGCATGTAAAATGTGAGGGTTCCAGCTGCGTACTCACAACCAGATTAATCTCATTTAAGTGGATAGCTACTAGGAAGGAAACTCCAACCTGCCAGGTCCTGGCCAATGTGTAGAGCAGAGGAAGCTGGGCCAGGGAAGTGGTCTGGTTGAAAAAGTGACCTGACAAAAAATTACCAGATCGTTTACAACACTGGCTCAGTGAGGTGGCTCCCTGTACAATCCTTCAACTATTAATGCCAGCACAAAGGAGAGCTCAGGGACACAGAGACATCCCTTTAGTCTGCACTTAGACACAGTTAAATTGCAGTCATGGAAACAAACATAAATTCCCTGAGGCTGTTTGACAGTCCTGCAAGTTTTTCTGCCATGGTTAGAGCTCAAGCTGTTTTTAAAGAGACTGCAAATATGGGATGGGAAAATATGGATATTATACTGTTTTCTTTCATGTTTTTTCAGTTAGATCTTCAAATTACAAACCCTTCAGGGCAGGGTTCACCCATCTTCCTGCCTCTTCAGAAACAGCTTTACTTGGCTTTTCAAATCAACACACTGGCTAATATGAAAAACAGAGGGAGAGGATGGTGTTGCTGTCATCTCCAGCAGAGGTCCAAATAAAATTTGCTCCTCTTATCATAAGGAATAACTGCATTTTGCACAAATGGGAGCTAGAAATGGCCCTTATTGACCCATGCACAATTACACACAATGAATCTGAAAAAAACCACCTATTAGCAGTCATAAATTATCCTTCCTGACTAAATCAGCTTAATCTCACTGTCTCTTGACAGAAAGTTTGTGTAGCCTGAAGGTCTACCAGCATGCTACTTTATCTTCTTTCTCTTTGAGAACATGCAGTTTAGACCACTGATATGAACTTTACAGGATTGCAGATTTTGGGGCATATCACTAAGAAATGAAGGATTTGGGAAATGAAAGAACAAGCCTTGCTGTCAGATTATAACAGTTTACATTCACCTGTTAATTCTCAAAAATCACAAACAGTTGCCATGAGAAGGCAGAGTCCCAAACAAAGCACACTCTGTGGGTCCGCTTTTACTAAATGTCAGGAAAACAAAGATGTAATTTTAAGCAACTTGGTGATTTTAAACCTCAATCTGAGGCTTTCCCAGTACATTGTTTTAAGCCACAAAGTATGAATGAAAGGAAATTATAGCCTCAGCTGGGTCCCCCTTGGTCAGTCCAAAGTACCCCAGGCAGGGCCAGAGCAGGTGTGCTCACAGGGTATGTACAACCTGTGTGCACCACAGGGACATCAGGAACACCTTTCTTTTAGGGCTACACCTGGATTTGTACTTCAGGGCCAAAGCAAATCAGCAGAGGTCTCTGGACATCAGTGAAATGATAATAACATATACACCAAGCCTATGTTAGTTACTTTTTGCTACATACCTGACATAAATGAAGATTAAATTGAAGCTTAGGCCTTCGTTTCTGACCGATGTCATATTTTGAAAAATAATTCAATAATTCAAGATTAATTCAATAGTTAGAAGTAGCTTAGTAAATATTTTTCATGAGAAATCTCACCAAGTGGCATCTACCCAAAAACGCAGCACAAGGCAATGTACAACATCTTTAATTTGCTGCTACTACTGAGCAGGTTGGCTTGCCCCTGTGCTCTTCTTTTCCAGTAGCTTTGATTACACTTTTCTCGATAAAGTCTGCATCTGACAGCATGGAACACATTTATCTCAGATATGGAAAGAAAGAACAGTAATAGGATCTCCTGCTTGTATGTGAGAGAGTGAAGGAGAACATAACAAATTCACCTATGCCATTATCTCTCTGAACAAAGTCAGAATTTCAGCTGCAGTGACCTTGTGGTCACAAAGATCACAAATTGCAAGACAGAAGAGGTTGAAAGAAAAGGGCTTTAGTTAGGCAGTTGTACATTGTTACAATACATCCTGCAGCTGTTAAATATCCAAAACTAGTTCTCTTCAGACAGAAATCGGGCTTCCCCACATGTTGTCCAGCAGTTTGCAAAACACAACTTGACAATAATTGACACCATTGTTCAACAGCAGTAAGGGAAATATCTCTTCATTTAAAGACCTGAAAACCAGGAAGAAAATAAAGAAAGTGCAAAAATTACAGACATTACAAATTTGCCCAGATGAATTTGGCACAGCCCTGCATGGCATACATGAAAAGTCTATCTAAGGGAGTTGCAGCTGATGTCCAACAAAATTTAGTAATATTGACAGGCATGTTATGGTACACTTAATAGTAAGGAAAATCAAGATTCTAACGTGTAGAAAAATATGCTTTGTGAACTAATAGAAATGTTCCTACATAACAAATGAGTAATACATCCTTTTTTTTTTGCTTTTGTCATTATACATCCAGCTCTACACTGTCTGGACTGAGCTATGTGACTCCTAAAAGAGGTTCCTGTCTTGTAGGGATTTATAAGCTCCAAAGTAAATCACGATCACATTTAGATTCTTTCCAGGCTATAAAGGCACACATGTCACCCCACAGTTTTGAAACACAACGCTTGCTGCTCACAAGTGGTCAGACCTCCAATGCATGGAATACCATTTAGCCATCAACAGTACCAGAATTAAAAATATATAGCTCTGCTCTGACCAGCAGAGTCTAGATCTCTGCTGCTCTTCACATCTAACTTTTCATGCCACCTTATTAAGGACTATGTGAGCATATAATGTAATTTAGAAGAGCTTTTCTGCTCATAAAGCTATGGCATCTCTTGAGGAGTTAATATTTGTTCTGGGGATAAACAGGCACCATAACTGAAATTAAAGATGACTTTTTCATCTAAAAAATCCTTTCTAAGCCTCATTGACTTAGTGCCCTATACACAATCTAGAGTTTGGAGCAAAAACAGAGAACACAGAGCCATGGTGCTGCTGACAGAAAAAGGGAGTTATTGGAGGGTTTTATCCAATTTGATCCTACTCACAGTATATCTCAATTTCACACCAGGTTTTAATCAAAATAAGCTTTTATGAGTATCCACTACTCCTTACTCTAATGGATCCTAGGACTGAGAAACCCTCATGCTAGGAAGTGGGACCTAGCTATTAAAGCAATTCTCATTAAGCAATATAAAATTCAGAGAAACATATTTCAAGGCTGGGTTAAAGGAACTAGGACACAGTAGCAGTGGCTAGGCATTTATTAACTTCTCTTAGGTGACAACAGTCACTTTCATAAACAGGTTACAAAGAACATCGTTTTGCAGAACCAGATCAGGCAGATATACAGCCTGTGGGTGATTTGGCCACTAAAGTAGCAGAAATGCCATGAACAGTGTGAAAAGTGATACCAAAGTGGGAAGACATCTCTGTGCTCTGCCCTGCCCTTCCCAGCAACAGTGTTTTGAGGTTGGCTATTTTGAATGGTAAATCTTTTCCAAAGCCTTCAGGTCCCAATGCTCTGTTTCATTTCCCCAAGGACACTAGACTGAGGGAAAATTCAAAACACAGAATTACTTTCTAAATTTGTCTTTATGCGACTTCATGTTTCAAAGAATTAATAAGCAATGCCAAAAGCTCTATTACAAGGATAAGAACAGTATCTCAGGAAGTCTTTTTCCTTTGCAAGGCTAATCAATACAATATTTTAGGTAGGTATGCTATCCAGACCACGTTCCCTTATTATGCTGAAAGGATGGAAAGAAGCATGAGGGGTAGAATGTTGTTTTCTTTACAGTTTAACTGTTTCAAACAGTTTAATTATTTCACTTCTTTTTTTTTCTTTTTTTTTTTTGTGATATGGTATACAATCCAAATCTGATAAATCAGAGTATAATTAGATAGTGCAGGAATCATCACTACAATTCTAGCCAACAGGACATTTTTTTCCAGAGATTATTTCTCAGAAAAGGTTCAAAATCCTAGACCCATTAAATTAGGGGAAACTTCATTGTGTGAAAGTGAGGATGGGTGAATTTGTCTGGCCCATACAATCCTGCAAACATGACCACAAGCACCGAGTGCCTGCCTTGGGATGAAGAAAGATATTGAACTTAAAAAAGCCATCCATCTCTCAGTGAAAGTAAATACCACAGAGACTGTTCCACTGTGTGATTCACTGTTGAATGTTTTAATCCGGGTGGGCTCTGGCTCTCTGTTGTCACTCCTTCCCACATGTGCTTAATTTGACATACAGAGCCAAAGATTAGTTCCACTAAAGTCCTGTGATTTGCTTAGCAGTAGGATCAAAAAACTCCCACTGGCTTCAAGTGTGAAAGATCAGAGACTGAAAGATCAAACTTTATAGCAAGTAGGGTCAAGCAGCAAGTTCCCAATCCACAATATGAGCACTGGTTTTTATTATATATCACTGCTCTGCTCTGAAGGACTCTTTCCAGCATGACAGTTCCTCGTTTTTTCTGAATGGCTGTTATCAGATCACAGCTTTACACTAAAGCTGTTTATAAATGTTCCTTATGACATTGCCTTTTTTATTTTTATTAAGCCATTTTTCCACCATGAAACAGGACATTTATTGTTCATATATAAGAAGCAATGAACCTGCAAAAGCAGCATTCATAAAACCTGGAATCCTCCTCAACAAGCAAAGTGACTAACTGTGATGGACATTCATAAATCACTCCATATCATTCATCATAATTCCTGAAGTTTCATTAATTCCTAAAGGAAGGCATAAATCTAATGTGCATCTTAAGAAGCCAGCAGGCTGGCTTGCTCTCCAGGCATAAAATAAACATGATGCTCTCTTCCATGCTGAGGAGATGCAGGTTTAGCATGTGTGCACAGCAGGAAATCCATGTCACTCAAAATGTGGGGATATCCTGGGCAGCCCTGCAGGCGTCGCTTTTGTTTTCAGAATTCACAAATGCTCAGTCCTAATCCTGCCCCCACTGAACTCAATAGACCCTTTTCCAAATGAAGCTCAGGCAGAACTCAATGTACAAAACTTTTAATCTGCCTCTGGTTTTGAACAATCAGGTTGAGTGAAGATTTGATTTCCAGAACGGAGGGGCCACCAGTGCCTGGGCCAGTGCTGCAGGTATCCTCTTGGAAGAGTCCTGGGCAGCAACACAGGGTCTGACCAACCTGTAACAGCTTGGAGAATCACAGAGACAATATACACCTAGCAGAATCCTTAAAAAAAGGACAGCAACCAAATCTTTTAAAGCAGGCAAGCTGATAGAAACAAAAAAAGAAGCCTTTACAGTGAAGCCTGGTGCTATGCAAATTGCTCCCTGCAAATGCTAAAGCAAGTTTGACATCCTGTGGCTAGAGTCAGCATGGGAATAACTCACCCTTCAAAGCCTTGGCTTGCTCACTCAGGAGATTATCCTGCTCCTGAGGGCATATATTGTTGTTTGAGGTGGGTATGACAGTCTTGTGAGTGAGTATCCTGGAGGAAAGAATATAAATGTGCACACTAAATATTTCTGTCAGGGCATGACTAGGAGCTGAAAGAGAGCAATATCACTTGAAAGCCCACAGGACATTAGAGAGCAAACACAGGATACCTCCCAGAAAGTCTGTGTGGCCCCTCTGCTTGAGGATATCCCCTGCCCTAAAAGAGGCATAGAAATATAAATGCAGGACCAGAGTCTGGAGGAAAAAAAAAAAAAAGAAAAAAGAAAATAGTGCATGGAAAGACTGGTTTCTCCTAAGAGAAACAGGTGCAGCCTGAAATGTAAATATCTCTGAAAAGATAATTTAGTCATAATCATAAGGTCTGTTTAAAAGTCTGCTGCTTTTTCCAGCCCACATTTTCCTAAAGAAAGAAAAGCTGTCTTTCAAATATCTGTGATAATTGTTATAAAACAACCACATGTAGCAATCTTGGCTTATTGATGCACATCCAATGCACCACATCAATCTCTGCAAACCTTTCCAAATGTTTGTGCACGTAGCTTGGAAGAACTGATTGTACAGCAAAGATAGCAAGGCAATTTGTTAGAGCTTCATTTGTAACAAATTATTTATGTGGAAAGAGCAAACGATAACAAAAGGATAAGTCTAGATTTATGGAAGTGAGGCCCAGCATTCCAGCTGCATGGGATAAGTCATGTTTGCACAATTTTTAGCAGATTGGCTTTGAACTTTCAAGATTGTCTGCATACTTTTATACAGAATAGATTTATTGATAGGTTTATTAAGATAGAATGACTATTTATTTGCTCTGGTTTTCTTTTCCAGAACAAACAAAATTCATAAAAGTTATCCAACGTATAGTATATGCTCAACCATGGCAAGATTTTCAGGTTACACAAACAGCCTTTGAATTAGGCTACAAAATGGTTATGTAGATAAAATAACCCATTTCCACCTAATTTTGTTCAATATATTCACCCACTGTGAACTGCTTTCTAGTGTCTTTGCTGGGGACAGATATAAACCTCCTATCATTTTTGAATGGTTGGGAGTTTGAATTTACAAAGCAAATATTTTTATTTTCAACAGCCATCATTTCAACCTTTTAAAAAACACTATATTTTTCTCTAACTTAGAACATGCAGAAGAAGGCTAAAAATGAGAGATAAATTCCAGTACTGAGGACACAAAGCAATGAAACAGTTTGAGGATAGCACTACTTCATCATGTTAGTAGGTCTTGTGGGATTTTTTGTGGTTTTATGTGTTGATGATTTCAGAATATTGTGGTTTTGTTCATGTTTACCCTATCACTCTCCACAGCTACCTGAAAGGTGGGTCTCAGTCTCCTCTGTCAGGGGGAAAGGGGCTCAAGCTCTGCTGGAGGAGCTTCAGGCTGGACATCAGGAAGAATTTGTCCACTGAAAGAGCGGTCAGGGACTAGAAGGGGCTGCCCAGGGAGGTGGTGGAGTCACCATCCCTGCAAGTGTTTAAGGAAAAACTTGATGGGGGACTTTGTGCTGTGGTTTAGTTGACAAGCTGATGGTTGGACAGGATGATCTTGGAGGTTTTTTCCAACTTTAGTGAGTCTGATGTTCAGCCCAAAGTAAATTCCTAAAAGGAAGCTTTAACTGTCAGAATCAAAAGTCATCACTTATAGGAAAGAACCTGCTCAATTCTATTCCAGCTCATCACAAAATAAAGAGGCTATAACTCTTCATAAGGTAGATAGAAGAACAGCACTAGTCTTTGTGGTTAGTTTATTCATTGAAAAAAAAATTAAATAGGGAATTAATCTGCACAAAAACATGCATTATATGTTAACTAGATACAGAGATATACCCCAGATATAACAATGCTCTTGTGGAAACAATGCCTGCCTCTTTGTAAGGTTTTCACTTATTTAATTATTTTAATTCTTTTAAATTATTCCATATTAGAAAACTATTATGTGCATATCTTTATCATTATCCCTACAGTTGAAAGTATGGATTAGGCCAGTCAGTGAAGACAGGTGAGTCTTTTCTTCTCCAGCAATGCTCAGTCACTGCTGCTCCAGCCTGTGCAATGATGAGCTATTTAGACCCTCTGTAGTTAAAGTAGAGCTTCAGCTGTGCAGTTGAAAAATCAGAGCACTGTCAGAGCCCAGGTTTCTTTAGGAGGTGTGCAAACACACAGGCACAAGCTCTTCACTTTGCAAAGGTAGTCGGTGGCAATTACAATCAGAGAGGGGATGTGCCGCTCCAAATTTGTGAGCTGTTATTCATCAATACTTGCACCAGGAAATATTAGATTATTCTGCAAGTTGCTGAATGTTCCTGTTGATTGAAACTATTTAAGGACATCAAATCAAGGCTTTTGTCTCTGCTGTACCACACCTGTTTAAATTCTCTTTCAGTGTTATCAAAACTGCAACAAAAATAAGCACTTTGTGTACAAAAGGCCCCCCTAACACTTTCAAAGATGAGAATTTGGTTTGCAAGCTACCTTGATTTGTGGAGTAAAAATCTCAAGGGTACTTATATGTGGCTTTCAAACAGCACCTTAGAACCACCTCAGAACCAAGATTTTAATGGCATGTAGGCAAAATTTTAGGTAAAATGAGATCTTTACTGCAACTGTTGAACAAGCCAGCTTGCAAAACTGGGTGTGAGGGAAGTGGGGTGGACTGAGGGGTCTGTTTTGGAGGGCAATCCCCTTGCAGCTGTGGTGCTTATGGCTCAAGTATCATCTGTAGGAGTACAAAGTTCTTTTAAGGCATAATCCATCCCATGCCCATTTCAAGAGTCCTTGCTTTATCTATGCATGGAGCACACTGTGCAAATGGATATTTAGCTTGTGAGAGACTATTTCTGCTCCCTGGCTGAGGTTTTATAACTAGATTGGTGATCACATGCAGTATAAATAACAAACACTTCTCCAGATGCATACTGAGGCCTGCACGCATTTATGCAATTAAAACACAACATTGAGGGGAAAAAAATCAATATAAGCTTAGGAACAATGGAAAACCTGGGCTACAAATAAACAGAACCATTGATGTAGTAATAGATATTTTCCAGGAGGTGGAATTTTGCTATTATATCATATCCAAAATACAGCAGGAATTGTTTCATGTGCTGACATCTGGCTGTAACAGCATGACCTCTAATACCACGCTGGACATAACCTCAGAGCAGGCTCAGAAGAAATTAGGAACATGACTTCACTGCAGAAAAATCTCTGCAGTAGGAGTAATATTCGTTGGCTTATAGAATGGGAGTGAAGGGTGATTTAAATGCAGATTCGAAATATCAGCAGTGAAATCTTGGTGTATTTAGAGCTGGCCTATTTAGCTATTTAACTGACAGCTGGTGATTAATGTAGATATAAAACTTTGAAATGTCTTTCTCTTGGAATACTAAGTTGATAGTGGTTTATGTTTCAGTTTTTGGTTGCTTTCTGAAATTAATTTCTAGAAGCTGAAGACCATGAATGGGAATGCTGAAATACAGCAGTTTTCAACGCTTTCAGAATAGCCATGATGAGAAGTTGTTTTAGACTTTATTTGAATTTATAGTAATAGTGAGGAACAATTGTTTTGATTTGTTATTCACCATAGTTTGGACAATTTCTGTAACTGAATGACAGATTCAAGTGCATTTTTAAAAGTTAATTGCCTGTTATGTCCATGATGCTGCATTTTATACCTGCATACATATATATACTTTTTTTTCCAACACCTAGTAGAGTTTTCTCATTGAACTACTGGGCCTCTTATTCAAATCACTATTTCTAATTATTGACACATAAAAAAATCCAGTATGATGCTTCAGCAATAAATTAACGTCACATTAGAGGGAAACAATCTCATCATATTCACTACTGTTGTTAGCTGATGACTCACTAACATGACTTCAATCTGCACAATTATGGCTGTTGAAATAACCAGTCCAGGCTTTGCAGCAGTTTGCAGGCAAGTGCAACCACAAACAGAGAAAGGTGACTAAACAGTCTAAGATGAGATTTGGTCTTCTTTCAGGATCCAGTCCAGTGCTCATTTAGGCAAGAGGGCACTTGCACTTCATTTGCACTTGCACAGGCAATGGATCAGGTCTTTTCTAATAGATTTAAAGGAGGGAGAAGCCATCCTTTTCTTGGTCACTGAAAGACCTCTAGTGACAGACAACAAGGATGATGGCATTGTTAAATCTGTGATAAGCTACAGGATAAACTGAAAATAAAGCAGAAGTACTAGGCTGGAGATGTGCTGACTGGAATGCATGCTTTTGAACCTTGCCCAGAAATGTCAGCATTAGGGGGTTATTCTCCTCACTGATAAATCTGCAGAGCCAGGTTACTGACTGGCTTGCCCTGTACATGCACACAACTTTTAGGGCGGGTTACGCAGACAGAGATTCTGCACAGCATTTAAAATACTGACCATCTACTTTTCTAGAAAAACTAAGGGGAAGTAAGGGAATTAGGAGTTGGGCAGACAGGCTCTGATGTCAGAGGAGCAGACACACCAGCAGAGCTCAGCTAAGCTGGAATGAAAGGGGGAAATGGGCCAGAGTCTTTCAGTGCTGCAGGTACTAACAAGCACAAGTTCCTGCTGCTGCTGGGCACCAGCCATGAGGGCTTACACAAAACACTCCTCACAGGGTCAAGGCCTTTATCTGCTTGCTGTGATAAAACCCTCAAAAAGCAATTGCTGTATGTGATAAAACAATCCAAGATCATGTGCTCTCTCATATTACAGCCAAACTCTCAGAAAGATGACACATCAGAGCATTATATACTGGGACTTCCACTGAAAATGAGACCTCATGAAATATGCAGATCTTTGCAGTGGGTTTTGTTCCTCATGCTGTCTGTTCCCTCTTCTGTGAAACTGCTCTGCTTCTGTTCATGGTGTTGTGAAATGCAGAGATTTTCCTGTTTAGCACAGAGCCATTCCACCTTGGCAGAGTGTCACAGCTGAGAACTGTGCCAGGACACTCCCCTGATCTGCCAGGACCCTGATGTAGCTGCAGTCTTGGCAGGTCAGCACTTTTACAGCCACTGTGAGATGTAAGTTTTGATCTGCTTGTTCAAACTCAAATGTTAATGTTTTCTCCCTACACTTTTCATTCATAAACAATTACCTATGAAAAAACAAGTTAGGGATGAGATGTCTCTTATCCCTCTAACAGTGTTTTGAAATTCCTTCTGCACTGTCTTTTGGTTTTCTGCTCCATCTTCTGCTCTTCCAACTGCTGCTTGGCAACACATTGCTGTGCAAAATATGAGCTCCTGAAGATTGCTCACTTCAATAAAATTTTAACCAGAGGCAAGCATGCAAAGTAATGGAAATGCAATGTTTCAATAGCATAACTGGGGTTTGGTTTGGTTTGCTTTGCTTTGCTTTGCTTTGGTTTTTTACTGTGAGTGAAAGATTCTGTCTTATTAAGACAACATAGGTTCTGCATAAGTTGACCAAGTAAGGCAGGTGCAAAAACTTGAAAGATTAAAGCTTTGTTGGTGTGGGGACTGGTGTGACACTTCCACTGCAAAAGGACACTATTCATTGTTTGCCTTGCGAAGTAGCTCCTAAATGCCATCCAGTACCCTTCAGGGTGTGGCATGAACTAATTCTCACTGTTTCATACTAAGCACAGGGGGTGTAGAGGACTTGAGTTACTTGCTAAAAATTAGGATACATAAACAGTCCCCTGTAATACTCCTGGCAATTTGATTTGTCCAGGGGAAATTTTTGTCACTGTTTGAGAACACAAAATGAGTTGGTTTCACAGAGTCTTCACTACTCCTTCTGTGATACAAGGTTTTTCCCTTTCCATGACCAGCTTTTTTTTTCCCTAATAAATCAGTTTTTCATTCTATCTAATGAATGAATTTCCAGGGAAAAAAATGGGTTTCCACTTCTTTTTCTTTAGGTAATTTGCCTTTCAGATAGAGCTGGCATTAAAAACAACCAGGCTTCATATGGGATATAATAGCTGAGAAGTTTTTTCATTAGATTTTTAGATTTTTTTCTCCGCATATTCTCATATATTCAACTCATTCCTCGTTTTGTTTTTTTACAGACTTTATTTTCCACATTTTCAAATTACCTTATGTCTTCCTTCTGATGTTTCTATATTGTTGCCCTGGGCTCTACAGTACAGTGTGTGCTAACTGGACTCTAGGTAGGTGAACTGTACTCTCCAGGTTAGTTGGAGTTATAAGAGGGTTTTTAGCAGAGTCTCTCTCCCTCTCTCGCCTCTCTCTCTTTTTATTAATCTTTGATAACCCTCTTTTTGATCTGCACACTACACCCTTCTAATTTACGGATGCTTTTAAACCTCAGGCATGGGATTACTTCATTTGATTCATGGAAGACCATGAGCAGTTCAAATTAACCTTTTGCTTCCTTGGGGAAAAAAAAAATTTACTTTGGGGATTTGGTTCACCTGTTGAGAAGGAAGCTGTCTCTTCTTATTTACTGAGATTGCCTCAGTACCATGGAGATGACTCATGCATACTCTGAAGGGTTTAGGTGGCACCGTAAATTCACTGCTGGACACCATGGACTCTGTCCAGAGCAAACTGAGGTCAAAGAAATCATTCCCGTTGACTCCAATGCCAAACCTACATTACACTGAGTGCACTTTGTTCCCAGGGAAATTAATGGAAGATGGTGTTTGGTATATCAAAGAGCCATCGAAAGGTGACACTGTATTGGTTTGGCTACTGAAAATCAACAGCATAAAGTGACATCATCATGCCAGTGACAATTGTATCCTCTGACTTTTCCATATCTGTTTACCATCCTTTATTCAAAAAGATGTCCAGAAAGAGATGAGATCAGTGTCCAGAGCATGCGTTAAGCCCTGCTTTTTACCAGCCCACGGAGCAGGCACAAAATTTACCGCAGCAAAATGAGGAAAAGAGTAACTCCCTAATGAAAAAAGACAGAGAGACCTCTTGAAAGGAAAGCTTACCCAGGATGGCAGGTAAAGGTCTACAGGACTGATCTCCTGTATCTCACTTACTTGTAAGAGTACAAGGGACTACTTTGTTGGGGTCTGCAGAAAAGAGCTAAGGAAAGCATTCACACAAATATCACTGAGAGGCTGAAAGAGTTTGCCCATGAACAAAACCAACATGATGACTCCATTTCCTGGTATATATATCAGAATTGAAGTGCAAACTCACAAGCACTGAATGTGGTTGCTGTGTTTGAGAAACAGCTAAATCAGAGGTTTTTCATCCCTGTCTCTGTCTGTCACACCATAGCACTGAAACAATAAAACAAAGCAAGGGGTGAAAGAAGAGCAAACACTGAATTTTGTTTCTGCTTTTCTAAGCATTTTACAACAAGAACATGGCAATTAGAAAATGAACCCAGAAACTGGGTTACTATTAGTTTAACAGTACTTTCTTTCTTCACAAGTTTCTTCTCTGTTCCCCTTAGCATTCAGAGACAAATCTGATCCTTTAAATTTAGTCCAGACCCCTGGCCTAATTGTCTGACTGCAAACTACTTTACATATCTAAATTGTATTGTTCAAAAACTGTCCCTGTGCATACCATTTTACAAGCCTGAAAAAAAGCCACAGACCTAGGAGGGCAACAGCACTTTGTGAGGGTTTAATACAATGCCACATTGTGTGCACCCAGCAGGGCAGATCAGGGCTATAGAAGAAGCTTTTTTCTTTTACAGCTTTTCCACTCAGAACATCCATTTTCTGCCTCCAATAGCATAGGTTGCAACTACACAAAAAAAATCTGAAAGCGCCAGAAATGTCAGGATGAATGTTGTCTTTTCATCTTCACAGAAGCTGCTTCCTGGCATTAACTTTGAGTGCTATAGCCTGCATGGCTTATCCTACTTCCTTGCTGTAGCCTACCTGCCTCTTTGCCTCTTAATGAATCAGCACTCAATAAAACCTGTCTCTGTCCATTGTACTTGTTCACTTGTAGCTATTGATGATACACAGGGAATACCTTCACCTGGGGCTTATTGTGCCAAGTCACAGGGCAGATTAGTAGTTCGTACAAGACTATAGAAGATATCCAAGTTATCTCATTTGAGCACCATTTTCTTGCTCTTGATCCCCCAGTGTGAGGGTGTTTCACACCAGGAGCTGCTGGTTTGTTAAGACTGCAGTAAGAAAGCCTCTCAGGCTTTGTGGAGGACAACTGAATGCTATTTATTAGAGCTGGCATTACAAGAAGAGATTAGCATGGAAAATCTTATGGCCCTTCAGATAGTGGGAGCTGTCTGGGACACAGAACCAAGCCTCTTCCTCCCTTGCTTCCTTCTGTATTGCTTCTCTCTGCAGAAGACAAATGCCCTCATAAATCAGACTTCACAAGTTCTTCAGGAAATGACTCAAACTGCCAAAGGGACTGAAGAAACAGCAGTAACTAGTGAAACCACAAGCCACACCTGGACCTGCACTAGCAGCAAAACGCGCAAGATTTATAGACATTACTGAGCCAATGCAGAAAACATAGCTGAAGTCACCAGCCTAGGGTGAAGGAAAATTATTGTGCTGTGGCACTGGTGGAAGATTTTGCTTCAAGGTCATATGATCCCAGAGGTTCCAGAGCTTTTAGGAAGAAAATGTCTGTAACATACACATACAGTCCTAGTTTTATGCTACTCTTCTTTACCTCTGTACCAACCTAGTGAGAATAACTGGGGTGTTGAGACATATGAATGGATTATACACAGACTTAAAGTGCCAAATACTTTACTGCAACCAAAAGCATAAAATTTCAGCACAGTGTAGAATGGATGTAGGAAGAAAAAGCAAAAGGAGAGGAAGATAGAATGAGGTATCAGAATGGCTCAGTCTGTTCTGCATAATTCGAGTGACTGCAGAAGACAATATGTCCTACTGTCACCCTTGCTACCTACAGCAGCTCTTTAATATGCATCCCAGCTAGCAAAATCAAGCTTAAGGCCAGTGCAGTTAAAGAAGTGGAGCAGAGCTGAGATAGTCTCAACACTCACAGTCAGGTACATTAAGGAAGATGTACGGGTGTTTATTTGCTCCTAGCAAAGGTATAACCCACCAGATGTTGGGTTTAAAACTGTTTAGTTGTGGCTGACCTCCCTTACAAAATGCTGCACAGCCATGGTTTATGGGCTAGCTGTGGCTCAACCTTGTGGGTCATGACTTCATTCATTTTTGATGAACAACTGCTGTCTTTTCAAAAATTATTTCAGGGAATGGAACACTGTCTCTCTTGCAATCAGAGAGCAGACAGGAGTGTCAGTCACATGTAGTCTTATTTTACAGTAAATAGGAAAGAATAACAGGAATATTGCCATGTGCAAAAATAGAAAATGTCTTTTTTTTAGAACTGTGCAACATTACTAGAGCAATTAAGGCCAGAATCACATAAATCCTCAAAATCTCCAGTAATTTCAGTATTTCCACTTTCTTAGAATGGTGTGACATTATATGCAGGTGTCCCAGCAGGAGAGACAAAACAAGAAGATGGTAAGCTGCTAGAGAGCAGAACTGCCTTTATCATCCACTTAAATTACATTTAGCAATGAACAAGTCAAATTGCCTCTATTTTACTTCACTGGCAGTGTGCTTCAGTGCAAACACAAGCACAAGCTGAACAAGAAATGGACTCTGTTGCAGTATTTACAGCCCTTAGCACAAGCTGCTTTGCATGAGCACTTATTAATTGCCTGCAAAATCAGGGGAATATGTTCTGTATGTGTCAGCTCAGCATATATTGTACATAATTGCACATTTGAGCCACACGGTTGTTTATGTCACTTTGTAATCACACTAATAATTACCAAACAACCAAGTAATTCAATGAACAGTAAATGTAACATTTAATTACTTTATTAATTTCCACATAACATGGAAGAAGGAAAATAACTGGCTCGATCTATAATTTCACTGTGCTCACAAACTCTATCTTTATGCAGATATATGGGAGAAATTATCAAAACACAACACAGGAGATGCACAAACATAACTCAGCATTTGCTTGATGTTTTTCATGTTGGTGTCTCTCCTGCATGGAGCTTTGAAAATTTATCCTATAACGTCAGGCAACTTCAAGGCATCCTGAACTTCGAAAATTAAAAGGAAAAGGAAAAAAAAATCTGCACTGGGATACAAATTCCACCTTCTGTCAGGAACTTACTGATTAAAAAACTCTTTATAGGTTAAGCCAACCATTACATTTTTATGTTGCTATATATTTCACAACATAAAAAATAAAATATTTTCTCCATAAAACCTTTCAAAACCGTAAATACTAGCACACTCCACAGCTCCAGACGAAGTTGCAATTTATTATTTATCTGTTTTTATATTCTGCTATGGTATCTTTTCCTTTTATAAGCCTGGCAATTTTCCCACAGAAGTTTCTTTGTCAGCAGTTATTTTAAACTATAGCCCTTCATACTCCATGCTACTCATATGCTGAACCAGTCCTCACGAACTCAGTAATTTTTAGCAGCAACGTGTCTTGGTTTGGGGAGACACAACAAACTCTCTGCAGTTAATGAGCATTAAGCTTTTTAAAATTCAAATGCATCATTCTGAGCCACACCTGAATTCGTGCTGAGCATGGTTTTTTCACAAGAGTTTCTGCATTCACACTGCATTTGGTAAACATGCACAAGACAAAGTTCAAGGGGCAAATGTGCAAGAGGCAAAAGTTTTCAGGTGCAAATTGTGCTAGACAGTTGCATCTACTCTCAGAGGAGAACATAAAATGCTGAACTCAAGGCTCTCTACCTGGAGCCTCTCTCATCTGGAACTTGAGACCAAGAACGGGCTCCTTTTACAGGCCACCAGGAGAAGTGCATTTGAAATCTGCTAACATGGAAACACAGATGCAGCCCCGATATACATGAGGCTGTTTCTCCTAGGAAGTGCCCCTGGATGTACCTGAGCATTGCCAGAATACGCTGTCTTCCCTGGGAAGCAATGGCTGCCCATCCCCAGCCTGTCACCAATCCTGTGTTTGATGTCAGTGACAATGGCAAAAAGTCCAGGCCAGCTCTCACAGGCAACAAGCTGTAATGGTCACTCAGCCATTTGTCCTGAGCTGCAAGGATCGGGAAAGAACTAATTATTTGTGCTTTCTGGAAGTTGCAAATGATGATCTTAAAAATGTAATTGCTATTCAATACCAGGGCAAATGGGAAGGGATTAGCACCTCTTAAACTACAGCCTAGACCTACTGTGTAAATAACATACCCCAGATCAGAGCTGAAGCCCACTTGTGCCTAGAAAATTACTCCAGATGAGCCTGGAACATATTTCCCATCAAAATAAATTTTTAGCTTATCTGTTCATTTATAAAAATAGTTTGTGCTTGGTTTATGACATTCACTGACAGTTGACCACCTGGATAATTTACCAGGAGATGGAATAAGAAAGTTGTGAAATAGAATTTATATAAAAAAGGCTTTACTGTAAAATGTAAATGCTTTGCTTTGTCCTTGATGCTTAATACTCATCTCTTTCAGCTCATCTACTTTATTTATTATACTTTCACCTTATCCTTCGCATTTACTCTGACAGACAGAAGTTCTTAGTTCAGAGAATATAGTACAATGCAAGGGGTTATGAACATAAAAAATGCATTAGAGAAAAATGTAAATGCTCAGATTTTTCTTGATATTTAATACTCATATCTCTCAATTCACCCAATGTATTTATTAGACCTTCATCTTATCCCTCACCATTGCTTTGACAGTAAAAACTTCTTGTTCATCAAGAGGTACGACTTCGTGCTGAGTATCGAATAGCATTCATGCTGCAATTGCTAAAGTGACCATGGGGCTTGTAGCTGGAGAAACTGCTTCTGAGAAAGGAATCCGAGGATTTTGTATTGTTACCAACAGCCATTCAGCTGACTTTAGTTTTAAGAGCTAATTTTCAAAGTTCTTTGACAAGGTATCTGAAGATACTTTACTGCTGATCTAAAACCAAAGCTGAAACAAAAATCCCACTAATTTCCTGAAAGAGAGAACAAGAAGGGTGTCTAGAACTGAGACAGTTAATAATAAATACTGCTGTTCCTATGAAAAAGAAAAGTAATGAAAAGATAATAATTTGACTAAGACAGGGTGTTGAAATGTTGATAGAAATCTAACTTACATAATACAAAGACAAATGCAAAGGATTAAAATACCATATAATTTTGAAACCATTACAATATGCCTGAGTGATTCTTTATTAGGGAGTCTCAAAAAAGCATGTAATTTCTTCTTCTACAAAAGCTGTAATCTCTCTGCTGGGTGTGTTAAAAATGGCATTTCAACCTCCCCTGTGAAAGTCTTTGATTTTGTGAGTTTCTGTCAGGCTGGTCTCATTACCTTAATGCATTTTGTGTATATTGTAATAACATAAATGTTTTAATGCATTTCTTCTCAGTTCAATCTGGACAGTTATCTTTAAATCAGTCTAGTGTAACGATAGGTAAAGAAGTTATAATTGGATCAAGGGGAACTACTGGCAATGAAGAAGCATTTAAACTTTATTTTGTTCATTTCCCTGTAGAAGAACTTCCAGTAATAGACTTTTGTAAACTACTCCTAGTTATATTTTTTAGTTCTTGACTTTTAGAAAACACTTATGTGAGATAAATGAATTCGGAAATGAACATGAAGTGCAAGCTATAATGCATATCTCCCTCACAAATCACTCGCAAACCATTTTTATAAAATGCAATTAGCCATGTACAATGGTGGCAAGAGACATACTTTTGAACAACTGGAAGCCATCATACTCAACCTGTCAAGAAATAGCCTCCAGAGAGCAGGGAGCTGCAGAAGAGAAACCTCACTGCTCTTTGAAGTGAGGCTGATTTCCTAGAATTATTAGAATGAGAAATTTTGTTTGACAGGTGGATCACCACACTTAGTACAAAATTTCTAACTCAGTATCATGGAATTGAATCTAGTCAGAAAGATAAAATTATATCAGGTTTTGGGAAGCCTCAAACCTACAATTTTTGGTCATCAAAGTCCAGTGCCCTCCACTGAGGTAGCTAAAATATGTCACTGAGCACAGTGTTGGAAGCATGACTTGGGTCTTGAAAAGAATTCATCCAGCACAATGGCCATTCAGCAGCAAACCATTATCACTATTTAGGAGCAAATATCACCATTATAAGGGTCTCTGCAATGCCTTATATTCTTATATGTAAAGGTGATGGCAGCCCAACAATATTTAACCTTCTATCTTGTGCATATAATTGAAGGCATCATGATAAAGTAATCAATTTAAGAAGGATATCTTGAAGTGCCATTATAACCACTCACATGCCATTTTACTGCCATGTGAAAACTCTACTTCTGTAAGCCTGCTATCATTCTAATGAAGTAAATAGCTTATTCATTAGAGAAAAATAAAAGCTTGAAGCTTTTACAGTTCAGCTGGGTATAATTTACTGATAGTAGCTGGGAAAAAGTAGAAAAAGGTCAAATTTTCTACTTAAGCAGAACCGTCAGGCAGTTACTTAGTGGTACGTCAAACAATAACACCACCATTGTCTGCAGAAACAGAAAGGTTCACAAGTTTGTGTATATTACCTAACACCCTTAAACTGGGTTGGAGATGTATGAAAACAGAATTATGGGTTCAACCCTTGGTCATTTCAAAGACCTCTATTCCAATGGCCACTACTTTCAGTGGTGTAATGAACTATTATCCAAATGGAACACTCGAATCCGAATTTAGACTGCTGAATGCTTGATGCTCACCCACACCAAGTTCCTTTTTGTGGTTTTTTGCCAATTATTTATGCAACCTCTTGAGTGCTCCCTGAAAGGCTCTTGGACAAATGCTGATCAATAGCCATAAAAGGATTTTAAAAGAGATAACTTAACACTAGCACTCTCTCAGAGCTGGCAGAGAACACACACCAAGCCCAGCATTCAACCTGATCCGACCACAGTAATCAGACGCTTCAGCTGAGAGCCTCTTGCTCAGTAGGAACAAGTTTAGCCTTTGGCTTAACCTCTGGCTAAATCCAACCTGAAACAGCAGACATGGAATCTTCCTGAGCACTGTCATTTAATTCTGCAGATTCATATTTCCTATCTTTAGGGATATGCTGTATAATTTACAGGAAATATCGCTTGTTGAATCTCTGTTGTTCTGCTTTAGGAGTTTTCTGATGTTACCAAAGAAGTCTTTCTTTGCCTGGAGGCTGGCAATAGGTTATCAAACAAGTGGTTTTTTAGGTTTAGCTGTGATGATTTGGTCATTTACACCATTTATGAGGACCAAGAACTGGGTTTTGCTTCACTTGAACACTGATGTATCAAAGCCAAAAGTTGTACTACAGGCTCAAACAGACTCCTGTCCAGGTCTCTTGGGCTAAATGTAGAGGTCGTAATTGGGAAAGAGTAGGAGATATCTGTGGAGCCAAAGAAGAAAACTTTTAAGAAACCATAATTCAATATCAATGAAACAAAATCAGGAGAAAATTTTCTTCTGTTGGAGGCATTTATTGTGGTTGTAAAATAAAAGATATCAGGCTTGCAATGGCAAGACTCAGATGCAGCTGAAGGGGCCCATTTTTTAAACTGCCAGGAGAGTCTAGGAGATGCACAAGGTGCACAGGGAATCAGATACCTTTAATACACAACTTAAGCAACTGAGCTGCTCAGCAGAAAATTATTTTAAAAGCTAGGTAAAAGATTTAAAAAAAGGGGTGGGGGAATAATAAGGGGGCTAAAATACACAGTCTGCTTCTTATCTCTTTATTTAAGACAAGATTTCCAGGTAAAAACTAGAAATTGTCTGGGTCATATTTGCAAAGCTGTCTGGTCACCTTTGAAGCTCTGTGCAAGGTGCTCAGAGCTGGGCAAAAGTGATCAACTGATCGACATCTACTGAGGGTCAGCACCTGAGCTGTTGGGAGCCTTTCTAAAGCCCATTTCCAAACTACCACGTATTTATGCATCTGGCCACTTTTGGACCCTGCACTGCCTAAAAGTTTTGAAAATGGAAGCCAGCTCCTAAAATATTAAACATCCTTGAGTGAGTAAAGTTTTGCTTTCCTATTCCTGAGCACAAAGTACTGATGGATTTGTCTTTGTAGTGTGGCCACTACATCCATAGATTCTCTGGCCAAAACCAAGCTAAAATTACTGCAATCAAGATACTTTCCCTGCTTGTTGTATCTTATACTCAGCCAAGATTATGACTCCTTTATATATGTGCTTTTATTTGTACAGCTGCTGGCATGGCAGGGAATCTGTAGGCACTGCTGGTTTGTTGGTACATTTTCATGTACATTGTACCAATTTCATGTTCATGTACCAATCCACAGGGAAGAAGACAATGGTTTTGGAGTTACATCACTTCTCTGTTCCATTTCTGATATGAATTGAAGCAAATTCATTGGAGAGAAACTGGGCTCAGAGCAATAAGTTATGGATCAGCAGAGCCTGGGGCCTAAAAGCAGCAGATCAAACAGGGGAGAGTAGCCCATATGGAAGTTTTTGTTTTGTTTTCTCAGCTAGAGCATTTCCTGGATTTCCCTGGGTGGCAGAGATGCTGGAGGTGAAGAGAAGAAAGATCGTAGCAGATCACTTAAACTGTCTATGAAACTGTGGTCTTAACTTTTGCTGAGTGTTTAAAAGGCAAAGATGTGATTGACCACAGAAGAAGGAAATACCACAGATTCTCGGTGTGCACTTCCACAAGTGGATATGTGTGTAGGTAAGACAATGTATTTTTAATGTTTACATCAATTAATAAAAAGAGCACCCTGGGTTCTACCAGCTTGCTAGGGAAAACACTTCTCCTTCTGCCATGGATTAAACTGTATTTTTAGACTCCTAGGGAATTTTTTCATGTTGCTATATTTCACCAACAGCTTAACTCTAAGAGTAAGTAAATATTACTATCCTTGCAGAATAAAGATTCTAATTACAAGAAACTTAAAGAGTCTTACTTGACCTTTAAAAACTGCATGCTTAACAGACATGTTTGTGACTGCAGACACATCAGCAATTCTACACTTTGCAGGTATTTATGAAAACTGTTAACACACTAAAAATCTTTCTTTCTTTCTGCTCTAAATTGGGACAATGCTTAAGTATGTGTGTGAGCATTGTACAACTATGAAAACTTTGCCTGTTTCTTTTCAAGTGTCAATGTATCCTACTACAAAAACATTAGCAACTATTAGTGCTGGTTAAAAGAGAAAGGTGAGAGCTTGAACACAGATCTTTCCAACTTCCTTAGCCAACAAACCTTCCTGTGGGGAATGTGGGGAGAAGAAACCCCTGTGTCAATCCCCTGAGCATAAGCTCATTTGGTACATGGCATTCTTTTTCCATATTAACAATTCATTAACACTGTCCCTTGGGACAAAGTCGAGGGCCTTGGCAAAGTCCAGTCCTTGGCAAACTGTAACTTTCAAACCACAGAAATTTGGGACACAGAACTGCATGGAGCAGTAACCCCTGTAAGTGTGTATATTCAATCTTCTCCTCTTGGGAATAGAGAAGAATCTTTCTTCGTACTTTAAAATGCTGATATTGGCATAAACCCAGGATGAAAATTGCAGCACAAAAGGGAGATGTTTCATAAAGCTATAAGTGATTGAAAACAGGGAATTACAATGCTAACTACTTTTCTATGTTAATTACAGAAGCTGCTATCAGGCATGTTCTATATATAACCACCCCCTTTTCTAGAAGTAACAAGAGCACTTTGTGTGATCCTGTTATCATACTGAAACAGGAATTCTCCTCATTTTGCGTTGTTAACTGTATTCTGATACAGAAATTTGTCTCACATATGAAGCATTTACAATTCAGCAGACCAGAAGAGGCTTTTTCTGTTCATGACTGCATAACCTATCTGAAGTAGTGTAAATATAGCAGTATTTTATTTATTTGCCCACCTCCTAATAGCCAGAACTGGAGCTAGTTATCTTTCTTGCACCACTTAACCACAACGGACCAGAGTCTGGGAATCTGTACACATTCCAATTAACATTTTTCTGACTCTGGGGGCATTTCTTGAGCCCAGTTTCATATTTTGGTATGAAGAGGAAGCTGAGTTCTACACCAGCTCAAGGACCCAGCAGCAGAACAAGAAGACTAGCACACAGATGTGGTACCTGTGCTGGTGTCAGACCACTGACAGGGCTCTGAATTAACTATCTAGAGTGAGTTTTCCTCTTTTTGTTTGCAGTGTTGAGCAGCTACTTCACTTGAAGTATTTGTGTATTCACTCAGGATGCAGTGCTGTGATCACATCAGGGTGTGCTGTGGTAACAAGGATGTGAGGGCAGCCTTCACAATATTACTTCTTTTCATAATTCCAGGAGCCAAAATGGCCAGTTCATTCCATGAATTTCACAAATCAGGAAAATAATATTTTGTTTGCTCTTGGTTTGCTTTTCCAGGTTGTTTGAGTATCAGTACAGAGAAGTGCTCTTAGAAAAATGAAATTTTGATTGTATACTAGTATGTCCAATTAAAAAATACCAAAAGGAAATATTAAGCTTACAGCAGTACTTCATGCTGTAATCTTTGGCAAGACAGTCTGAGGTAAGTTATTTAACAGCTCTCTTATTTAGACTCTTAATGAAAGCTCGATAGTTTGCATGTTGATTATATTCTCATTTTTCCTTCTTTCTTCATACAATCCATTCAGTGTGATATATATTGGCTGTAAATATCTTAATCTCTTGCTACCAATGGAAAAACTCACATAAGGGTGATTGATCTAAAACCTGATAACCATTTCAGCCTGAAGACATGTTCTTTTCCCTCCCCCATCATAAAAATCTTATATTATCTTTCCTTACAACAGTAAGTGCAGTGACTCCCATTGAGTTGGAGAACCCTATTTGAAAAAGTCATAATTAAATAGATGAACCCTTCTCACACTGCACTCTAAAAATGTCAAGAGATATTTCTGATCTGCCCATAATTGGTCTTTCACATATTTCCTATGTCAAACATCTATAACATTTATAGCATAAAGCTCTTTTGTAGACTGTTTTTGCCAGAATTAATATCACAGTTTTGAAGCTATAGCTATAGCATAAAAACAAGATCTATTTTTTTACTGTATATTCTAATCTTACAAAGCACAGAGGGGGAAAATCAGTTTAAATTAATGTGATTTCATGAAAAGATATTGACAAATACACAAAAAGTCAGCATGAATTATGTTCTTAAGCCTCTTTATAGCTTTAAAAGTTTTATTCTCAACATGTAACTGTTTTACTGAGAAAATGTTAATAGCAACATGCTCTGAGAAACTTGCAGATCTGGGATGTTGGACACAATCTCCCTGATAAGTATCAAAAATCTGATTAGAGATCAAAGCATGTGCATAGACTGTAAGTTTAAATATCAGTTAAAAACAAGGTTAATTGCTGTATCAGGCTTCTCATGAGGTGCGAGGCTAAACCAAAACAGAATTAATTTTGTTTCATGAAGGGTTCACTTTTTAAGGGATTTATTAGAAATTTGTTCTCAGGTTTTCTGGTTAGACTTCCACAGCCGGTGATTTCTCAGACAACTCCAAAATTCACTGTTTTGAACAAAGCAACTACTTTTTTTCTTCACAGAAGAGATTAAATATGATCTGAAATTATTAGAACCCCCCAAATGTGGCATTTTCGCAATGCCAATGAGGGAAAACACACACTGTATCATGGAGACTTTCATGTTGTTTCCTCCTCCGCTTTCTAACTACTGTGCTTTTGCATAAAGAATTTTGTGCTTCCCATTTATAAAGGGAGTTAGTAGGGATGCACCCGATTGTATTTTCCAAGGAATTTTGCTTTTTGAGCATTTCCTTATATTCATAAAACTGTGAAGGTGATCAATTTATAGTTACTCTATACTACCATAAAAATCCTCAAAACCTATTTAAATCAATGTCTGTTCCAATTTCTCTCTAATCAGATTTTTTTTCATTTAACTTTAGGCTGTAGATCCAAGAAGAAAAACATTAGCAATTGCTCCCTGGGGTTGATACAGTGCTTCAAAGAAGGAGCATTTAATTCCCATAAGTAGATAGATGATAGAAAGAAATCCTGCAAATGAAGAGCTGAAAAGAAAGAAGCATTTAGCAGTTCAGAAATAACAGGTTTCATTGTTCTGGCACCAAGAAATTGTGCTGTGCAGTCTGGAGCTCCATCTCCTGGTGCTTGCCAAAGAACTAAAGTAATTTCCAAGTTTCCCCTAATCTCTACACAGACACCTCAGTGCACCCAAGCCACATTGCAGGGGCAATTGCAAGGTTCCTCAGCCTGCAGCCAATGCAGCTTTAGATTTGTGAGCCCTGTGCACTGGGAAACACAGCTTTGCAAAATGCTGGTCCAGGTCACTGTGGAGTCACTGCAGCAGTTCACCAGCTCCTTCGCTGTGGGCTCTGCTTAAATAGACTTATCCGGCATTCAGTGGAAATCATGGGAGTTTGTGGATATGGTCTTGCTCACGAGTTTTGGGAGGGTGGAGACTGCAACTGTGCAAGAAGCACTGTGCAAAACAATACAAATTAAGCACTCTAATGTGTCTATTTATTTGTGAGATGCTGAAGGAACTGTCATTTGAGGGTCAGAGTATTGTCTAGTAAATAACTATTTGAATTTCTCTTAAACTTTTTATTTAAAGTCTTTTTAAAAAAAAATATATAAATATGTATAATGTATAATTCTACCAATTTTACCAGAGTTGTCAAAACACGATTGCTACTTTACAAAATATCATGTAGCCAGAGAAAATACCATACAGGTAGGTGAGCAAAGCATACAACAAACAAGTGAATGTAATACAGAAGGGAATAGATAGGTCAAGGTTAGTATGTCAGTGGAACAATGTCACAATAGGAGGTTAAGTTAATGAATTTTGTCTATGCATCAGCCACAAAAGCATCCTTAATGGGAAAAACACCTCAAACAATTCATTTCAGGAATATTTCTGAATAAGAAAAGTGACATTATTATGAGTATTGCTTATTTTATTAGAACTTTTTTCCATCGTCTGGCTGGTAAATGTACCCATTCTTATTATACTTGTATTAATTTTTCTCCATGAATAGATTCAGAAGTGAATATCTCATCATTTCTTAAGAAGGATCATTATGTAAGTTACTTAGGATGTTTCTGCTTCTATTTAAGTATTTACAAGTAAATAAGCTATTTTATTCAGCCAACCAAAAATACTGTAACTAAAATACATTGCTACAGCTGTATGGTATCAGGATCATTAATTTAATATAATGGTTTCATTTTAGATACAGGATTTTTATCAGCAAGCCTAGTCAATCCAATAGTAAAGTTCACAACTCATCTATTTTTGTTTTATTTCTTCATCGTTTGCAGGCTTACAGAGCCACATGGAAAGCCAAATCTGTTCAGGAGAAGGCTCTTATGGGAGAAGCAGAACATCCAGTGTGGGATGGCGGTTTCTTTGGCACTAAGCAGTAACTGTGATCTGCATTCTGTTCAGGTAATTGTCACTCATGCACTGCTGACCAAGTGCACATTGCCCTCCCCATTTCATTTGCTATCAGCAATTATTGAATTCAAGTCCTGCTTTGTAATCTCAGAGTAAAAAGATACTAGCATTATCAATTTAAGCCAGTTTACTCTGTATTTATCCCACTGTGAGAGCAGACATTAACCTGTAAATTGGTGTAGCTGTACCCTGCTGTTCAGTAAAGTAAGGTGCACCCATTTGTCTTCCTGAAGCAACTCTTAAATTTCATTGACTTAAAAACACATATGTTAAACATAAAGAGGAAAGAATAAATATGAAGGGGAATATGAAGGGAAAATAATAAAACCATGGACAAATATTATTAAAGGGCTTTTGAAATATTTTTTTAGCGTGTCAGTAGCATACCCTTGTATCTACTCCGAAGTTTAATCACATGCAGTCTTGATCCTAAAAAGACAGATAAGAATTGATTGGAGGCTATGAACTGCCTTTCTTGTGAATCATTATACAGCAAATTACAGTAATATATGTCCATCCTCCCACAGGGAGCAGAAAACACTAGAAATCACTGGCATTATGTATGTGGCAATTCTCTTAGAAACTATCATTGCTACTCAAATTATTGCAGATTCTTATTACAAGGCACATGCCTGATCAATAGCAAGCTTTTATTAGTTCCCTTACCAACCTTTCAACATATTAGACATGACTGATATTGTAACTTAAAACTTGTCAGGAACAATGCAGAAAATATTCAAAGCATTGGTTTGAGTGGAAAAGTTCAAGTAGCTGTGCTTTTCTGTTCTTTTTTTGCAGCAGTCTGATCATACTTTAATGAACTCTGGCCTTAAGCTCAGACTCTGACAACACACCAAAACAGAATAATTCTTGAGGGTGAGCTTGCAATTCCACCCTAATATTTCTCCAGGCATTAGTCTCTGTGACTTTGGACGGATCATATTCAGCCCAAGTATTCACAGCTGCAGGGGACAGAGCAGGATGGTTGATGTACATCAATTTAGTTACACAACCTGTAATGATTTTTTCATTTGAGCATATTATTACAATTTATGATTGTTTTAAAAAATTAATTATTACACAGCCTGTATTATTTTGTCTGTTGGTGCAGCTATTAGAGAAATGCAAGAGGTTTCAGATTTCCAGCTGAGATTTCCTAAAGGAATGCAATCAGGTGGACCTGAAGGTAATTAGGCCTGTGTCCTAAAAAGGAGAGCAGAGGGCTGTGCTCACTGTTCTTGTTGCAAGGGAGCCTGCTGTTGCAGCTAGTGCTGTGTGTACCTGGCTCTCAGCAAAGGTGTGCTGATCCTTACAGTGCTAGCATGTGCTTACAGATGCACAGAGATCACAATCAGCACCTTTTAAAAGAGCCTTGTGCTTCACAATACTAGAGCCAGAGCCCCTGCAGGTGTTTATGATTCTGGAACCTTGTGACAACGCAAATACAACACCAAACTGAGCAGTCCTGAATGAGACAATCATTTTGCTAAACTTTCTCTAGGATAGACAAAAAGGCTTCTCGTAATGCAGTATCTCCTAAGTGCATTCCTTATCCTTGTAATGTTTACTTTCCAGCTTCACATCATGAGCAATTTCAACAGCACATTCCCATTTTCTGTCACATAATGGACAAAAATATTGACTGATATCTAATGCCAGGTCAACCTTTTCACTAATAAGTCATCTGCAACCTCCTTATTCCCACTGTTTATGACTTATGGTTAGCTTCCCATTAGCCAGAACCTTACCTTCCCTGCTATCCTTGTGATGTTCTTCAGCTTAAACCACAGTCTCATGAGATGGATCAGTTTCATCAGTGGGACATAGAGAAATTAGGTCTATCATTTCCCCTAAACCCACAGACCAGTTCTTCTCACCAAAGGCAGTGGCATGTTTTGCCACTAGTGCCCTTGGTGAACCAATGGTGTACTCCATTAATTATATTTCTGTGATTTTAATTAGTCATTCATTGAAACTGCTTTAAACCTATATGATATTGAGTAAGATTCAACTCATATATCAGTATATCTATTGATGGAAAACAGCCTCTAACCATTCCTTCTTTTAAGTTCAAATTTCCAATGTCAGGCTTGGGGAGAATCTAGAATTTCTACTAACTATGCAGTTCACCTGCAGACTTAACAAGTTTGTGTTGTGGGTTTTCTTCTCGTCCCTGTTAAATTGGCCTTTTGAAGACTAAGGGCTTGTGAGCTTTGCATGTTAAAGGCTAAACTCTTGCTATAGTGAAACTGATTTTTGTAAGGCTTCAGGGAGATTGAAGGTAAATTGAAAAAGAACGCCATGGAGTCCTTGTGCAAGTCATTCACCTTGTAGAGCTCCAGGCTGAGAGAGCTCAAATGCCACTCTACTTAACAAACTCAAAACCAGCTCATTTAAATAACAAGCACAAACTCCACTTGGGATCCACACTGAGGCATTTGTGGATTGTGCAGCCTGAACTCCCAAACAACATTATTTGAAGAAAAAAAGGGAGTAATTCCTTTTTTAAAGTGGTAATTCAGGGATCAAATCTCACAAGCATTTGAACATTTCAAGGACTATTGCTATACTAAATTGTTCTTAACTACAAGTATTAAACTTTAAAAGGAACAGAATACTGTTTCCAAATTCAAATTATTAGCTTCATGTCTCACAAGGATAATAAATCTATCCATATTCTTGTCACTTTAGCAGAAAGTACAGTATTTGTGCTTTAAAGCTGGAAAGTTAATTCTTGCTAACAAGTACTGTAAAAGATGTCTTGATGGCTCAGAAATTATACTCAAGAACAAAACCTAAAACTCCTATCTCCAATACTGATCTGGTAAAAATATTTTGGAGAGTTAAAACCAAATTTCACACACAAGAAATGCAACATGAACCACAAAATAAAAAGATATCACATCTGGCTAGTGAAGTCCTTCTCTTCAGATCTTTCCTAACTGGAATGCCCTACCAAGTACTGCTGTATCTTAGTCCTATCATTATAACTTTCTCAGGTATTTTAAAATAGTTAGACTTCAGTGGAAGTGTTTGCAGCTGGTTTGGACATCTCTTCATATTTAAAAAGTTTGTCATTACTAAAAACCAATGCATTTTCAACAATATGAAAGAATATTTGCTAGTTTTCACAGAACAAGCTTGCATTATGAATAAAACCACGTTATCCATAAGACCACTTGCTGTTAGAAATTCAGGTATTTCACCTGATGTCCATCAGTTTTGAAGATTTCTAGTTCACCAAAAAAGGCAAGACACTAATTTTGCTTCCTTAAAATGAAGAAAAATACATACTTCAGAAATGTATCCTGTGTCCTCTAAGAGGACAAATTTTACAAAAGTCTCCCTTTTAAGCCAACTAATCTCATAATTGTGTTGGTTTTACAAAATTTTTATCAATTCAAAAGTGATTTTGAAATACTTTTATAGATCCGAATGGTATTTTTATTCAAAAATTAGATCATATGCAAGAAACAAAAAGTGAGCAAGATCTCCAGAGATATCTTAGTTCCTGTGATGACTTTTAGAGTAGTTATGTTAAATTGAAATATCATTACATTAGAGGTAGGCACCTCTTTTTTAGTTGCTGTAAAATGATGAATTGTGCAAGAAATATATGCAGATGTAATGCAAGTATATGACTTAAGGCAAAAGTAACAGGTAAGAATTCAAATGTCTCTTCTCAAACTCAGCTTCAGCACAGTATAATTTTTCCCTATTAGTTTGTCAAGCTAGTTTTGAGACAAGTCCTAGAATTCATCTACAGTTAAAGCTCCCATTCAGTCAATGGGATCCTTGCCCACTTCCAGGAGCACAAGCTGCAGCACTTGGCCCTAGGAATTTAATATAGCTCTAATGACTCATTATTGAATGTTTAGTTTAATAACAACTGCTTATTAAGTGTATTAATCTCAGCTGATGAAAGCAAAAACTGTTTAGTGAAAAGCTGTTTTTCTTTACATTAGTGTGCAATTACTTAACTGAAAGTTTCAAAGAGACACATCTAATTACAGGGCTGCTTTAAAAGTATTTAAGCATCAGTTAATAAAACATCATTTGAAATATGCTTATGGACCTCCTGTAGTGTTGTTAAAATGCAAAATTCTGGTTTCAGATTATTACTTACAATAGGTTTCCTTTCAATACTTACCAATTTCTTACAAAAACAGCTAAATGTACAGGATTGAACAGTTTCCTATAAAAGAGAACAAGAAGATGCAAAAATTTCTGTGTGTGCAGAATGTGTATGTCTATGCTCAGGCTGAGATTACTGACTGAAAATCAAAATTAATGATGCCCATTTACAAATTAAGAATCCTTTTGCTGAATTGGCATTTATGGGAAAAGCATCTATTAATACTAAAAGAAGTCTGCCAGTCAGTTCTCTGTTATTAGAGAAATAAAGACATTTATTTGCAGCAAAACTAATTCTGCTTGCCATTTAGCATCTTTAAATATTTTTCCTCGAACTACACAGACTTGCCTATAAGAAAATGTCAAAAGCATCTTGGTTCTTTACTGGCTTTTTTAAGGAATTCTTGTTCCTCCAGCACGTGTTTCCAACAGTTTATGGACAACAGATGAGCAGAGCACATCACTCCTCAGGAATCCCTGCCAAGCTCTGTACACCTGACATGTATGAAAAGAACAGAGAAGGTATCTTGGGTGAGTAATGCAGCATGTCAAAAGTGAACTAAAATTCTGGTTGGTCAAAGACACATTAGATACTTGGTTAAAAGGAGGCAGAGCCCTAAACAGGCATGTGGATGATAAGAGCCACGTGCTTTTCCAGAAACTTTATCCTGCAAAGTAAAGGTAATGCGGGGCAGTAGGAGCCTGACAGTTCCCAGCCTCTGAACAAATTCTCTGCCCTATGGCTTAGACACATAATAACTGTCCTTGCTGAGCTATTGAAGTGCAGGGTTTCCATCTTTCACACATGCAAGACATGAACTGTGCCATGCTGTGCCATGCAGGCTCTGGCCAGTCCTTGCCTGGGGCTGGAAAATTCCAGTGCAGGAGCAGCCAGCCCCAGGGAAGCTCCTCTCCTCCTGCCATGGCTGGGCATGTGCAGGGCTGTGCAGGACTCCTCCTGTGCTGTCATGGGAGGGGGTCCTGAGCTCAGCAACTTTTACACCTTCAGCAAGAGGAATTATCCTGCTCTGATGCCCTTTCCTGCAGACCTACTCTCCAACACCCACCCAGGGGACTCACGGCCTCCCTTCCTCCCTTCCTTCCCCACCTTGGTGTTAATATTCTTGTTCTTTCTGGCTCACACAGTAATCCCGTCACTTTCCTGTCCTCTTCCCTGCCTTCTGTTCCTCATTTCTCCTGGGAAGATCTCTGTCCTCCTTGTTCAGGGCTCAGGTTGTGTACCTGTGTGCCTCCGAGGTCAGTACATACTGTGGTTACTCCAAGTACAGATAGGAAAGTTGCAGACAAGGGAGGAGTGTAGAAAAGCTGCAGGGTGGCTGGAGTACTTTCAGCTACAGTTAATTAGCCATAAACCTCCCTGGGCTGCTCAGCCCGGGGACAGGCTATTGGCTTGTTCTTTAACATCTCTTGTCATGCTGTCAGCTTCGTGTAAGTAATGACTAAACTGCAAAAGCTCTGAGAGTGTTGCCTCTTTCACAAACTGTCTCCGTGATTCACTTTGCTCAGTCCTCCTTTTTTTGCATCCATTTGTTTTTCCCTTGTGGAGCAGCATTTTGTCCTGTGTTTGTATTGCTCCACCAGAATCAGGGTAGCAGAGTTCATTAGTGGGAATGTGGATTGCTCCTTCTAAAGAGGAAAACAATGATGTGACACAGCACTCCTTCTTTACTTTACCTGAACCACCACGTCTGCAGACAGCCCTGCCTTCAAGTGACAGGCACAATTCCCAGCTCCACACACATGACATTTTGGACTTAGTATCCCCAAGTGGAATAGTCACAATACAAACACACAAAGGATTAAATATCACATCTGAAAATTTCAGGATTAATTTTTCTAGTCAAGTAATAGCACAGTGGAAATACAGGTCCTTTTCTGTGCAGGGTAGCTAATACAAAAGTGGTGACCAGTGCAGGAGGCTCTTACCTTCATTGTGACCCAAAGGTCTTGGTGGCCTTAGCACAGAGATTCGGGATCCATCACTGGTCACCAATGTTAAAACAAAAAACAAACAAAGCAAACAAACAAACAAAAAAATCTACCCGGTCTAGGACTTCATAGTATTGATTTAAAAGTAAGCTTCCTTAACTTGTGACCTAATTGTAGATTTTCAGGATTTGCAAACCTATCATTTTATCACTGGACCTGGAGAAGGCTTCTTTAAATAAAAAACAAGAAGCAGGGGGAGAAAAAGACAAAACCCAGAACAAAGTTTTTTGTAATATCATTGTAACACTTGCTTTCCCAGTAAACAATTATTAGCCTTCTGCTCAAAGTTGTCAGGGGAAGAGCTGTTGGTGTCAAAGCAGCTCCATGGCAGGTGTGCTTGGAAGCCAGCTGTCAGACTAGAACCACAGTTGCATTCTGTTTTCTTCCTCCCTAAAGTGTCTAGAGACATGAATAGTTCAAGAACTACCGAATGCTAGTTTGCAAGAGATGTGTCAAACGTAGCCTGTAGCGTAGGGAAAATTCAGAATTATGAATGGGTGTATTCCACACTTCCTTTGCCAAAGTGGCCTTTCTGATTCCTCACCTAGATTCCTTCCTAGCTCTGCCTTCAGTACAAAAGGACTCAGAGAAGGGAATAGTAATAGACTTTGAGTCTCCTATAAAAATCCTAACCTAATCACAGTGCTGGTGCCTCTTCAGACCCCTAGAGCAGATCGAAGGGGCTCTTAGAGGTGATTGTGGGCAACTCCTGCACACGGAGAGCAGAGCAGCAGCAGGAGTCCTGGTCCCTGCTGTGAGACCTGAGCAGGCCTAGCATAGCTATCAGAGTCTCTGCATGGGAACCCAGCAGGAGAACAGCAGCAGCTCTTAAACCCTCCACAGGACATTAGAGATGAGTACTAAAAAATACTAGAAAATCACACAGGAGTACTTAAATATTACTTGATCATTAACATAGTAATTACATCAGTGCTGCTCCTGCCTGATGCCGTAATTTAAGAGGTTTCAGCATTTTCATTATAATCAGTAGCAGTTATTTCCTGTGGTTCATTGCCCATAAAATGTTAACCATAGGAAAAAAAAAAGAGACAGAGACTTTGCCATGATGGCAATTAACATCCACCGTGGTGCTTGTGCCTCCCTGAGCTACCAATCACTCTGGTGGGTTCTTCATCAGACTTCAGGGGGCCACACAAGGCACATTTGTTCCTGAAAGCTTTTAATGGAGGCTTTTAACTAAGATTTTTAATGGAACTTGTTCTGAGGAAGTAGGACACTTTTCAAGTAGGTCTGTGTCTATTTTTGTTTCTATTTTTACCAATATTTTAAAGACATGGTTCTGTATTTACTAGGTTGTGTGGAACATGCAGTAGTGTTTCTACAATAATGTAGACTCAGCTATTGTGCAGAATGCATTTCTTAAGAGGCTATAATTTCTGACATAACCATATAGAAAGTGAACCATCAAGCTCTGCTGCCATCAAAATGAAACTTCAGAAAAGTTATCAGATATGAATTTATGTAACAGGTCCTCACACATTTTGCAAATGGGAATGTAAATGATGGTTCCTATATACCAACCAGATTGTGTGATTAATTAATGCACTACAAGAGAAAAAAGTTTTATGTTTAAAGCAAGACTGGGTGACTATCTCAGTGCATTAGTTTTTATGGTTTTGATCTGATCTGAGCAAAAAATTACATTCAATCAACTTGAACTGTTTGTATTGATCTGCATAGAAGATTGGGGGAAAAAAGATATATTGTCTCACTTGAAGCTTTTTCCTGGTTTTATTTGCTTTACAAGAGAGCAATATTTTTCTGAGCACAGATTGAGTGCAATGGCTCCGTAAAACTGCCCAGGAGGCTTCTGCAGCACCATTAGAAGTGCCTTGTCTCTGCTCAGAAGCTGCTGAGAAATACTTTTGAGGAAATGGAGTCCCCTGGTATATTATTCCTACAGCTGCCATGATGAACAAGCACTTAAAATGCACTTCAAATAATTCTGGGATGTGGCAACTATCATAGGAGTGTAGTGGATTTCTCCCTTAAAACATTCCTTGCCATGTGAATGACTCCTTTAGAAATGAAAAACCTTGGGAAATCACTTGAGAGAATTAACATTAGAGTTATAATTGTTGGGTTTCAACTTCATGACCACACAGGGGACATTTTTTTTCCCTTTTTCTCCCTTTTTCTTTTTTTTTTCACTCTTTCTTGCTTTCTGGGCTCCAGTTTTCCAGGAGCAGATTGTGGTTGCCTTGAATTCATCTGTTAAGTGAAATTACCCTCCAATCACTGAGAGGAGCCGTTGGACTCAACACAAATATGGGCCGTGACACAGATAATTTGGGAAGTAACTGTGACTTAGGGTGCAGTGCCTCCTGTTTTCCCTTCACTTGCATGAGCTAGGGAAGAGGAGGGGTGCAAAGTGTGTTCTCTCACCCATTCTCGGGATGCAGCTGCCCCACGCTGCCTCAGCAGACTGAGTTGCTTTCCCCTCCTTTGAAGAGGATTTCGGTGACTGGAAAAGAATTTTAGTGAGAAAGGATAGGCCAAGCATGGAACCAATTCTGTCACACTCTCCACAGAAAGCCCAAGTAGTGAGAATTCACAGACCGTTTATGCAACACCCTTTGCATAAGAGGAATGGTGAAACTTCCTGAGAATATGTAGGAATCTCCCCTCAAATTAATCCATGACATCGAACTGCTGTGACTGCGAAGGCTGTTTGTTCCCAACTGTTTAACTTTGCCACATTTTGTACCACCTGCAATGACATTTCATTACTGCGGAGTGACAGCAGCAGAACCGCCATGCAGCTATCAGCAGGAAAGGAAATTAGTGATGTTATGATTAACAAAATAGCTTTGACTTAGCCAATGCTAGGAAGACAGCCTCCAAAGGAATCAAATGCTGCAAATACCAGGAACGAGCTATCAGCACCACCCTGTGGTTTTCTTGCTCTGCTTCCTCCTTGTGTGGGTCAAAAGGGAATTTTTGTGGCCAGGTAAACTCAAAGGGAAGAGCTTTGTTTCCTTCTGGATTTTGGCCTTTCCTGTTTTATATGGCTGATACTAAAAACTTACCCTTCTGCCCTCGTGACATGAAAGTCCATAAAGATATTCAGAAAAGACAGGAGGTTTTGTGGGACTTGAGGCAATAACAAGTATGTTCATAATGCCGAGGTTGTGGGCTCGATCCCTGAATGGTCCATTCACTTAAGAGTTGGACTCCATGATCTTTGTGGGTCCCTTCCAACTCAGAATATGCTGTGATTCTGTGACATCCTTGTGTGCAGCCAACATTCTGCCCAGTCTTCTTCGTGTCTGCAGCTCTTTAAATCATTCTCACGGGGCGCTGCCGTCTGATGGCAAGCTTAAGGAAACACAACTGAAATCTAATCATGGTTCTGTCATAGTTTTTACAGATTTCCTCATTCTTGTAATCTCTGATTCAGATAATTAAATGAAAAATGGGTGTAAGTGTGGAAAAAAACCTCTCCTGTGAAATTCAACATATGAAACAAGTCCTGTCATAATTAGAGCAGTTTGATTGTGCAAAGCAGTACACAAATGCTATCCTTATTTTAGCAGAGTCTTCATTAAGGTATCAAATTAAGAAAAAAATTATACTAGTTGCATATCCTTACAGTGTAATTTTCTATTATACAGTAGCTACTGACGGAATTTCAGCTAAATTAATGGACTCATGTAAAAACAATAAATGCCATTGAAGGAGATATTTATGAGGCATCAACAGATGTGAGGCTATCTGTGCCTCCCCCTATACAGCTTATTAGTTCAAACAATCAATAAAATACAGACCAAGCTTCCATACTAGGCATTTTTGTTACTAAAGAGGAAAAGTCCCTGTATGTAGAGGTCGCTAAAGTAAATTCAAATGTTCTTTCATTTTCCGCTCACATTAAAAAGTCTTTCAAGGATTTGATTTATATGTGTATGAAATTCTGTTGGTTTTGGCTGCAGTTCCCTACCTTTTCAGAAAATCAAAAAGTGACATTTACATAACTAATAACTGGGATTTACCGCCCCCTCAATGAGTGGCCCTTTCCTTTTGACTGAATTGTTTAATGAAATCCAAATAATATTTTTTCTTCAAAATACAAAGATTTAAAATGCATGGGACCACCTGTAGTACAGGGTGTTGTTACCACCTCCACACTGGCTGACTGGAACTTAAAAAGGAGAACACTGCAGATGAACAAAACATCTAAAGCAGACCCTCACAAATGATCAATAATAGCCATGGAAAATTGCATCATTAGACCAGCCAGGTCAACAAACAAAAAAAAAAAAAGTCACCAGCAAGTATTAAACAGCGAACAGCTGGGATCCCAGAACATCCTATTCCTCACTATAAGAAATGGGGGAATCTGTACCAAGTCATTCTTGTAAAAGTTATGGTTTGTAGAACTTGAGCTTCCCTCACTCACACACTTTGAATTACCTAAAGTTGGTTTGAGTTCAAACAAATTTGTTTGAGTTCAAAAATTTGTTTGAGTTAGACAGTTTTTGGGGCAGTGTGGAGGGTTGTCTTCCCACAAGGAAAGAATGAGAAGGAATCTGTGTAGGAGTCTGTCAAACTGAACGATTAGTTTAATACTGCTGAGATTTTATTGTAATATTGATGATGTGTTACTGTGCCTAAGGTCCTGGATAAGCATAATTTATTATTTTTAATCTAAATAAGTAAATAAATGTAAGAGTGACAGGAGAAGCTTCTTTCCTAATCTTATCTGTATTGTGGTATAACCACAGTCATAATAAAATTAAGATTTTTTTATATTCTTTCCATTTAAGAAAGTACCCATATCAAAATTCTGATTTCACTCAAACAGTAAGGAAAACATCAAGATGATGAAATTTATCACCAAAGTGTGTGTTGCCACTCTACTAGTTTAATATGAGAGTAAAGAAGAGATTCAGGACACCATTTGGAAATGCAATTACCACTTTCCCTTGATTACAAGATACTGAATGGTATTTGAGTCTTGTTTGTACATCAAACCAGTGATGTATATCAAAACCAGTAATGTCCTCCTTAGTTTATTTACACATTTTAATCGCTAGATTGCTTCCTTCAGACTACTGCATATCAGATTTTAAAGTGTAGTAAAAAGAAATAATTAGCAGTTAATCTAGAAAAATACATCTAGGAAAAGAAATCCAGCTCAGGATTTACATTTTTCCATGTTTTCTAACCTTAAATTTGTGGAGAGAAAACTTCTGCTTTCTCACTGCTATAGGGTTTTTTAATGTGAGTAGAAAACATCTGGCTGTTCAATGTCATCTATTTTGAAAACCTCATGGGCATTTGGAGTGCAGGTGTAAATAAGTAACTTGCAATGCAGATGCTGAGCATGACCCATTCTGTATTTGTCAGAAGCATGGAATTTGGGGATGTAAACTGATGCCTCATTATGACAGAAAATGTATAGCAACAATTAGATCAGAAGTAGTTTTGCAATTAATTTCATCGTAGAACTGGATGTACTAATAATACCATGGTAGTTATGTGTAGGGAAATAGCTTCTGCACACCCATTTCTAAGCCTTACTCAATTTAATGCCATATCAAAATCAGCCATTCAAATCTGAGGGAAAGAAATGGACACAAATACTTAAAAAGACACAATACTCTAGTCCATGATGCTGTATTCTACACACAGATTTTTTCATTAAGTTCATTTCAGAAAGTCTCATTTTCTCCTTCAAGGAAAATTCCTGTGTACCTAGTGAGAGTTCTGGCCACCTAAAGGACAAAGAACCCCAACCTGAGCCACACACAGAGTTTTGTGTCATCTAAAATTGGCAAGTTTAGTTGAATTCGTTCAAGAACCCCAGTGGAGATTTAAGCAGATCAAGTTGTCCTCTCTTTGGGCAGAGAAAACCATCACCTGTTTAAATTGGTCCCATTCCTGAGTTTAAGCAGGGTCTTTATCTCTCTGTATTTCTCTCGTTATTCTTACCTTCGGAGAATTTGGCTACTGTGAGTATTTCCCATTCCATGGAGCTACACCGTGGATAAAGGATGAGGTGCTATAGGAGTATGCAGGGCCATAGAGCCCTAAGCTTGCATTTATACATTTCCTCACTGTATGATTCAGCTTATTATAAAAACTCTTTCTTTAAAAAAAAGTCCTTTTTCTCTATTGCCCTTCTTCTTTCATGTTGTGTATTCCATGTGCTCAGGAATAGTGCCACATTCTGGTCCTGTACACACAGTGCTGTGTCTACAGTGAGATCAGACTTTTGACTATGCCCAGAAGTTACATTTTCAGTAATTACTTCACACATCTATGCATGTGGTTATCTAGCTAGCTGAAACCCAATCCTGATTGGGATTATTTTTCTTTTTCTGGCCTTAATGGAAAGATGCAAGGAAGCAGCTTTAGAGTGACTTTCAGAAATGAGTTAGTCTTATCAGGAATTAGTGTTCTGCTGAATTTGCCAACAAGGCTGCTGAGGTTTGAAGAAGATGAGATATACAAAGGATCCAGGTGGCAAATGTCAAGGGGAAAGGTGTGGGGGACTCTTTTGATCTGGTGTGATATTCAGCAGGTACACAGTATTTTGAATGGAGGGCTTTTTCTCATTCGGGTATGTTTACATTGATTCCCTCTGGAGCTGAAAACAGAAACAACCAACCAAAATGTCAGTCAAGAGCAAATCAATTCCTCTCTTTGGGGAAGCCTGGTTGTAATCTTGAAAAACTTTATTTTAGTGCTGCTTATGCCCAAATCCTGATAAGGAAGATGCCTTTTGATGAGTGCTACGTATTGGATGGGAGTCCCAGTTTCAGTTTCGGGGTTTGGTGTTGCAAAAGGTCCCTCTCCCTTAACAGATTTGGATGACTCAAATATTGCCACACCCCAGGGACAGGGTGAAATCTGAATCTTTTGAATTTTCACCTGCCACTGGACAAACACATTACTGGGGTACATTCACTCCAGCAGCTGCAGATGTTCACACTTTCAGAGAATGAGGAGATTATTTCCTTCACAGAAAACTGGAAGAGTTCATCAAGCACTCCTGAATTAAACTGTAAGTCCAGCCTAAGCTCAGTGCTGCTAAAGGGTGGGAAGGAAACACCAGGCTCTGTAGAGCAGATGGGCTTTCCTACCAGCTGGCTGGCACTCGCTCCAGGGAATGCTCGGCAGGCAGGAAAGCAGCTGAATAATAATTCCCTTCAGCTTGTACTCAGGGCCATGCTGTACCCTCGAGAGGCAAACAGCACTGACAGTGCCTGTCCATGTGTGGTTCAGAATCACTTCATTCCTTTAGATAAATGGAGATTTAATGGAACTGTTCCTTAACATAATTAAGCCAAGCCTACCATACTCTCTGCTCTCCAAAAATATGACAGTGGGTTTTCCTAAATCAGAAATGCAGAAACATGTGCAATGTCTTGGTGGTAACTTCCGCTGTTATCCATCCATCTGAGACTCCCAGACCCATCTTGCATTTCATGAGAAAAAGCAAAGAACCAATGCTTCACTTCGTTATCCTCTTCTCACCTAATTTTCTTTTAAATTTCATTTTCAAGCCTTTCTGCATTGCAGAGAAATATGTGTCAACAGACCAGAATTAAAAAGGTGACAAACTGTGAAGAATTAAAACTTCTAATTTAACAGATGAGCAACTGCAAATAACAAAATCTCAGACAAACACAATTTTAATGAAAGGTGACATGGTAGAGACAGGAAGTTTTTCCCCTCTCTCTTCATCATGCAACAACAAATTAGTTTAGGAAGCCATACAATAATGCTGTGAATGCAATAACAAATTCATATCCTGTGCTGTTAGTTTTGTTTGCTTGTTTGCTTTCTGAAACCATATATGACACTTCTTTTGTAATGGTATATTTTCTTCACACTAAATGTGTCAACATTTGTTCATGTCTGGACTCACTCTCATTCTTATTACGATGAGGTACAGCTCATATTCTTCACCTCCTCAGTGGAGCTTTTCATTTCAGCTGCTGAGGGATGAGGGGAGGGCTGGCACTGTAGAAGCCTTTCTGGAGTTTTCCAGCACCTTGTGATGTAGAAAACTGACTGGAGACATGTTGGCCACTTGCTTTTAATGAAATTTTCCAGTGTGATAAATATCAGAAGGAAAAGTCAGCAAGGATATAAATGAACATCCTGAACATGAACTTCTTTACTGCTTGTAGTGGGACTGCATCCAGGCCAATAATTAACATGAGTGTGTTCCTTGAAGCCAAGCCAAATCCATAACCAATATAAAGTAACAAACCTTTATAGAAGTTATTGAGTAGCTACACTGATTAATGCTAATTTGGGATTTTGGCCCAGTCAAATGTATTCTGCCTATTTTATAGATGAATGCAGTACTCCGAGTACACCCAGCAGTGGTTTAAAAAGCCAGCAGAGTGTTAAAAACTCCTTTTAACTAAATATCACTGCCTCCCTTACTCAAAGGGTGTCATTTAGTTCAATGAGATTTATAGGCAATTCACCTACTGTTGGTGAGCATCACTCAGTTGCCTCTCTGAGGATCACATTGGAATTAGTTTTCACATGTATGCAATTGAACTCAAGTAAGCACAAAGAGAAGCTGAATAACTTCAAATCACTTCTTAACAAAATATGTGTTTGCTCCCTAGCAGGTGGTCACCACATGTAGCCTTAGGAAGGCCCTACCTTAGAATGCATTCTCATATTTAAGGTCACTGAAATAGCTCTTTTTGTCCTACTGTGCTTGAAAAAAATAAAGAATATCGAGGATTTTCTTGAATTACCATTATTATTATGTGAACCAAATAACAAAAAAAATTATCCAGATTCTATGAATGAGATTTCCAACCCATTGCCTGGGAGTCTTCGAGGTAACTCTCCCAACAGTTCAAAACATGTATAGTATAAATTCCCACAGATAGCAGAGTACCCTAATTTTTACCTTTTCTGTGCTCTTGTTCTTGAAAATAATTCTCTCCTTTATTTCCAGACTCGTGGCAGGTGCCACAGTAAATCAACCGGTGGGAATCTCTCGGATGTACCTCTGCCTTACTGGGTATTAATGAGGTTTTCCATTTAACTTCCATTAGGGAATGGTTTCAAGACTTTAGCATATGGGACTTGCTGTTTAAACTGTTTACAAGTGACACTTTGGCTCTGGGAATGTAAAGTATATATGACAATGGGGGCTGTTTTCTCATGTAACCCATCTGTGATTAATTGTGTATTTTATGCAATCATCTGAATTTAAAGCAAAAGCTACAACTTACATTTTTCCCCTCTTGAGGCATAAAATATGTTCCAGCATGAACCAGCTATATCTTTTTAGACTGTAACTAAATTTCATCATAAGTTAGTCTGTTTTATGCATGTTTGGGGAAAATTTACTTTAAGAGTTAACAACATCGTAGAATAAATAATGGAACAGGGGGGTCATTTTACTTAGATTATACCTGACAATTGAAAGTCCAGGAAGCATTAGCAAGCAAATATAGGAAATTATGAGAAGAAAAAGCTTAGAGGTGTCCAATGTAGAAAAAGGAAATTATCACTTACAACTTCACATGGAATTAAATGACAGCTGTTCTTTATCCATCACAGTTAAACTGAACACAAATATTTCTCACAGCAGCGAGGGAAAGTGGTCTGGACTGTTACCTCATTTTGCTGACTTGTTACAAACACAAATCAGAGAGAGAGAAACACCTTCTATAATAGTTACATAAAAGAGAATTAATGATTTGGAGGAGAACAGAGAACTCTGCGGTAATATTTTAATCAGCAAGATAGGCAGCTGTCTGTGCACTCAGGGAAAATTAATGTCAGGACCTTTCCTTAAGAAATTACCTATGATACTGGCTTTGTCAGAAAGAAGAAAAGGATAGATATCCCACTTGTTGCAGCTTACTTCTGTTGCACAATATAATAAATAATAAACCTGAGTATTAATTCATCAGGGACAAAATATAATGCAGAAATCATGTATAAATTAAAGCATTCATTTAAATTAACCAAAAAAAAAAGATGGTGCGATGCAGAACCATCTGCACTGTGCCATATGTCAGGTAGAAGGACAAATAAAAATCAAATAAGATCATTAATAATCTTTCCGGGAATAGTTAAATATTTTCAGCAAATTAGATTACAGAGATCATTACATTTTTTAAACAGGAACATACTGTTGCCATTATTTATGTGTAAGGTACAGAGTTAATGTGGAATATGTCACTTAATTAACTTAAATTATATTACAATATTTTATGAAACCTCCTCTATTATTTAGAAAATTTGTAAGCCTGGGAACAGGCTATCCAAGTTCCTAACTCTTTTAACTTTGACCTAAAAGGGAAATAGGAGCCCAAGTACAGTTCAGGATCTGGAATCCTTGCAGTTGGTATTCCTCAACTCAAAAATTCTAAAGGTAAAGGGAGAAGGGAGGTTGTGGGTCATGTAAGCCATGAGGACTGCTCTTTGTGGGTTCTAAGGACTCATGGAGACCTTGGAAGCAAGTCGGATCTTGCTGTGCAAAACCCTTCCTAAAAATCAGGTGTTGACTACAGCTAAAAATAGAAAAAGTAATAAAGTAATAAATAAAGTAATCCTCAGACAACCTGAATGAGGCAGTCAGGCTGCATGTCTGCACAAATTCCCTGAAAACAGAGCTGTGGGAAGAAACCACAAAATATAGTTTACAAGCACCTGCAGAAGGTGAGATAGAAACATCAGTGAGACCTTTGCCAACCCAGGCCCTCACCTGCCTCAACAGGACTGTACAAAGGTGTGTAAAATATTCTGAGAGGAATAACCTTGTTTGAAATTTTCTGCATTGTCATTAACATGAGGTTTCCATTGATTACTTTACTTCCTAACTGATACATCTTAATGTAGTAGGGACTTTGCCAACAACTTTTTCTTAATCACAGTCATTCTTATTCCTTTATAAAAGAACTGTTTCCATTTTGTTCATGCACATTCAGCATTGCTAGTTTCTAGCATCTCTTTTTGTCTCCCAAATAAATCATGTTTCAGTCTTTTAATTTTCATCTTATGTAAATCCATCCAACTATAATAATGATTCTGTGGCTCATCTTTGAACTGCACTCGATTTGCCCAGACGCTTATCTCCAGTAAAGATAGCCCTACATCTAAAAACTCACAGAAAAGAACCTTATTTTTTTTGCTCCACATCATAATGACTCTGCATGCTTCCCTAACTTTTCGCTGCTATGCTGCAAAATCATCTCGAATTTCTGATCTATTATCTCCCCGAACATTGGTAGTGCTGAGCTTTCCTAGATCTCTCCCTCCCAATGAATTTCTCTTCTGCGAATTTTCTCTAGATATACTTTAATTTTCAATGGCTCTAAGGCTTCTAAGGCTTGCCTGTTATTTTTGGCCTATACTTTAAGCTCTTTTTAATTTGGTTTGGGTCTCTGGTATTTGCAATTTTTCACAAGTTAATGTGATCTATGTATTTCATTAATTTTATCTTTTTTTCATTAATTTTATTTTCCTGCTCTTTTTAAAAGTAACACTAGTCAGGTGATAATATAAGGTCAAATTAAACACAAGAAACATTCTTGTGGCAGCCTGGACACTGCTACTTTTTAATTCAGTGATTCATCCTACTTCCAGATTCTAATGTATATTGCATGTCTACACACAAAGCAATTGCTGTGGGTGCACATTTTCAGATCTGTGAAGAATTGATGTAATTCATATTACACTCCTCATGCTCTCCCCAGTGCCTAATGCTGTAATATGTTTTCAAGGACAGCACCTGAGTGGAGTAGAAAGGTTATCCTCTGTCAACCCAAATCACTTCTTGTTTATGTCTAGATCATCAAGGACTTTAGTCACTACCCTATAGAAATGCTTTAAACAAACATATCTGTGTGGGAGAGTATCCTCTAACCTGCTGTGTGTCCAAACTTCCTGGTTCAGATCTTTGCTATCCTCCCTAATCCTCTGCGAATATTGACATTCAGAGCTAGTCGAGAGAAAGGACCATAGTCAGGTCCTCTGCAAAGACAGCAGGAAGTTCAGCCACAGAAAAATGCAAGGATTGGGCAGAGGGTGTTGAGCAAATCACAGCATCAATCCTGCAAACATCTACACCTGTGACATGGAGGGACACACAAAGCAGCAAAAGCTCCATTGCATCTAAAAGCTGAGATTGTCAGGCATTTGGAACATCACCACCTGCTGAAATTCTCTAAGGAGCAAATTCGTTTCCAGAAGGTTTTCAGAGCAGTCTCAAAACTTACTTTCCCTGTCTTTTTAGCCAGGTAGAGATGGCCACAAAAGTTTGTGGTTCCAACCAGCTGACAAAACCTATGCCACAAGATTTTCGGCTCTGGGACATCAGATGTTGCACTAGCAGCCATTCCCCATCTCCTCCAGAAATAAGAGACAATGAGAGACAGAAGTACAGGACATCACCAGGAAAGGGTAAGTATTGACCAGCACGGTGGGTTCAGCACTCCAGACAGAGGGTCCAACTCTCAGTCTTGCAGCAAGGACATAATTCTCGTGTGCAGGTGTTCATTGGGGGTTCCCAGTTCTTCCCACCCCCCTGAGTCCTGCTGGGAAAGAGGAGCTGTTGTCCTTGGCAAGAGCTGGAGGACAAGGTCTCAGTTTCTGAAACAGAGTCAGGAAGAGCTGTGGAAGTGAAGTCTTCTTGCTTATTACAGTCCTAGATATTTAATGAAGTCCTGGGAATAGAGATATTTTAGAATTTAAAGTGTCAGTATCAAAGATTTGCTCCATCTATGTAGTTTCTCCCTAGTGTTTATTTTATCTAGCTTGGAAAAGCAATTTTGTGTTCTCCCTATGAGTGTATATACATGTGTGTGTGTGTATATATATAAAAAATGCATATATTTATAAAATACATATATACTACTTCCCTTAGTTTCAGAATGTCATTCCCTGTGGCCTTACCTCTATTACACACATCATTCATTAGATTATGAAAACCATTAATGTCAGGCAGCAGAACCAAAGGAATTCACTCAGGGAGCACCATTAGCATATCAAGTAGCTATTTCTCAGCTAAATATTCCTGACAGCCCTCATTACACATGATGGATGGGCTTTATAAGAGGTAGTATTTCCAGAAGAAAATAAAATCTCAGCATTCTACCACATGTGGCCCAATAACTAGATATCATTTTTTGACTGTCTGTTTGCATTTCTTTCCTTTTTTTTCTTTCGGAATGAAAGAGTTGTAAAACTCACAAATAGATTAACTGCATAATTCAAAATTCATTAAAAATTGTGAGCCTAATTTAGCCTAGTTTCTGAATTCTGCACGTGCTTGAGTCATGGGACATCAAACACTCTGTGTCATCCTAGCTGTATTGCCAGCAGCCTGTCAGAAATAAAAGAGATGTAACTGAAAAAGCGAGTAAGGCTGGCTCTTAAACGACCGTGTAATGCCAAAACTTTTTGTGAGTCTAAACCCAACATTTTCTTAGGGAAGAAATGCAGTTTTAAAAGAAAAAAATTACTGTAGCAATGGCTTCAGGAGTTGACAAATAGTTCTTGCAGCACCTCATGGCAAATGGGCCCATGGAGCCACAAAAAGCACATCTGAACATGGACTGACACCTGCACTCTCCTGCCTGGTGGGCACATCCATGGCACCTGGTGACACCTTGGGTGGCAATACAGACCAGCCCTTCTTTAAAATGGGACAGCAAATAGTTTCACATTTTCTGCTGTGCATTTCCCTGTGAGTGTCAGCAGTGGAGCCCATGTACCAGCAGATTTGACCCTTACATCTCTTGTGGTTCTTTCATGTACTGATTTCCTTCTTTTTTTTTCCCAAAAACAGCAGCATAATTTGTCTAGCATGATTTATTATGAATACTGCTAAAATTTCATGGTTCTCCAACCTTCTAAATCTGAAGTGATTTGACTTCAATGAGGCAGAGTACTCCTTTGCAAACCAAATTATAAAACAGCAGGGTATTAATTTTATTATTATTCAGAAATGAGTTTTATTGCAGAATCAGGAAATTGACTGGACACCCACTGCACAATGATCCCCAGTGCCACATGCTGATCAGGCAGGAGGATATATTCAGTCAGTTTCTTTTCCCAAATTTCACTTCTACCTGTTAACTTGTTGACTTGTTTCAGTTATCTTTTTTTTTTTCCACTCTTATTTAGAGGAAGAGTTTCACCAGTAAGGGAAAGAGGTTCATTAAACAAGTCATTTAAAAACAGAGACCGAGAAGTTGTTCCGTAGGAAGTTGCTGAAATCATTCACGCAACATTATTTAACTCCCAAAAACCTTTTTTTTCCTTCCAGATCACTTCCAACTCAGCATATTGTGTGATTCTGTGATTCTGTACAATTCTTTAGCATTTGAATGCACCAGTTCTGAGGTGCTAATATAACACTCCTGCAGTACTTCTAACCAGCCCAGGAAAGAGCCAAGAGTTTTTAAATGTCTCAGCATTTTAAAACTACTTTTGTGGGGATTTTTGGTGTTCAAACTCTATGAAGTGTGCTTTTTCCTTAATGTGTGATACTTCAGAAATGCAGAGTGCTCATCTTCTGAAAATGAGTGCTCTAAAGCAAATGAAATTTGCCACGCAAATATTAAAAGGGCCCAAAATAAATCCTCTCCTTTGACAACCCTGTCTGATACAATTACAGGCAATTATAAAACTATTGAAAAGCAGTTAGCTAGCATTTTCAACACTGTAGCACAGGATTCCTGGCCAAGATGTGTATTGAGATATCTTAGATTTTAATGGAGTTGTAATGAAATATAATGACAGTAATACTTACTGCCTATGAAAGCACTAAAATGCTTACAATTACCTTTCTCACACAATTAATTTCAACGTGATACTAATACAATTGTGGTATTTATTATGCAAAAATAAAACTGTAAGGGCATATTTTCAAGACATACTCTGAATATTTTTCTTCAGACTACTTCACATGTATTCTAGTGTCAACACTTACATTTAAATGAAATTGAGCAATTGCTCATAGAATTTCGGTGCAGGAAAATCAACTCTGCCATGTGTAGTTTCTGAAATGTTAGTTTAAATATTCAGTTCTCATCAACCAGTGTGAACAATAAATCACAGCACACTTCATGGATAGTGTAAACTGCCGAGTAAATGTATTCATTGCTTTAATAATTACCTGTATGCCCTAATATATTAATATCTTAATTCTCATAATTCACACCGCCTAGACAATTGTTTACACAGAAGTTCATATACAAAGATATTATATAGCTTGAGAACTTCCCTATCTAGTTATCACTTCAGAAGTCATTCCACTGAACTGTGGTAGTCAGTAGGTCTGGGGCAGAAGGTGCTTAAGAAACACCAGAACAGCCACTGGCCTAGTTTTTACGCTGGGTGGATTTTTAGGTGCTCTTCCTTCATGGTATTTCATTTATGTATCATTTCACTTCCCCATCTGCAAAAGAAGGAGACTAATGCTGGCTTCTGTTGTAAAATGTTTTCAGGTTTATATATAGAAAGTATATATAAGTAAGTAATTATTATACTTACATTAAAGTAAGATCCAGAAATAGTTATGGATTAGCAGATAGATTCACTTTTGTTACTCTAGAAGAGCAGAATGATAGCAGTTGTTCTGTATTACTAGGGAAAAAAAAGAAAGATCAGACTTGTTTCTTCTCCTTACAAGCTCCTGTGCATCTTTCCACAAGGAGTGATTGATGATTTAGCCATTACCATCCTTCTGGACCTCAGTCTTGACAAATGTCGTTTCCACTGCATCTTCATTCACAAGAACGTTTGAAAATATTTAGACATTTTCAATATACAGATGTTCCTTCAACACGTCTCCAGATTATAGACAGAGAAATGTACATTAATTGTATACTCTCAGGTCTAGCTATTGAGTTAGACCTGGGAGTATACAATGGTTTACAGAATATTTTCAGCATGGTTTACAAATATTGTCATGCAGTGTACTTTTTCAAAATTAACACATTAGTAAGAAGCATGACCTGGAGGACCTAGATTTCCAGGAAAAGTCAGCAAGCAGAGCACTTTGTTCCCATTGCCACCTTGGGCTGTTTGCTTTCCCTGCCCAGTCTGCACACCCAGCAGCAGTGGGTGTGAGCAGGAACATGCAGTCCCGGTGGGGATGCTCCCTTTTGCCCTCACTGAAGCCAGGCTGACCCCAGGGGCAGTGCTGGCAGCTCCCCTGGCCCCACTCCNAGGGGATTGACAATAAGGGGTACAAATCATATTATCTAAGGGGAGGAATAACTAGACTCAATAACCAATCAACGATACTCAATAGCTTAAACAAAGGCGAACTTTCTAGAAGAAAACCATATAAGTAACGCAGGGGAGGGGAGAGCGCAGCCCAATCTGGTAACTGAGATTTTAATATGCAGATTGGGAGCCCGGGAGCTCACGGGAGCTTTTCTTTTGGTCGCAGTAACCTAGAGGTTGTCTGCTTCCCATGGCTCCTCGGGCTCAGACAGCTCCGAGTCGTGATCTGACTTCTCCGCACTATCTATGCTTGCCAGATTAGCATCAGCCCAGTGGGCCGCCACAGAGATGCTTCCTTTTGCCCTCACTGAAGCCAGGCTGACCCCAGGAGCAGTGCTGGCAGCTCCCCTGGCCCCACTCCGTGCCCTCCACCCCACTGACAGCCTGTGGGCTCTGCAGGCACACGGCAGCCACCTCATCAATGTTTGATGGCAGCGCTGCCAGCAGCACCTACGTTACTTTTACATGGATTTACACCTGCACAGTGAATAAAAACAAGAGCAGTTCAGACATAAATGGCATGTTTACACATTAAAGCAGCAGGAGCCTTCAAGCCAGCCCTGCTCAGTGTGGTGCTTGCTGAGAAGATCTTCAAGAGATGCTCTATGCTGTTCTCTCTGACTTTGACCCTCCAGCCATGGAATCCCAGCTGAATCCTTTCCCACTTGTAGGACTGAGTACTTTGTGTTCCCAGAGTCACAGAGCTGCAGCAGATCTCAGATCAACAGACCAATTCCAATTAGCATTTCATTTCCACAGTGTGAGGTGTAGGAGAAAGGAAAAGAAGCAGATATAAAATGCCGTAGCTGGATTTGGGAAAACATGCAATGGGGGTCCAGAACATGTAGGTTTTTTCTAACACAGTGTAGGGCATTAGCTGGCTCAGAATTGTTCCCAGCTTATTCCAGTGGCTCTTTTACAGGTGAGAGTGTCCCTGGCAATATCAGGCTCTGATACCTTGACATGGTGTCTGCTTTGTGGGAGGATATGTCAAAATAGGAGGTCTAAGTCTCTGCTGTGAATTCTCCCATTGAGAAAATGGCTAATGCTTTTCTATGCAGCATTTCTGTGTTGCTTTCTCTCTCTCTCAAGTTTGTAGACATCAGACATGTTAGAGCCCTCAGAAGTGCTGCTTTTTAGGAGATTCATATTTCTTTGTGAAGCTTTTCACACTGGCAGTTATTCAGGAGGAAGAGGAAAGAGCAACATAAGGGTAGTTCTTGTGGAATGAGACACACGACTATAAAGAGGAATAAAGTAAAGGAGATAAGAGATAATCATGAAGGAAGGAATGAGAAAATACCTGGAAAACAGAAAGACAATGACAAATCCTGGTAGAGATTTATAAGGAAAAGCTGCACACTTATATAAAGGAATGTAGAGAAAAATACTATAAACCATGGCAGGGGGTGGGGTGTGGGCAGGGAGAAAAGAAAGAAAAAATGGAAAAAGTGAAAGTATGTGAGAAGGGATAAGTAAAATATTAATAAAGGATTCTTCAAGGCTGGGGTCTGTAAATGAGGATGGGGAAGAAAATAACTGAGAGAGTGATTGTGCAGAGACTAAAGAATGGTCTGGGAAGCAGGGATATGGTGCTGCCTTTAGCAAAAACACAGCACTCTAATCCTAAGCAGATACTGCCCAGAGCCCTAACACTTGCCTGAAATAATGCTTCAGGCCAGGTGATGGAGAGAATCTAGTGCAGGTACCATCAATGTATGATCTTCCTTTGACTGCAAAAGATTACTATGCATGAAGATTTGACCCCTGCACAGTACCTGGTACTGAAGTTGTAGAAATCTGGGAGCTCTGCCTCACCAGCCGAACACTGAGACTATCTCATGCTTTCTTTACCAGTGATTTTTAGGCAATTATCCTTCTATTTCTAAACCCTTTGTTTGCTGATTACCATAAATTTGCCATAGAACCTTCCGTAATAACCTAGGATAAACAGAAGCACCAGCATGTGTAAATTAGGGAAAAGAAACAGAACTGGAATTATATCATAAAATGATATCCTCCTCCCTACAGAGAGCCAAAAGGAAAATTAATCTTTTGTTGTGTGAATCTGGGAACTTTAATAATATGGTAAAAATATAAAACACTTTTACATAAGTTTTACATAATTGATTAAGTGACACAGCAATACTGTATTGCATAGGGAAACTCTGTGTTTAAAAACAAAAGCCAAAGCTAACAGCATTTAAAACAGCAGTTTTAAAATGGTACCAAAATCCTCTAGCTCCCTGTGATGTTTCTCTAGCGATAGAGGGTTTTTTCCACTAAATATGTTAGGTCTTTCCCAGTTCTTTCTCCCTTTTTTCTCTAACCCTCTCCTCTCCCAAATGGGAGTGGAGAGATATGAAAACTGAGCAGAAAAAGAATAACTGTCTTCATGCAGGGATGTGCTCTTATCAGAGGTGACATAAAGAAATGAACTGTCATTTTCACCCTAAAAAGAAGTAGGAAGTATAGGCACACAATTCTCAGGAGACTCCCACCTCAAATTTGCAAAAAGTATTCAGCTGACCATATCATAACAGTGAGAATGACTGGATTTCATTGTCTGGAAAGTTTGTCTTTTTTCTTCCCCCTTTAGTCCTTCCTTCCTAGTAACCACGAACCTACCATTGTCATGACTTGCACGTAAGTCTGAAGATGAATTAAAAAGCATGGCATGATTCCCAAGCACATCCATTCCAGCCAAACACATATTTCAGATTTAGGATTCTGCCTGGGAGAGAAATAGGTATCTATCAATGGCTGTGAATTTGAGCAAGAGTAGCTGACTAAAGACTCAGGTGAAGAAGTGCAGAGAAATACCTTGTGGATCATAGTGATTAATTTCTCTGCGTTTATAGACTTCCAATACATTAAAATTATTTGCTTCCCTGTATGTGTGAGTAAAGATTGCTCACTCTTTGCCTTTGCGAGAAAGGGCTTGAATTAAAAAAAAGTAGAACAGACTGGTACTAATTCAGAAATACTGGACAAGGAAATGGGCCTCCTTTTTTCCCAAGTAATACTTCCATGCAAGGATATATGTTGGTGCAGTTTGCCCTTTGCAAGTTCTATATTTTTCTTTACATGCAATTATCCTCTTCTATGCGCACTCCAGTGAGTTATGGCAAGCATAAAGCCTGCAGGTTGCATGACACACCAGGCTCCTACTGCTCTGAAACTGCAGCAAACCTACAAGGCCACTTTTAAAATCTCCTAAACTCCTCGGAGTCAGCTTATATCTCTTTCTTTGCTGTGTACCAAAGATACTTCATATGATACGACAAACAGAATATCCAAGTTTTTCTCATCCTATAAGGCAAAGTCACGTGAAATTCAACAAGTTTAAATGAGTGATCAACTGCTAAGGGTATTTATGATTTGGATAAATTAGCAAGGAAACTTGTCCTATCTCCTTCTGTATAAACTGTTCAACCAGAAATGAGCTATTTGCAAATAAACGGGTGAAATTCTATGTCCTCTTTAGTGAAAAGATATTACTCTAAATCATGTTTTGGTTCTAAAGAAAACATAAAATAATTTTTTTAATACCAATTTACTATATTTTTTAATCAATTTACAAATTATAAACACCATCTATAGTGTCTTAGTGTAAATTTTATATTATTCAGCATAATGAAAACCAAAATAAATGCAGGTTGTTTTCCTGCCTGGTTCATGACTGTTCACTGTCATGGTTTTCCTTTTGAATTGCAGTTGTTACTAAAGACATGCTCCATTCAATTCCACACTATCACAGTTTTCTCAAAAGCATGAGATACTTCCTTATTCTACAGAATGTGAGAGCTGAACTGTGCCCCTTTCCTTGCAGCTGATTCAGAGTCTGTTTCCCAACATCTAAATTTGGAAGTAGCATCCAAAACATTACAATATATCTACTTAAATAACAGAATGAATGCCAAATTCCTAAGGCTCAGCCTAAATCAACTCAGTCATTGTATTTTCTTTGGTCCTCACAACTGTGGGAAGCAAATAACACACCTTAATCTATTAATTTCTATGAAACATTATGATTCGATTCAAAGGATTAGGAGATCTTTTGAAAACATGGAGTATTCAAATGTTTGCTGCATGAAGATGTGGTAGATACCATCGAGGTGCTTGCCACAAGAGACATATGAATCTTTAATTTCTCCATCAGTGGCTGGATTTTCTGTGGAGGAGATCCAGAGAAAATCCCCCAACTAATTAAGCAGACATCCAACATTATTAAGCTTTGTCTTGTGAGGCACAGAAGGGAGCAGCCTGATCTTAGCACTGCACAGCAGCTGGGAAAGAGAAGAGCTCTGCTTCCAGCCCTTCCCTGCCCAGCAGTGTCTGCCAGGCACTCAGGCTGGCTGCTCCCAGCAGCTCTCCTTCAATGGGTCGATTGGGTGCACTTTGGAGAATTACATCTCAGGTAAATACTCTGGGTGGATAAGAGATTCTCACAGTGTGTTGTGGTATATTATGTCAGGGTTGAGTCTGGTCCATAGGAAAGGTCCTTGAAGAGAAACAAAGGACTGAAAAAAAATTATCTTATGGTGATTCTTGTAGGTCACCATAGAAGTGGCAGGGGAAAATATTCTTTCCTCCTAACCTGTTCACGTGCAGATATATCAATTCATTCTCCATAGCCAATGCATTTTAATTAATGAAGAAGTTGTGTGGGGGGAAAAAAACAGAAACAAACTGTAAACAGAGAAAGGAAGACTATTTTTCTCTGGTGTGGAAAATGGGCAGAATTTACCTACACAGAGGTCCTTGTAGTTGCATAGAAACACAAGTGTGAAAAATGGCAAGGGAAAGTGATTGTGTGGTGGAATGTGCCAGCAACATTCATTTTTGGTTTAGGGCCTGGTTTCAATTTGTATAAAACTCCCTTTAATGAGACTACCTTATTAAGATAACCCAGTGAAAGTCAAAAATATTAACTCAATGGAAATATTTTGATTACAATTTGTTAGATCTTTCCATTAACAATATTGACTTTTAGTGGCTTTCTTAATTAGCCATTGATGGGAATAAAAAACAATTAACAACAGACTGACCAGTTTAAGCTCAGGAGGTTTATGGACCTGACAGCTAAGATTAAACCAGGTCCCAGAGGTACTTACGCTGGGTTGGGAAAACACACTTCATGATGTCACTGGAGAGGAAGTTTAAAAAATGATCCCATGGGTTGCATTCCCATGTTCATCTCAGCTTGAATATTCAAATGCATCTCTCTTCAGTGTTGGATTAGCAACTGCAGATATGGGCTTGTGACATAATCCCATCCCATGTAGTTTTTTTAACTGAATTTTGATAAGAACTGAAAATCTCAACTGCTTTGTTAACTGTTCCCTGTCAGCATCAGAGACTTTTCCAATTTCAGCAGAAGGGACAGTGAGTTCCCTCAGCAATATTGTCAGGGGTGTAGAACTTCCCTCAGAAATACTCTTGGAAGTTCAAATAACAATGTGAGAACTGTTTTAGATGAAGAGCAGCAACCCATCTGCCCAGCTTTCTAGCTGGTCTCCTTCATGTTCTCCGTATCTTGGCCAATGCAGTATTGAAAATAAATGACATTTTCCTGCTGTTGCTGCAGCTGCAGTTTCTTCCAAGAGAATCTTGTGTTCAGCACCCAACCAACAAATCCAGTTTAGCAATGTCTATTAAAAACCTCTTTCAGCCCCTGTAGACAGGCACAAGCTACATCAGAAGCACAGCTTTTAGGACATAGGGCACTGTGACATTTGCTTCACCAATATGTTTAGTGCTTTTCTTTTTAATATTAGCATATAGCTATTTGAAGTTCACTTATGCACAGGCATAAATCTGAAGTAGCAGGCAGTTATTCCTTACCTTAATGTGCAAATGTAGCCTAACAGACTTCTCTTTAATTACTGAGGTTCTTGAAGGCAAGAAGTGCCTAAAAAACTGTATCTCAATTTTGGCCTGCAGGAATTTTGGTAGGTGTCTCACAGTTTAATCTTTTTTGAACATAACTACTCCTAAATGCATTCACATTTTATTTATTCTGTACACGTTCTGTCAAATCTCACTTTTAAAGTTATGAGAATTATGTACTTCTTACTACAAAGCCTAACTCTTTTGAATTAGATTGTGAAATTGTCCAGAATATTGTTTTTGAGTTTGATCAAGTAGTTTTTCATTGTTTTCATCAACTCACTTCAGCAATCTTTTGCGTTTGGTATCATAAGGCATTTTTTATAGCTTTCAGGACCATTCTTGTACTTCTTTTCCACTATTTCTCCTATTTTAAAAATAAATATGAGTTTGAAGTTTTGATCACAAGCAAGGGTCTGAGTCACCAATGCCATATGAGACCAGTCTTTTCCAAATTATTAAGTCATTTTTTGCTTTTCTTTTTCTATACAGCATAAAACAGAATGTCACTCAAAGGAATATGTTACATTCTTCTGTAGACCAAGACCTCCTGACTACTACTTTTTGATATCTGGACAAGCAGCTCATGTGTCTGGTTGTTCCTATGAATATCCAGGCTGGTAAGTTTTCACAGTGAAGGGAGAAAATCCTGTTCTTTAATTTATGTTCATGTAGTTTGAGTCAAAGTAGCATGAAATAAATACATCTGCTTGATAAGTATGTTACTAAAACTATTTTTTTTAATCAAAGATCATGAGGAAAGGAGAGGAAGAAACTTAGTCACCACCCTTGACTTTATTGAGTGTTAAGTGCTCCAGAAAAACAAGACACGTTGTACTGTTGTTTTCTGCCTTCCAATTTGTTAAGTATTTGCTCTGGAGTAGATTTTCCACAGCTGCCTCTCTCTGCACTCGATCTTGCTGCTTGATGCAGTCCCAGCACAGGCAGTCCCATCACACATGCTGCTCAGCTGCTGTGTGTGTCCTTCAGTCCTCTTTAATTGCTGCACAGTGTGCGCCCTGTGCAGGGATTCCGCAAGGACGACATTTGTGCAGGCAAAATGCCAGAGCAATCTTCACTGGAAAGCCAGATGTTTCATTTCATCGCTTGGATGGCTGGCCTGGTCCTGCCAAGGGAGAACAGGAGAGATCTGTGCCTCTTTCTTAAATCAGACACGGAGTTAATTCACCACTAAGTTAACTGCCTCAGATTTTTGAAGCGAATTGTGTTTTTCACCATTCATTTGGAAATAATTTGAAAGCAAAACAAGCAAAGCACATCAAAATAATTGCAACTCTGGGTAAAAAAAAAGAACTCCACTGGGGCTTTGAGCACCTTATAAATTGCTTCTCAGTTAAGACATTCTTGAAAGACACATACAGCAAAATGCTCTCATCTGAATTTTAAAAAAAAGTATGATGATTGCTCTTGTTAATTGTGTTTTTTTTCTTATGACTAATTTATTAAGGACAATTGAGAAAGCTAAAGCATTTGAACTGATTTTCCATTTGTTTGGCTATTAAAGTTCCTCTGTGAAATGTATGTTTACTTAAAGTATCTCCAGCTACCCATTTACAATGCATTTGTTAAATTAGTTAAGAGACTTTAATTGGGCATTGGGGATTTGTTGTGCTATTCCCAAATCTGTTTACTAAAAATACATGAGAACAGTGAGCAATTTATTCATAACCTTGTTATATTAGGCCATTACCAACATCAGATTTTTTTCTTAACATATTTTTAATTTGCATTGACAGAATTCAAGTCATGTTTGCTTTTTTTTTTCCTGCTTTTAATAGAGCAGCCTGAAAATTGTTTGTAGTTGAGTAGAACCACATATTTTATTTGGAGCAGTGTTCATGTGAGATGTGAATCCCCCCAAAAAACCAACAATATTGAATCAGCATAAGAAAATGCTGTCTTTCTTTTGCATCCCATTAAGATCAATTGTTTGAGCAGTTAACTATATTTGAAGTTAAAAATGCACTGTACTACATTGGCATTATAATCAAATAGACACTTCCTTATTTTGAGCCAATGCTGGCCATTTCACACCAATAAAACACAGCACACCAGTAAAACTCCCATCGCCAGGCTTTGATCCAGTGCCCCTCTGGATCAGGGTGTCTGCACAGCTCTTCAGACACGCCATGCACAGCAAGGATCAAATTATTTCTAACCTTGTGTTACTGTCAGAACAACAGTGCCCAGACCGATCTCCTGGGGCCAGGAGAGCTTCACCCAGAGCCTGGGGAAACTCACTGGAACTGCCACGCCAAGGAAAGTGGTTCATTCTCAGGAAACAGCATGTAATTAAATGTTTCAACTTCCCAGAACTAATTTTTTGTCTCTTGTTAAATGCAGTTGCTTTAACACAATTTTCACTCCAGCTGACACTGATCTGTTGTGATGGGATGAGTGAGTAAGTTAACAGCTGTAAATGTTAACAAGTAATTTATTTAAGCTGTTGAAGAAGTAAGGCTGCTTTTATGGTAGGGGAAATCAACACCATATTTTCTATGCCAAATATTTTTACCGAACATAATGATGTTTGAAGCTTGAGTTGTTTTCCATAGCCCAAAGAACAGTGTTCTGTTATTATAAAAAAATTTGCTGTCATTTTTCAAAGGACTGTGTAGCCCTGATACATGAGGCTAGTGCTGAACTGGTGTGAATTAGCATAAATGTCCATTTCAATGGAACTATTCCACTTTACACTGGCTGACTTCGCAGACAAATATATATTGTTTAGTGAGAGAGAAAACATTAAGAAAAACAAAATACTTCAACATGGGACATAAAAGAGAGGAAGTATGATCATCACAGACATACTCCTGTACAAGGTAATGTTTTTTCCTCTTTTCCTGCAAATTATTCTAATCTGCAGAAATTACTATGTCACAAAACTCCTCCAGATTGTGCATCACTTCATCTAATTTAAATTTGGGGTTTAATTTACCTCTCTAGCCCCATTAACATCAGAAACTTCTCTTTAAACCTGTCCAGTTTTATTTCTACTCTTTGATTAGAGCTATCACTGCTTGTTTGTTGAATGCTGTGCCTTATCCCTTATTCTGAGAACCTAAAATTAATGCTAGTTTGTGTGCAGAACCAAGGGCTTCTTGTAAGACCACAAATTCTTCCTGCTGGACTAGGATCTAGTTTGATTTTAAAAACAAATTTAGAACAGTCTTCCTTAGGTTAAAACTTTTATTTTTTAAGCACACAGAAATAAAAGTGGAGAAAGCTTAATGAGACCTTTTGGGGTTTATGACTGCAATCAAAAGCTAGAAAGAATAGAGGTAATAAACTAATTGATAGTAATGTACATCCTGGCATATGCAGCACAGGGGAGAGTGTTTGCGTGACTTTGAAGGAAACTTACTGCTAAATCTTATGTTCAAGAACTAGAAATAAAAATTAATACACTTACATGACTTTTCTTAAAAGACTGTATATATTCAGAAATGTATAATAGCAGTGGGAAAATGTGTAGACAGTTTTGAATAGTGAAAATGTTGTTTAAATCGCTGTGTTGATTTTTATGTTGTTTACTTTCATGTTATTTCACATAGCTTAAAGCAAATGTTTTAAATCCTGAGCAAGATAAACACTAGCTAGAAATTTTGAAAAAAAGCCACCAAGTGAAAATGACAAACATTTCACTTAGCTTATCAGGAAGTGTCGAGAGCAGCCTTCTTGGTGAACAAAGAGTTTAGCAGCCAGCAACTAATATTCTCACAATGCCATCTTGACAAATTTAGCACTCCAAATCCTGAGAGCCCAGATTTATACCCATCTGGCAACACTGAGAGACAAACACTCATCTATCAGATGTGCTGCAGAGCTAACATTCCCATGCAGAGAGCAGCAGCCATCCTGTTTTGATCTCCAGCTATCTCCAAACATTTCCTGATTCCCTTGTCCTGAGCATTGTACTCTGCCTCCACAGGGGAGACACATCCAGCCATTTGAAGCTGCTGGAGAGCACTCACAGGAAGCCCATAGGCAATGTGGGAAGAAAGCTCATGCCACTAGTATCGAAAGATGTCTACAAAGGGCGTGAAAATACTTTTGCTTTTGTGGCACAAGTGAACAAGCGCAGCTTTACAGCACAGAGCAAGCAGAGATGACAGACACCTGTAGGCTGGCTAGGGCTGAACTTCAAGGGATGAATCTAGGGGTACATTTGAGTTCCAGGGAGTTTCTTACACAGGAAATACGTTTGCAGTGATGGAGGAAAATGTCTCTTTTCTAATGCAATCAGGATTGGTTACAATATTTCCCAGGTGCATAATTTCATTTCTATACTAAGTGCAATGGCAGAAGATCAAAAAATAGATGTGGCCTGATCTGCTCATTTCCTTCCTGAAGTAGGAAAGCAGGGCAGCAGAACAACACTCCTTGGAACAGGTGACTTCTTCTTGACCTGATCTTAGCAGAAGTTCATAGAATTCACCAGAATTCCCACATTTATTTATCCAACAAATAAGAATAATGCCTTCCACATAGATTTTGGGTTTTCCTGATTAGATCCCAGATTGGAGGGTGTCTTTCTTTCACTCTTCCAAAGTGTCTAAAATGAATGGTCTATTTTTATATAAGAATTCCTCCTTAGAGATTTCTCATGTTGTTCACAGGGGATCTGTGCCATTTAAGAGCCATTTTTATCAGAAGAAGAAAGCCCTGCAGTGAAGAATAATGTATCATCTAGCATGGAATTAATTTCTTCGAATGAAAATGCTGCTTTTTCAGTGTAATTAGAACTCAGGCTCACCTCAGGCTTTCATGAAGTTTTCCTGACAGTGAAACAGTACTACAAACAACTCATCCACCAGACTGCACAATGAGCCACAAGGAACAGTTAAATGAAGTCAGGTTACCTTCTGACAAGGTTGGTCTAAACTTTTGGCCCTGCAATGGCAGGGATGAGGAAGGAAATAACTTTAAAAAAAGAGGGCAGAAAAAATGCTTGACAAGTGTGCTCCATGTGTTGTCAAGGAAAGAAGTAAATAGAACAGCCACTAATTATTACCCAGAAAGAATATTTTAAATATGATAACATCACGAATGCTATAATCTCAGTGTTGACTTCTGCAGCCTCCAAAATATAAATTACGTTGTTTCACAGGGCATCCTTTTCCAGTGTTTAATAGCACCCTAGAATAGGCCTTGTATAATACTGCCATACTGAGAAGTGGAAATGTTTGTACATTCATTTGACTTCTGTTATACACACACACCTACATGTAGAGGAGCAGTTCAGTCATGCATAAAAATCTGTAGTTAACTTCAAGCCATACTTATCTAAGCATGAGTAGCTAGATTTTCAGAGGACATCGGGATATAAGCGCCTTCCCATTTCAGAGTTAATTAAATACCAATGACATATTTCAGTTTGTTGCTTTACATATAGCACTTCAGTCATTAACTTCTGCCCTCAAACATACCAGCATATACCATGGATATACAATATATATGCCTGTATATCTCTCTAGCAGTCTCTATATGCACACACACACACACACTTTCAAATAATGAGGTCTGATGAGCCCTTTGAGATAGATACAAAAATGATTGAAAATAGAGAACATCAAATTCTCATTTTAACGACACCTCTAAAGGGAACAGCAGGAATAAGAAAATAAAACTAGACCAAATACTCAACCGAACAACTCCCCGATGTGGTATGGCAGTCTAGGAGAGTAAAATAATGAGATCAAACACAAATTGCAATATGAAAAGTGAAAATACATTATGCAATATGCATAATACAAAATTACATTAGTAAAGTGACATCTTCTATTAGTAGAATATTGTACAGTATATGAATCCCCCTACTTTGTGCAACATACCCAGGCTCTTTTCTATTTCCCAAATTTATCTTATGGTGAAGTAGCTATTTTCATATGAACCAGAGCACTTCAGAGGCAGTAAAAAGCCATATTTGCAGAATGCCTGACCTCCACCTTCCCTCCTTTTCTTCAGAGCTGGCTGCACAAACACTCTCCACACAGAGCCCCAGCGGGGCCCAGACCTCCCTTGAGCAGCACCACATTTGAGTAGCACCAATACAGGGCAGAAGCAGCACAAGGAATCTCCTCCATCATCTAACTGCAGCTGACAGCAACACTTGACTGGGAAAGCAAACCTGCACAAGCTGCAGCTGATGATGAACAAAAATCCTTCATGTAAACAAGGCTGCACAAAGCTAATCCTTATGGTATGTAGAATCACTCTTTTTGAAGAGAAGTACTGTTGTTCTTTTATTTGATATGCAGTCCTCCAAAATCTCCTAAAACCATGTTGCAAGGAAAAAATATAATTCAATTTTCTTCAGCTATATCAGGAAGTAAAACTAAAAGTTCAGCATGTATTATTTGTTTCTGAAATGAAGGCCAAACATTTCAGTAGCACACCTTAAATCAGCAGCAACACTTGACAGAATGGGTTGTTCCTGGCCTTTATGGATACCAGGGTGTCAAGTCTCCTCCTGCTTCTGTCTAGAGACATTTCATGCAGCACAGTGCTGGCAGTCTTTGGCTACACTATTTGCTCTCATTTGTATTTCTCTATTGGATTCAGCACAGTGGGGAACAGTCCTGAGCAATTTATTTTCTCCAGCCATGCTGTTCAGCTCCTCTCACCCCTGGGGACTGAAAGGAAATCTTTGACAGGTAGACAGCTCCCTGTGTAAGAAAAAAATCCCTAATGTCAGCCAGAAATCAGTAGCTGACCAACTGCACTAAACACAGTGAAGTAAGAGAAGGAGCAAAAGAAAGACATTTGAGATAAATTTGCATCCAGGGACAGTATATGAGACAAGTGGCTGCCTACCAAGCCACCTGAGCATGCAATGGGGACTGAGAGTTTGCCATATTGGTATCTGTATCTCAGCCCAAAACCTCTCAGCTGAAAGGTGGGATTTCCTGCTGAGATGACCAAAGCTGTACACAGAGTTTTAATTGCCATTAGCTGGGTAAATTTATTCTAGTAAAATAAAAATGTCACCGATGAAAACTGCTGTTGCTGACGTGCTGATTGTTGGAAGCACTGGCACATGCCAACACCAGTTTTAATGAGGTTGTTTGGTTGTTTCTCAAAGAAACGTTGCTCAAAATGATACCTCATTAGGAGGCTACCAAACACCATGGAGAAGAATCATTTCTAGCATGAAAATATTCACCCTTGTAAAGAAGTCAGAAGAAAACCAAGACATTTAAGTTCCTAATATTTACTTTGGCCAAATGATTACATTCAAACAGCAGCACAGAAGACATCATAATCATCATTCAAATCTTTGCAGATATTCTATGATGCTGTGCTCCAGCACTAAATTCCACATGCATATGAAAATAAAAAATACAGCTGGGCATAAAATTGCGGGTTGTCCCTCCACCATAAATGATATTCACAAACTTTTTTATAACAAGGACTTTTAGGGTATAAAAAAGAGAGAAAAACTATTGTGTTAGGCTTATCTGATTGAGCACAGGAATAGCTAAAAAATAGGTAGAATTTCCTACATAAGAATTTATTATAAGGAATTGAACAGTAAAACTGGAGGCCTTGAACTTGCAGGCATTCCAGTAATTTCAAGTTTTGAACTTGAGGAACAACACTGCCTTCGTTATTTTCTACTTCAGTGATTCTGAGCAGGAAGGATTTAGGTCAGTAGTGAGTGAGTTACTGCTGATAACAAATAAAAGTGTGCCCTATACTTCATTCCGTATGAAAATAAGTGAACACAGGGCAAGGAAATTACCCATCTTTCAAGACAGGTAACAGACAAGAATCTGTTAGCCGTTGCATTTGTATTTTGGAATTACTTTTGGAAACATAGTAATGAACTTTCTACATTGAGCTTGAGACTCATAAAACAGCATCAGAGACCTGGCCATGTTTGCCTCTGTTGGTCCATGGCATGTAAACCTCATATTCAGACAAATTAACAGGTATATTTGGGAGATCTGGTAGCAGAATTAACTAAATGATGATAAGAAATTACTTTAACTCTGCTAAGTATGGCAGTGACTTAAAAGCACAAGAGGAAGAATTTATTTTCCTGTGGTGGTGAGAAGAAAAATTGAGGGTCTTTTTAAGTATTTGTAGCTTTTCCCCCATAAATGCAGTACTTTTATTCTTGGGGTTAGTTTTCTAATAGATTTAAAAGAAATCTCTGTAATACATTCTTGAATTTAAACTATACTGCTGTAATTGTGCAGCATCAGAACAACTGTAGGTTGAGGTAGAAGTCTCTTCTCGTTCCTCAGTCTCCTGGTCTGAGAAAATCGTGTGTTGTCCTTCAGGGAACATCAATATATGTGAATTGAAACATGTTCAAAAACAAAGTCCTGGTGGCACCTGCCAGCTTTCCAGTTGTGCACATCCCAGTGAAACCATCAGGATTCAGGCACACTCTTCTGCTCTGCATGTCATTCAGCATGGGTGAGCATAAAAACTAAGCACCCAACCATGTAGAAATCAGGCCTCACACTGTAGTAAATTGCCTTGTAAGTTTTATTGGCATTTATATTTCCCGTTCTTTCTTTTACTGTCTCTCACTACATTTTTTTCTCTTATATGTAAAACATAATATGGAGATTTTTTTTTTTAACTCAGCTTACCTAAGTTCTCTATCTTGACAGTAAGGGAGGGAAAACTAGAAACTGTAAGAAAAAGCCATTACTTTTCAAGTACTTCTTCCTTTAAAAGCATCCAAGGCATTCAGTATGTTAATTAAATTTTAATTAGCCCCTTTCTTTGTGCTAAGAAAATGGCTATTTCATTGCTAGGACAAGCAACTTGGGACAGCATGACACTATCTTTAGAAAGCATGCTACTAGTTTTTCTTTACAGGAGAAAATAATCCACTCTCATCTTAGGAGGGGAAGGTTATGCCAAAGTGTTTAGAACTGCAGTATGTACCTTGAACTGCCACAGAGCAAATAAAGGCTTTGATGTTTTAATGTGTGTTCCTGCTACTAGGTGTTCTGTGTTGCCAGACAAAACAAACACTTAGGAGAATCTCTGCACTTTAGTCAAGGTGAAATCCCAGCCCCATCAAATCAGCAGGTTGAACTGAGTTTGCTGCAGTCAGGATTACACCCAAGTCGTTTGTCCAACCTTTTCTTTTAACTCTTCATGTTTACAGTCTTTTTTTAATCAGAGTGTCAGAAGAGGCCTCAACAGAACCAGAGTCTTGTCACAGTCACAAAGTCTGAAACCCTTTCCCAAGCCTATCAAGTCTCTCTCTCTCTGTGTGTCCCTTAGTTTCTCCTGGATGTGTTTATAGGAGATCACAGTTCATCTTTTAGAGCACACTTCTCACCCAACCTAGTTGTACATCAGTTCTTGTGCTCAGATTCCCCTGAAACAGTTCCCCTCTCTAACTTAGAGATGCCATGCACGTGTCCTCTGTGCTGTGATTTTAGCAGGCTGCACAAGCGAAGCCTTTCAGGCATTTTCCATCCGGGAAAATGCAGACACCTGCTGGCTCAGCCAAGGCAATCCTGAGGTCTGAGATGCTTGAAGACAAGCTCTGGGAACTCGGATTCAGCACTGCACTAACAAGGCTGAGCAGGACACAGCCACAGCAGGCAGCATCTGCCATAAGGAGTCATTCCCCTTCCCTCTGGCAGTATTACTGACCTGCTGCGCTTCTTCCCACTACATCTGGAAAGAGCATGGCTGTGCAGAGCTATACCAAACTTCTGTGAAGTTAGTATGCTTCCCTACCTGCATCTTATCCCATTTTCTAGTCATCTCCCTGCTTTTAGACATGATTTGCTTTAAAATGTGTCTGAATTTTCCATCGTGCCCAATTTATATTAAAACACCTGCTGCTGACAAAATCACTTTTAATTCAGACATGGTAATGTTAGTTTCCATACTTGCAGTGAATAACAGGTTTTATAAACCCTGCTAAGGCTGAGGTAAAGCTTCCATTCAGCACAGAGATCAATCTGACTTCACTTATGATCTCTGCTCATCTTCACAGCAGAAAGATGTCTGTTCCTTCAGTTTTCTTTTAGGTGAAGCCACATTGCCAGTCATATTGTGCTAAACACTTGAGGTGCTTAATCGTATTTGATGTAAAATTAAGTCCTTTGAAAGGTTTACCTTTGAATTTCTTTTCACCAGAAGCAGAAGATCGCATGATTCTTCATTTGCAGTGTATAAGAAAATAATTACTTCTACACAAGCAAAGTTCTTGTCTCAATCATTGCATCCTTTTCACATTAAATATAAATAAATTTGTGCTTTGTGGCAGTATTGCAAGAAAGCCAGAAAGAAAGCCAGACACCACAGCTCTCTACCAGCTAAGATACAATATTACAATAGGATTAATTTTGCCCAAAAAAAGTGTGAAATCATTTGAATAGAGAAATAAGATAGTACAAGTTTTCAAACTTGGAATAATTGAACATACTTTATTAGAATGTCTTAAAGGGACACGGCCAAGTGAAAAGGTGCATTTCTGGCTTTGTAAAGTGAAATAACTCCTCGAACCGCTGGAAAGAATTGATTTTTTTGTGTCTTTGTTACACAAGTGTAGTAAAAGTTAAAAGATTATTATTTCATCCAACACATAGCAATATTTTCACAAATGCTTTGTTGAAGAAAATTTTAATCATCTCATGGAATAGCATTTGCAATGTTTCTCATGTCAACTATTTGGCAGTCTGTTGAGTTGTAGTGTAAGGAATTTTTCTTTTCCCAAATCTACGGTCTTTTATCCAGTAATTTTCAATCTTTTCCAAGTGAAATTCTGAGAATTTTGTTACTGACTTCAAATTATCTATGTTTTCTCCCTTAAGGTTTGCCTGGGTTTTTTTTTTTTCATGTATAACCATTGTGCAATCCCGTTGAAAAACATTACAGAGCTTCCCAGGTTTGGGACTGTTTATCCAGGTAAATAACTACTGCTGTCAATAGCTTCTTCCCTGTTGTCTGCAGGGCTATGCAGTCAAAATATTCAGTCCCACTTTCAGTCCATTCTCCCCTCACCTGCTGATATATAAAAAATCAATCTCTCTATTACCAATATCAGGATTCATCTCCCCCCTGTCTTTATGGCAACCGTGACATTTCTTGGACACACAGAACCGTGCGAGAGGTGCCTTGGTCCACATGTAGACACATCTGCTGGAAATATGCCTGGTGTTCAAATGGTGTTTCAAGGTCCTTGTCTGAAAAGTTTGACTGAAGTACAAAGTGCCATTACAGTATCTATTGTTTTTCTATGAACACAATTCAAAGCAACAGTACAAGAACAGGCACAACAAATTTTCTAAAGAGAAGGCAGAGGAGGAACAGGGATTCTTCTTCCTAAAATACTGTTTTGCTTTCTGGCTCTGCACACCTAACCAAATATTGTCAAATCTCTTCTCCCACTCCTTTACTATCAATTTGAGAAAAGAGCGAAAGGCTGAAAAAATCCTAGCCTGGTCTGTGAACCTTTGATCTGTGGACAGATGTAGAATATCCTTTTCTGATGGTTTCTGGGATCATCTCCATTTCCCAGCTTTCTGGCACCCTTACTCACTTCTGTCTTCCATTATATACATCACTGAGGAGGTATCTTTAAAAAAGGGAAGAAACAGCAGCAAGCTGGGAAAGCAGGAGCAATCAGTCAAATCTGTTTGGAGCCTCCTACAATGTAAAAACAATTATTGTTCAACTTATCACAGCAGAAAACTGATGCATGTTTATCTAGATTCTGCCTGTCTGATGCTTTTACATATTGTCACGGTTTGATGATCATTTTCATCATTTACTTCAAATGTGCACTGATGTGTCATTAATTAATATTAATCACAAGTTGTCATATAAATGCAAAGACTATGGGAGCCTATACATGCTTCATTAAGCTAATATAGCTTAAGAAATTAACTGGACTTCCAAACATGTTAGCTATTGACTCCAGTAAGAGTGTATACTTAACACCCAAATACCAGTGTCAAGTATACTAGAAATATGGAGTACAATGAATTTTGCAAAATATTTCACTTTCCTAACAAAAAAATTTTAGTGTATCTGTTAGTGCTGAATCTTCCTGTAAGTGTTTAAATTTCTAGTTATAGGAACACACATAGAGCCCTTCCTCCCAGGAATCCACCCTAAATGTATTAAACTCAAAGGCTGCTGCCCCTCTGTTGCAGAAACACAGATATTATAATCCTCAAATACACGGCTTTGGTATCTTTCATTTAATTGCAAGATGTTTTGGACATATCTTTGAACAGGGTTTAGAGCTCACGTTGGCCATTGCATAAAGACAAAAGTTGTCTGGTGCCATGAAGGACTAGAATTAGCATTGATTTCTGTTGCTAGAGTAGATAGTTAAATGTGAACAGAGATATATGGTTTGCATATGCATAGATATCTGCGTATTTGAGTTTGCAAAGGAGAACAGCACACAGTTAAAAAGTTAGAGCTCATAGGTGATTTCCTGTGTAATTTTTTGCTTGGAAATTTCATTTTGTCAGGGACCTCATCACATGGAGAGGACAATACAGGATTCAGTTCTGGAAGGGGCCCCCTAAAATAGCAAGTCAGTCTCAGCTAGGATAATTAACCATGATCATAAACCAATCAACCTTAATACCTTAGCTTTATTACGAAGCTTTATTAGAAAGCTGTTCTCACATCTGATCCCTCTGAAGATTAGAAATATTCTTCTAATGTATTCCTAAATGTATTCGTGGCCATTTGCTCCTGTACAGTTAGTCTTTGGCTAATGCACCAGTTCTGTTTCCCTGGTGTTTATCTGCTGGTGTAGTTAGAAACAATTCTCCAGTCAGTTCTCATGTGTGTGTACTTTTTAAAATGTGTGTATTTTAGTCCTCCTTATCCCGATCATATGAAACTACAAAAAATAAAAATACATGCAATAAAAGAAGAATTTAAATAGGTTTGCTTTTTCTTTTGATTGAAACAGCTCAGGTATATCAGTTAACACTAAACTTCCTGTTTGCTCAGACTAGAACCCCCTTCCTGAGCAAACCAGGTTTCCCACAGTGTTGACATTTTTAGACCAGAGGACTGACAGAACAGCTGATACAGCCACTTCATTATCTTTGGGTGTGCAGGCAAAGCAAAATCAAAGATATAGGAAGGAACTAGTGATACTGATGAAGTCACACTCCTGTCCAAACTGGATATCCTAGGAAGCTGGGAATTTTATAACTCAAACTAGAGTCTCAGATTGGCATCCCATCCAATACATAACACAATGCGTAACTACACTGGATTTTTTCTTCTACACTGGACAACAAGCAGCACTAAAATTATAGCAATTCTATATGGTGGCACTTCTGAGGGAAGTGGCTGAACAGAAAGCTCCTGAAAAATGTGCTGCTAATAGCATCAGAAGAACCTATGTCAAGTGATACTATGAAGGCATAATTTTTCCAGGAACTGACAAGATTTGCTGGCTGGGTAAATCAAAGCTTGTGCCACAATGGCAGATGACAAGGAAATTACTCTTGCATAGGCTTGAGAAACTTTCTTTAGCCAGCTCTATCTTTTGCCAAAGTCTGGCAAGCTCAGCTGGGTGGCAGCTGCAGACTGACTGCCCAGGTCCTGTTTAGAAAGGCAACAGAGGCCTTTTTCATGATTTAATCAGCACTCGAATGTCACTCGGTTTCAGAATGCAGAGTATTCATAAGAACTCAGCCCTGCTGTGTTAATCAGAGACTTTCATTGTCAAATTAACATGCATTGTCTGAGTAAGTGCTTTCTCCTGGTGACTTTGACTTCTCCAGGATAAGCAGTTCAGTAAACTGTAACAGAAGTGCCACAGATATCTCTAAGATAATATATGCACAATTGAGTGATAATAGAGATGAAATAAACAGTCACTATAGTCAATCTCCCAGAAGGATGCAGCAACACAGGCACTTTCAGCAGGAACATCAAAAGTCAGTCAGCCAAGCTGAAAATTAACTACAAGCAAGTACTGACTTCAGTGTCATGGAAAACAAAGGCAGCAAGCTACAGAGTGGTGCTTTAAAACACAGGATTAAAATGCCATTGAAAGCTATTAATTGCTTTGATTATTTCCATAAATTTAGAGACTAATCAAATGATGGAACCTAATGAAATATTTGGAATATGAGAATGCACTTAGGCTCTTTTCATTTTCTGTTTTTCTTCATATTTCTAGGAGTAAAGATACTTTGGGGGGAAAGAGGAGAAGGATTTTGCCACAAACATAATCAAGATCCTTCTGGCACACATTAACTCCTTTCACGTTTTCTCGAGATGTGGTGAACTAAGAGGGCAGTAAATGGCATTTTAGTTTTGCTAACTTTGTCAGCTTTAACTTAGAGATTTTAGCTCTAATCTAATGTCTTAGAAGATAAGGATTGACCATTATGGGACTCCTATCATTCCAGAGAAAACTACTTGGTGCAAGAGGAACCTCATGGAGCTCAAATGCCAAGTGACCAGGTGAAATACCAGCTTGTAAAGTGGAGTTTGCACAGCTGTCATGCTGGTTTGACTTCAGCCACAGCTCTGAATAACAGGAAAACAGAACTTTGCATGAAAAGTGCCTTTCTGGCCTTTGGCGGAATACACCAGTAAGGTGCTTTGCCTTAACTTTGGCTTTCCCTCCTGTTCATTCTGTCTGGTTTTTTCTGTTCTCTCATTCTTTCTATGCTCTGTATATTTTATTTTTTAAAGACACTTATTTAAATTACGTTGCATTTTTACAAATTTTAAATTAAGATTTAATATCTGGGTCAGTTACAGTGGTAAGGATTCCAGCTCCAACATCAAGCTGAGCTGGTTATCCTGTAATTTGATTCGTGACGAAGGAAGAACTGTAAAACACTTGCACCAAAATCAGGGTTTATTTCAGTTTTTGTCACTGATTATAGATCCAGATCAAGGAATTAAAAGTTTTGTAACCAATAAAAATACTGGAGACTATAAATATTAAGAGCACCCAAACTATTTCCTACCTGCCATTATAAGAGTCAGAGAATATTTGTTGATCGTTTACATTTTGAGAGCTCCATTTTGTGCCTTCAACAGAACAATACTCTTCATATTTCTTTTGCTGTGCTTTGCATGTCACTGCCTTCAGTACTAGCATAGCTTTTGAGTAAAAATACATTTAAAAAGCAAAAGGAGTCTTGCTACCATGATTAGATTCTGAGATGTATCAGTGTGAACTTCTGCTTGAAAAGGAGATTTAAGGTATGGTATCCCACAGAAGGGACCATCCACCCAGCAAGACTTCCCCCAATAATCTATTGCACAAGGCGTAATGGTGTCTCACGCTAAATATATGTCTCAGGTTAGGCACAAATCTTGTTACTTTCTTAGCCTGACTAACATATCTTATTTCATCGAGGCCCTGTGATACTCTGAATCTCTGAAAATTAATCCAAAAAGTGTTGCCTTCTGCATGTATACTGGACAAGAAGACTTCACCTGAGATTCACTGCTACATAAACCAAATCTGCAATATCAAATGAAAAAATATGAGAAAAAAACCCAATATAAATTCACAAGGAGAGAGAAACTGTGTAAAAGGTTTTTGTTACTGGTGACAAGAAAAGAAACAACACACTGGATATGAATGTAAGCAAATGTTTTAAGGTAAGTACGTCTTTCTGTACAGAGACTGGCACGCCCATCAGGCTTTACAGACTGGATCATTTCAATCCTGTTGACAACAGAGACTAAATCCCTCATACTTGGGTTTGAATTCACACATTGACTCATATTTTCTCATTGAAAATGTTGATTCTGATACAAACCCCTGAAACTGTACTTGTAGGAGACTGTTTCAAAACAAACAAGACAGAGAAAAGCACTCAGACTTCAGCTATATTTTAATGTGCTCAGGATTTCCTTGAAGGATTATTGTCTGCTTCATTCCTCACCATGCCTGTTTGTTTGGCGACCAAGAGCAAAGACATTGTGTAGTCAATCCTTCTTGTATATTTGCACTTCTTCGTATTCTCATAAACTGGACTGGTTGCCTTTATAGCAAAATAAGAGTATATAAAATAGTCTCTAATGTTTTATTTCAGAGATCTAATATGTAAATAGGCTGTGAAATAAAACATTGCATATGCATATCCTTAACTGAAATGAGTCTGAGGCAATCAAAGTAAGAAATTTCAGCTTCAGGAGGATATGTTGATATCAGATTATTTAGTGTCTTTGAAACATAACTATTTAGAATTGTATCAAGTGGAATGAACATCTACATAGATTTCATGTCATTCATGGTTGATTTCTGAATTTTTATTTCAAGTGATTTTGACAACTCACAGAAATGTTGAGCTTCAGCACACAGATCATATAATTAACTTCAAGATGGCTTGTCATGTGATTAAATTGTCACACACTGAGTCCTTAGGTGGAAAAAATAAGAAGATAATATTTTACTTTAAGAAAGGTCAGGAAAAAAAACACTTCTCAAAATCTCAAATTCAAAAAGTACAAAATATTCTTAAAGCAAATTAAAAATATTATTACTTCACTGTGACTTGGTATAGAAGCTTAATCCAAAATTTACTGATGCAATTTGGAAATGTTTAAATTTAGTTCAAAATTATATTGAATCAAGGCCATATTGCTGAACGATGTAAACAATTTCTTTACCTATTAAGTGATTTATCACTTAATTACAACTTTGTAAATTCCTTTGATTTATACATTTTCTCCTGAATTATACCAGCAGATCAACATCCCACATTATCACTGTTTTGGTCTGTGTGTTCTAGTTATGTGTAAATACGTGAAAAATCAACCATAGCTTAAAACCCACAGACATTGCAAAGGTTATCATAACTTTAAGGAACAGTAGAATCCACAGATTGCACTTTGCCTTCTCTTAAAGACAGACTGGGTTTGAACTCTTCTGATGAAATTATAATTATCACTCTTGAATCACCTTTTCTAGCCATCATCTGCTACAGTACCATCATCTGCACAGCTGGTGCCACTGAATTTGAGTTATTCTCCAGTCATACTACCAACTGGATGAAAAAAATGAAATCAATATTCTTCATACAGATGAAATTAATTTAGCAATTCATAACAGTTGTAGACATTCTTTTCTTTGTCCAGTTCTACACTACAATCCATCAAAGTATTCTAGTTGGCATTTGAATTAACAAAACCTAATTTGTGGGCAACAACTCCTTCTGTCATAATGAAATCTTTCAGTCTTTGATTTCTAGTCTATTCCATAGTCTGGGCATTTTCACCCACTCCCAATGAACTCTGTTTCCGTTATCAAAATGGAGAATAAAAACCATGCACCTAACAGTGTGTCACTTGTAATGACTAAATGAGTTCTTTTGATTCTTTTTTAAGAAAGACCATCTTTAATTGATTGGAATTCAAGTTTATGCAAAATATTTTCATACCACTTTGTACTGAATGAAAACACCAGAGCTTTTTTTTTTTCCCTTTCCTGGTTGAAAAGATGCCAGCAGGAGCAAATTAATGAGCCCCAAAAAGAGAACATTTGTACAGCTGGAGTCTGAATGTTAGCAAGCTGCTTGTTTTTGATTGACACTGTAACAGTCATGGTAGTGGAAGGTGATCAATAATAGTCCCTCTGCGACAATGTAAATAGTATCATCCAAGAGTGATTGCCAAGCAGAAATATTCAGAGACTCAGCTCAATTTGGGTAAATATCCAAGACCTCAGATCTTTCTTCTAAATGCCCTTCCCTTTGGTGTCTTCAAATTTCATTCAAAAATAGGTTGATCAGTGGCTTGTTTAGAGCATTCAGGGTTTCTCTGGTATATGGTAGGCAGGAAACATAAAAATAAATAAGAACAGTTTTTAAAATTAGCAGCTATTAAGCTTTTGAAAGATTCACTTTGGAAAAGGAGTTTTACTCCTGCTGTTTACTTTGAGTTAGGTCATTCTTCCACATCAGCTTCAATTTGCTGGGTATTTAATACACAGAGCAGCTACTGTTGCTTTTCATGCTGATCTACGCAGCAATGTACATAACACAGATTATCCAAAAATTTTACAGAAAGTGTCTATATGATCTTAATGCAACTCCAACAGAGACAGACTTCCTTAGAAATAAGTAAAATAGAACCCCATCTAAATACCGAGGGAAATGGTTTGTTACTATTGCCAAAACTGTGGGTTTTTTCTAATCAATGCAGGAGTACTCCTAGAGTGAGAGGCTTCAAAAAGGAAAGAAGGAAGAAATATGAGCACATGTAAAGCGACTTGAAGAGGAGACAGGAATACTTAAAGCAGAAAGATGGATGCATTGACAGAGGAGAAGATAAGTAAGTATATGAAGGTATGAAGGCATTAAGGCTACAGATATAGACGACAAAGGGCTGTAAGCAATGTTTTTGTGTGTTTTTCCCGGGTAGTAGGAGTGCTGCGCCCAGAGCTGAAGCAATAAGATTCAGTAGTTTGGAGAAGTAGAGGGTTTTTTTCATTTTTATTGTGCTTTTGGAGTATTTAATGCCTCACTAGACCTAAAAAACCCTAGGGTCCCATGCTCATTTCAATTCAATTAAGATATACAGGCTGTGCAAAATATATATCGATAGGGAGCCACATTTTCAGAAATAACTGCTTATCTGTGCACTTTTTAGCTCATTATAACAGGCTCATGGAATCCAACTTTAAATAAAGGCTGTTGGTGGACTAAATTACAACACAGTATCAAGAGACTTCATGAACTAGATATATTTCATTTTATTAAGCTTTCATTATATATAATATGAGTCAGCAAAATATTCAGGCCCTGCTAACCAGACTGCCAGTACTTACTCTAAATCTTGAAGGCAAATATTTTTTGCCAAGGGCACCCTGTAAATGAACTGTAGGTTTTGGCCCTCTCCCTGTAAAAACAGACTTCACAGAGTGTCTGTCTCACAGACATTCTACATGTCTTTCCAGGAAGCTGCCAAGCACCCAGAGAGACAGCAGCATCCTCACTTCCATGCTGTAGGCATCGTTCTTCCATGACAGCACCTTTCCACACCTTCACAGCAACTCCCTAAGACTTTATTTTCGTGATAAAGATTTATAAAGATTTAAAAAAATCTGAATGAGTAAACAAGTTGTTTGAGGTGAAGAAAGGGTCCCTAAGACTTCCCAGAATGAGAGTGATGATGCTCTCTCTGCCTCTTTCCCTGCATATGGCTCCTCACAGTCTAAGGGACTGTCATTCAACATGCAGTGGCTGGTTTAGGTAATAAACATACTGGTGTATGCTAAAAGGTAAAAAAATGTTCCCATTCTGGTGATGCTTGTGGGAGCTCAGTACTTTTTTAGGTTTCTGCCTCTGTCAGGTGCTTGGAATTAGCCCAGATTTGTGAGGTGCAGAGAGGCCTGCCAGGGAATGACAGCACATCTCCTCAGGCAAGCACAAGAAGTGTCTGATGTGGGCTTTAGTCCTTTTCTCCAACCATTTTTTCCTCCAGCCATGAGACAGCCAGTTATCAACACCACAAACAGCCCTCAACATGCGCAGGTCAGGGAGCTTCGATGCCCTTCTGCCAAAATGGAGCAAGCCCCTTTCCAGCCTGCAGAGAGAGCCACTGTCACCGTGCTCACTGTAACGGGCCAGATGAAAGCATCCCAGCCTGTGCAAATGCCTTTGATCATTACATGAATTGCCTCCTCCTGGGCCCAGTCATTTGGGTTAGGAAGGTGCACCTGGGATGGCAGTCCTTGGGAGCGGACTGGCTCAGGCTCCCAGCACAGCTGAGACGAGGTGCTGGGCCGAGGCAGAAGGGGTGGTGGCTATTTCAGGAGGGGCACGGAGTCTCTCTCGTGGGTAGTGTTCTGGTGTGGAGGAGGGCAGTGAGAATGCCCCTTCTGGGGCTGTGTTCCCTCCAGCGTCAGAGCTGCCGGCTGAGGTGTGTGCTCAGGTAAGGCAGTGCTGGGGGTGCAGAGCCTTTGTGCTGAGGGGCAGCGGGGCGGGCAGCCCTGCCGTGGGGTGTTGGCTAGACCGGCTTGGCGCCAGGCCCTCAGCCGGGCGGTCCGGGCGAGTGGGGCGGCATTTTGGGTGATAGTGCTAAACCATCAGCAAGCAGGGGCGTGTAACCCTTCTGTGGGATTTTTGGAGAGCCCTCACAGCCTCAAGGAGAGCAGGGTCTCTTCCTGTGCTTGGGGCAGCCCAGAGGAACACAGGTGTGGTGGCTGGGCTGTGTGAGCCCTCACACCTCAGCGTGAGGGGCCTGGAGGGGAAGGGGAGCTGAGGTTTGGGTGGGAAACAAAGCCTCGAGAAAAAAGGTGAAAAAAGCAACAAGATGGTAGGGTGAGGGGAGCCAGCATGTTCAGAGGGAGCTGCCAGGCTGGCCTGGGTCCTTGTCCCAGCTGGTTGAAATATCTGCACTTCTAATGACAGGAGCCCAGCGGGAAAAGGGAGCACACTGGTGGCACCATGAGGGACCTGCTGTAGCTGGTGAGTTCCCTTTGTTTGTTTGTTTGATGTTTTCCATGAAAAGCATAACTGCCATAAACATGGCTCTTCAGATACTTCCAAGCTTCAGTTTACATGTTGCAAATGCACCTCAAATGGTGATAGTGAAAGGTGGTTTCTTTAGAGAAGGGAAAAATGTAAGGACTGATTCAATGTTGGTGCAATACCTACAGAGCCTGAGCAAGGGACTTACGCTGTTACTTTTTTATGGATGTTTTTGGAAACAGAATGGCACAGGTGACTGGAGATTATACTTGGCTCGAATTCCTTGAATTGTAGCAACTCTAAAATGAGGTTTTTTTTTCCCCCAACATTTGTGTTTCTAGTTGTACATGTTAATGTCCCCACAATGAAGGATTCAAGACATCCTCATTATAAAAAATTGTGAGACTTGATTCAACTTTGAAGTCAATAGGAAAACTGCAGCCAACTCCGCACAGTATTTTATTATATTGCAAAGCATATAGAAAAAATTAGTTTTAAAATGTCACTTCTCTGAAATGTGTAGTGAAAGGTAACATGAAACCTTCATTCTCAAGATATAATAATTTCTTTGCTTTAACTATAAGATAAAAGAATTAAGAAGCTTACCCTGTTTTTCTGGTTTGCTTTCTGGATTCTTCAATATCTCTTTTATAACACAAGTTGGTACAAGCACGTAGGTATTACAGTTAACTCTGGCATTAAAGTCATCTGTGACTACATGAGAAAAATAGCCCCCTATGTATCAACTGGTATTGTAATATTTAAAACAAGAAATGAGTTTAGTTACTTGCGGCACTAACAAATATACCTTAATTACGGCCAAAGTATTAAGTTCTTTAGGACAAAAAATTTCTGGTATTGTGTGGTCAGTGCTAAGGCATTGTAATCACTTTCTTCCTCGCTAAGAGATTTGTAAATTAATGAAATAGCAGTAGTTTAAATAGATGAAAAAATGTATGCTGAACAGACACTGCTTTTTCATAAATGTGCTCACCTGGTGTTTCTCAGCATTATTCAGAAGTTGGCTGTTGTCACAATTCACATATTCTCCAAAGAAATAACCAGTATCAGCAGTTTCTTATGTAATATATGTAAAAAAATCAATTTAATACATAAACCAATAATAAGTACTCTGTGGGTTAATTTATTAATTGATTTATTGTGATTCTGAACTGTTAAATGTAGTACCTGGCAAAAAGGCTAAGCATTATTTTTAACCATTGAATGTCATTCAGATGACTTGCGAGAAGGACATTGATCCTGAAGCATGTACAATACCAGAAATGTGCAAGTGTAGATTTGTAGATGGGCTAAGATTTATAACAATCAGAGTTTCCTGATAACTATGTAGTCAAATAGAGACATAATAGGAAGTGATATATGAAGAAAGTCAGGGTGCCTTCTGTCCTGCTGGGGACCTGGAAGTGCTCTCTGCACTCCTACTCTCCACTGAGAGTCCTGCAACTTTTGAGTTTGTCTATCAGTGCCAGGTTTGAGGGCTGTGATGCCAATGAGTGGTTAGCCTGTGGATGTGCAAAATGCTGTATCCATTGTCTCCAGCTACCAGAGGCTTTGAGATGGTCTTTGTTCCTTCTTGCTTCTTCCAGACACAGCTGGAAGAAATCTATCATTGCAGTTCAGAACCCCTTTTTCTTCTGCACCTGCTTGGTATCAATTCACCTGCAAGCTCTGAATTTCAGTAACTGAGAGCCTAATGCATATAATTCTGCTCTTGGACAGCTGAGAGCAATTACCTCATCATGCCAATATGAGGTGTCCCTGGTCTGACCTAGAGATGCCGAGGCTGAAGGAAATAGTGGGCACTTTTTCTCAGTGGTGATTAGTTCTTGTTTTAGCTCACCCTAAAACAGCAAAGAAGTGGGGGAGAGGATGGGTTTCTGATGGGGTTTGTGTCTCATGTTTGCATATGTGTCCCTAGTTGTCCCTGGAAATCTGACTTGTTTGCTACAACTCGCTCGCCATTTCAATGCAATTAAAATTGGCATGGAAAGTTGGGGGGAAACATATGGGAGTTACATGGGAAAAGTAGGGAAGATAAAGTCAGTGGAAAATAAATTTAAAAGCCAAAATAAACAAATACAAAAAATATACCAAATATTAACCAAAATGTCCAATTCAGAATCGCTGGGTTTTGTCTTTGCATTTTAATCTGTAACAAAAGGGAATAAGCCTGTTTTTTGCTTTTGGAGGTCACCTTTAAAAGGTGATTTATAGTTTATGGTGCTACAGTAATTTCTGAAGAGTTTTAGGGCAAAGAGAGAGCCCCTGAGCCCATCAAGACTGTTGAAAGCTTGATGATAGTGGCATCAAATTAAAGACAAGTACCTTGTATCTCGGGCAGTCTTAGGGGAAAAAGAAAGGAGTGTTTTTTATCTGAAGTAGTAAAAACTATGATAGTCAGTGTCATATAACTCTTTCATTATCCTGTCACACTTGGAAATTCTGCACTGCAGCACCTCAAAGTTAAGAGCAAAGCAAATTTATTGCAGTGTATCAGTCCTATAGGGTGTTTGAGTTTATTTTTGGCCACTTTTCCTATCTAGATTTCAGATTTGTATTAATCATTTCCCATCTCACCCTTGAGATGAACAGAAGACTGCAAAGCCAAATTCAGATCAAGGGGAGATGAAGTCTTCCTACTTGTTGGTTGCAAATCTAAAATGAGGAGATCAAAAAGCTATTTATTATCTCTTAATTTCAGTGTCACTCTTGATGAAAGGATATTCTCTATTCTGAAAAAAGTTCTCCGTGTGTTAAATAGTTTCTGCGGCATTTTGATTATGGCAAAAATCCTTTTGTTAATTTTTGGTGCTCTACTGAAAGTGACGAAGCAGTTACAGTCTAGACCTGGAATACGTTTTGTCTGTCTTACATTCATCCACACATTTCTCCATGATTTTTTTTAATTAGAGCTGTAAGGACTTCCTGTCATCTTTATATGGCAAAATCCCTGTGCTTGGGTGACACTGGTTCACTTACGTACAAACTAATGCTCAGTTATTGCAATGTGTAAGTTCCTGCATGAATGCAGAGAAAATTAAAAAATACCAAAAAAAACCAACCCACAACTCAAACTGAAAGAGACCCACCCCACACACAAAAGCCAAGCAAAAGAGCCCACCTAAACAGGCAACAGGGAGGGCATTCAGACTCGTGGTAATGACTTGTGATGGGCAGCTAAAAATAATGCATATAGATGATTATTTCTGTAGCGTTTTTGGAGTTTGAGGGATTTTCAGTAAAACAAAAAGGGGTTTATTTCTTTCCTACTTAGACATTTAGTATTCCAACAAGAAAAACATATTCCTAGTGCCTAAGGGGAACTACTACCTGTCCAAGAAGTAATTAGATTTCTGCTAAACTTATAGTAATTAGTAAGTCACTTCTCAAGTCATAAAGTTTTTGGGGTCTGGACAGTACTGAAGTTTAACTTTGCTTACATATCAGAAGACAATAACCTCTTCCTACATGGGAAGAAGAGTTAGTTTGAACATCTTTGGCAGTCAAAAACCAGAATTTCTCTCTATTTGTCATTGTTATTCTAAATCTGCTGTTGTAGTTCCACTTACTTGAACGGGAATGATTTATTGAATTACCCATTTGGGATCAAAAGCAAGATTGTATCATTCAGATGATCATAGGAAAAGGAATACAGGAGAGGATGGAAACTTTGAAGGTGGAATATTTCTGTTCCTAGCTAGTGGAGAACACTTTCAAACAGGGTCACAGCTAACACAAAAAGTTTTGTGTAGCTGTGTTAAGGAATACACAGTATCTTTCACAACCTATTCCCTTTTGCTGCCTTTATCTGTGATCAAAATGGGTAATCATTAGGGATTTGAAAGTGCATGACTGGAAGTAGATTAGAAAACACAAAAGTTCTTCTGCATTTCAGAAACATGTAACATTGTGGAAAGAAAGCAGGGTGCACCAGCTGTAACTAATACAGACACTTTCTTCCCACTTTTGCTCTGTAGACATGCACAGCAATTACTGTGGCTGCAGGAACTCTTTTTGCAAGCATTTCTTATCACAGCAGGTACGGCCCTAATGCCAAAGCAGACTCTGAACTCCATTTCAGACCACTAATTTCTTCCATGGACTTATTGTTTGGTTTTGCATTACCTTAAGAACTTCAGTGAACATCAGAGGCTGGTGCCTCAGATAAGTAGTTCAACAATCTCAGCTCATTATGTTGAGAATTGGTAAGGGTTCATGAACCTGATATGTAAATGGCCCATGGTGCAACAAGTTGGGCTTATGGCCTCACTGCTTCTTGTCCTGCAAGATTCCAATGTGCCATGGACAAGTGCAGCTGTGAGACTTGAAACTTGGTTTATGTTCCCCCAAAAAAAAGTGAGTACCTTTTACCTGACACTTGTTTCTCAGCCACAAATAGCACTGCATACGCCACTCTCTTTCCAGTGTCTGCTTGCTTACTACTGATTGTGTTCATTGTTTCTCTGCTGGGTTTCTCCTTGGACCTTTTGATCAGTCACATCACTGTCCTTGTGACAGTCTGGTCTAGTCTTTGTGTATGTTACCATGATTGAACAGCAGGGGAATAGCTTTGATATGTTTTTTCTCTTTGGGTGCGTTTTTTGTCCTGCTACACGTGAGAGAACATGTCAATGCTGCCTTCCATTCCCTCATCAGTAATGTTACATACAATCTGAAACCTAACGCAGGTAATCTACGTGGTTTACTGTAGCCTCTCTTCAACACAAGTAGTGTCTCTTGACTTCAGGATGTGCCAACAGACCTGTGGTAATAGGCAAGATAAGTGAAGAAGAAAATAAATAGTCAATATCATATAGCAGTGCTGGTGAACCAAGGCAGAATAGCAACTCCTTCCAACAGATTTAATTAATTTAAAATGGCAGATTATCAAATTCTGGGGGGTTTGGGTACAGACCAATATTCCTTTTAAGATTATTATACTTTGTAATATGATTACATTTTCTGTTTAAGGTTTTCCTACTGTAAAATGTTTGTTTCCTTAGGAAAAGTAGATATAACCTTCTCGCAGAGAAACAGTAGAAAGACTCATTCCTTAGTTATTTGGGATGGAACAAGAGAACCATAATTACTTAGAAAAAATACTTGCTGAGACCTTGCAAGCCATGCTACTACCCATAGTGGACTTAGAAGGGTATTACAGAACAAACATCCGGAAATGGGTTTATAATGGAAACCTTGACAGGCCTAAAAGCAAAGCAGTGCACAGGTGCCACTATAATTAAGAGCAGTGACCCTTCAAAGAAAAGCTTTGGCAGCAGGTAAATAAAATGCCATTGTGCAGCTCACCTCATTAAACAGGAAAGTTTGGAAAATGATTGGAAAAATGGCATCAATCGGTGCCACCTTAAACATCAGTTATGAGACAGCTGCCTGCTGTGGGATGAACAGAGTATATATACTATTAAAAACAAGGGGGTTTTTTTGAGCGTCCTTCTACAGGTAATCTGAACCCTTTAACTTATAGCCTGTTTGCAACTGTCTTGTTCTTTAATGTGATTTTTCATATCCCATCTGCCCCAATTTTGGTGTATGTAATACAACAGTAGGTGGATAGAAATATTCAGATGAGGGAGTTGAACTTCAGACACGTTGATGTGCCAGCATGAATCTGTACACCTGCTCAGTCTCTTTGGTTTCTTCCCTGACCTTACATTTCAATTTGTCAGTTTAGTTGTGCCCTTTTTTTGACTGATTCATGGGCTACTGCAGCCAGTTAAATCTGGGGGGTTTGGGTATGTTTTGGTAGGGTTTTTTTTAATTACAGCATGGGTGTTTTATGCCCTTTCACAGAAGCCTGGTAGAATTGCTGAATGGCCATGGCTGCTTGGATTGGAGGGGGACACTGTTCCAGCTGAATCCTTGCCTCATCATCAGCTGAAAAAGCATTATTGTTTTCAGAGTGGAGAAAATAAAAACAGTATGGAGTTTGGAGTAGTTTTGTTTATCATCACGTATCAGTCTAGAGATTTATTTTGCGTTCTTTTCCCTGCATGCAAACTCTTCTGTGGGACAGTATGGCCTTGGATTTTCTGCAGGGAAGGGAGCCAGGTTGTCTCAGGCTTTACCTCGTGTTACTGGGGTTTGGGGCATTTTTTTTACCGGGTAGATTATTTTCCCAAACAATCTACAATATGTATATCTTGAAATGGAATATTTTGCTTTTTTAATCAGGCATGATGATTTGGACTTGCCAGACACTCGCTTACAAGCAGATTTAAAGTTTAAATAAGCTTAAAAAGCAACTGAGTTAGAGTGATACAAAATCTTATGTAATTGTTCTCAGTTTTTAACTTATCTTATTCTGCCTTAACTATTTCTATTCTGGGAAATAGAGAAGTAAAATTTTGCATTTAAACAGTGGCATCTAAAAAGAACTAAATTCTTTTGTCCCCACTAATCTGATATTACTATCTCTTAATCTTGAACTATTGCCAGAATAACATGATGCTAATCAGTTGGGACTCCAATTTAAGGACTGCAGGTTTTGAAGCAACAAGATTTTTTTAGGGTTTTTTCCCCTCTGGCAGTCTTTATTTTTCAGTGTGGCACAACCTCCTAGTGTTTGCAGACTGGTGCTGGGTTTCTTTAACAAAACTGAACGTGTAGGTGCAGTCCTAATGAAAATTAATCTATAAATGGAGCTGTATTTTTTGAAATGACTGGTTAATACCTGGTGTGCGTGTTCATAGTGATTTGAGAAAAGCTTGAACGATAAAGCTTATGGCAGCTGTAATTTTGACCACTAAAGAAGCAAAGCATAGCTTCTGAAGGTTTCACTTGCTTAATCCCTTTTTTAGCACCTAGCAGATTGCTTGTTTATCAAACAGGCTGCTTTGATAAAGCTACTTATCTCAGATCAGGAGCACAGTATCTATCAACTTCAATTTATTAAATTCTAGGAGGAAGAGTCTCTGTTTTGTTATCTGGATCTTCACAATACTTTAATTTTGGAATAACAGGCTGCATTTAGCAGCTACTTTCTGCTTAAACATGACATCTTGGAGCTGTTGGTGGACAGCTGGCCTACTGTGAGCCAGCACTGTGCCCAGGTAGCCAAGACGGCCAACAGCATCCTGCCTGGTACCACAGAGAGTGTGGCAACTGGGCTAGAGCAGAGGTCATGAGGCCACACGTCAAATTACTGTGTATTTTTGGGCCCCTCACTGTAGGACACTGAGGTTCTGGAGTGTGTCCAAAGGAGGGCAATGAAGCTGGTGAAGGAGCTGGAGCGCTCCTCCTCTTAGAAGTGGCTGAAGGAGTTCATCCTGGAAAAAAGGGGCTCAGGGAAGACTTTACTACTCTCTACAGCAACCCAAAAGGAGGTTGTAGCAAGGCAGGTGTCAGTCTCTTCCCCTGGACAATCAGCGACAGGATAAGAAATGGCCTCAAAATGCTCCAGGGGAGAACAGGCTGCCCAGGGAAGTGCTGGAGTCACCATCCCTGGAGGTAATTTAAAGGCATGTTAATGTGACCCTTAAGGCATTTGATCTCGGCATTCTGTCAGGCTTTTAATTGGAGATTGAGGTGTTGGGAGGTTTTGCTCTGTTCCAGGTGCCTAAAATGCCTTTCCTACAGCATCCCAGGAAAATGCTGTCATTCAAAATAAAGGAGAAGAAAGGTCCTACCAGCTCAGATTCAGATTTAATGTTGCAAGAACTCATTCAATGCAGTAAATGCATTGTCTTCCAGTTGCAAAACAAAATTACAGTAATGTGTAGGTGTTGAAGAGAAGATAAAATCAAGGAGGCTTTTAGTTTCTGATTAGAGACTTAGGGGTTAGCTGGAGTGATGACAGGTTTATTAATGCATGCTGGAAACATATTATGATAGCAGCGCAGAAGAAACTTGCACTTACCTTGTTTTCCTGTCTTGAATGGTCTATGAACCTCTAATGCTTCAGCTGAAATATTAAGCTTCTGGAGCTATCTGGTTTAATTAGTTTTAATAATTTCAAACAAGCTTGTTAGGAGGCTAATGAAATAAATGTAGTTGCTTCTTTTTTTCATAAGCTTTTTCCTTTGGCAATTCAGCTTGCCTCTTTCACATGTTCTCTTCTGAAGGTACAAGATCTTAGAGACTACTCATTAATCCATATTTTGGAAAGGTGTACTGACCTTGCACTTATAGCTGTTGGTGGGTGAGACGTGAATGTGATCATCTGTCATCACACAATACTGGACAAAGTAGAAAGTGCTAAATACAGAACTGGCAAAGCGATTAAGCCCATGATCATGTCATTACCTCCCAGAGCTGCTTTTCAAGCAGCAGGATGGTGTGGAGTAGCATATTCTCTGTGAAAAGAAATGAAGGGATAAACTTTTACCTCTTGCTGACATTGAGGGGCTCACTCCACACTCACCCATGAAAATGTGACAGTTGCTTATTCAGCCTTTGGAGCCCACTGTTTCTGCCTGGAGCCTGTCTGAAGATGTGTACTTGCATGACCTGCACATGAGCAATGGAATCCACAGGTGTGCTCTCTGGCCTGCTGCTTGGCCTCTGGGACTATTGCTCTAGAGACTTGAAATCTGGTGACCTTTGAGTTCCTTGTTAGTGTTTGAAACTGAGTATTACTCACCCATGTAGTTCTTACTGCAAACAACACCAAGTATGCCCCACCAGATTGTAACAAGGATCCTTTGATCTACAATGCTGGGAGTAGGTCTTTAATTAGTAAAAGCCCACAAGCATCAGTTCTCTATTCCCCTCATACTTGATCAACATCCTGAATGACTGTATTCAAAATTTTCCTCTTATCTGTGTCTGGGCATGTGTTACAAGTTCAGAAGAAAAAGTGTCAATATGAGTGGTGGGAACAAAACTTTTCTCTGTTCAGGCTTCAATATGCAATTTCTGAAGTGCTCCTAATGCCCACAGTGTTCTCTGTCTCTGAACCAAGTTACTAAGATGACACTATTCTGTTGTAGACACTTTTTTCTCTTTATGATACTTTAACTCTTTCATTCATTTTAAGGAACTAAGATTTGAATTTCTTATGTCACACAGGGTTAATCCATTTTGCACAGTGAAGTGGAAAAATTTCAGAGATAATGTAATCTGTTCTGCTGCCATGCGTATAAAATATTGTTTACACTCCAGGCCTATTGCTTCAGGAAATTATTGATAGGAACAGCTGCTCCTTCATGAGAAAAGTAGAAAAGTCCTTCTTCTCTGACCAGGGGCACTTTTCAGCCACCTTTACTTTATCACCATGACACAGAAGCATGGAAGATTGGATTTCAGACTTTAAATAATAATAAAAAATGTGCAGCGAAGAAACTCTAAAACTTTATTTGGGAACTTTTGTGAAGCTCTGAGCCATCTCATTGTGCTCCAAAGGATTTATTAAAAACAAAATGTAATTTGGAGCATAAGATATACAGTACAATCAGAATCCAACTTCAAATGTACCTCATTGCTACTGAGTTGAACACTATAATTACAATTATAACTCTGCTCTTCTTTATGCATAAGTTATTTAAATTAAACCACATCGATTATTCAAATTTTATCTCCAAGAAACACTTCTAAAAGCCTGCTAACACACACATTGCAACTCACTGCTAACATGAAAAACTCTTAAAGGCTTGATTATTTTTTTAAATCATTTTGGAACTAGACTCTGTGCAGTTACTTGACTTATTTCAAGTTGAATAAGTCTTGGGTTAAATGGATTTGGTGCTGGTAGTGTGTTTTCAGATCCACCTTCAAACTCAGTTGAGCAAAAGACTAAGCTGGTGCCATTCAGCCTTTCCTGATAAAAAACTAGTATTCAATGAGGAGTTTTCATGCAAAGCAAAAGCCTCTGCAGCAAAAAGAAGGAACTCACACTTTTTACCTTGTAAGAGCAGCTCTGGCTGGTGTAGTTATTTGACATGACTTGGCAATTATTCACTTGGGACAATCCTAACAAAATAATATCTTTTCACCTGAAAATACTATGGAGAGAAGGTTCTGCCAGGGTAAGACTGAGTCCTGAAGGACATCCTTTGTTTTGAGCATTTCTCATGGGTGGCTAGGAACAGAAACTTGGCCAGTTCATTCCCATTATAACAGTCTCTGCAAACTCCTGCAGACAAACAGGTTAGAGCACCTGTAGCAAAACATTTTGTCTTCTCAGCAGAAATAAAATGATGTTTGACTCTGGGAGCAAATTCAGTAAAGGTTTTGACCCTTCTTTCTGTCGGTACCTTTTTCCTTTGAAATCGGGTAAATAATGTTTAGTATTATGAATGTTTTTAAATCTGCCACTGACTATAGACAGTATTAAAATGAATCACTGAATTGTAGTGTACAAGAAACTTCTTTGCAATTTACAGAAGACTGTTTTAATCCTCTTATACTTGGACATCATAATTTTGAATTCCTGTATCTCCCTGAAGATTTTCATTTAATAGAGTTCTGTTTCCTGAAAAATCAGTGGAAAGTGGAGTTAAGCCGATAGTGAATGTCTGAAAATCTCTCAAAGTTTTTTATTCATATTAGAGTGACAATTTACAGCTGCAGCAATTGTAATGAAGAAGGGTATGCTTTTTAGTGTCATCTTTTCTGGATAAATAACTAACAGGATTTTGCAGATAGTTATTTGGAGGAGAAATTAGTATTGCTATGACACTTATATGCCTAATGAGAAAGAAAAATAGACCCGTTCCACATTGCTGGAATTGTGGAGGAAGAGAACTGAAGATCAAAAATTCCTCCTGGGCTTTGTATTTCTTAAATTAAAAATGAAAGGAAAAGCTTTCAACTTCGTATGCTTCATCACAAACTGAGTACTAAGTTAGTTATGCACCTATAGTAACTCACTGGAAATGACACATGGTTTGAGGGTCTATATAAAGAAACTTTTCTGATTTTTTTTTTTTTTCTTTTGTGTAAGTTACTCAAATTTTAGTCTTTTCATGATCAAGCAAGCAGGGCTCTATGGGGCAACCTTTCTCAAAGCAAATGGCCAGAGAGTTGAAAACTTCATGAATCACAGCTGCTGAAGACCAACAGCAAGATATTCCTTTATTCTTGCAGTGATGAAAGTCATGATTCTTCCAAATGTTATTTCCTGGTGCTAAGGTTTTAATACCTTTCAGATACAGCATTTGTAGCACCATGTGATTTAGATCTTCACTTGTACTTTCATCTTTTCAGTTCTGGAGAGCACCACAATAGTAGTGTGGGGGTTTTATGGTTTGGGGTGAATTTTTTTTTTCAACCCACCCAATTCTGTGTGATTGGCATGCACAGGAAAGTTCTAACCTCACTACCCATTTTAGCTCTGTTTTTGGGATGAGTCAATGGAGTCTCTCTGAAATGTAGAAGAGAGTTTTTGTATCAAATCAGTGGATGCTTGAATATCTAATTCAGCAGATAAACAGGAGCGTTCAGCTATTTCTCAGAAGTTCTAAGATGAAAAACAAGAAACATATTTTCTCCCCCCTTAGTTTCCTGAAATGTATATGTTTGTCTATTTCTTTCTTTGACACTGTTTTACAGTAAAAAATATTTACATCAGAAATTAAATTGATCGTTGCATGCAAATTCTAAACTCATCAGCTTAAGCTGTGTAATAAAATCATGTCCAGGCACAGTGTGACATGCTAAAGATGGTGTTATTTCAAGCCCCTGCGGTTTAAAGCCCACAGTTCTGTGATAATTTTTTCAAAAATCCTTTAAAGATTCTCTGTGTTAGCGCTGAAAACATTTCTTTGTTGTCTTTAAATATTCTGACAGTAATGTAGATTGTAAGTTTAATGAATTATTAAACTGGCTACAATTAAATGTGTGTTTCAAAGGCATAATTCCATATCATTTACACAGAATTGAAGACAAGTATATCCTGTTTAGTAGCATAACTCTCACCATTCAGTGGTAGCAGGACGTCAGCCTCCTGTTGCAGAGTTGAGAAAAAGCTGCTTTAATTTAATGCTGCTCTATTTTATGCATAGCGGTGCAGAATATTTGTATCTAGCACTGTAGGTGTACAGTTGTTAAAAATAATCTTGGGATGAAACTTGCACTTAAATAGAATCTGCTTGTAGCAGAGGTTGCCCACTGCCCTAACATAAAGCAAGTCTTCATGCACAACAAAAATATTTATTTAATAGGAAAAACTAGTGCAGTTTTCAAAACAATTTAAATTTGATCAAATCCAGATTAACTTTAAATCTTATTGATTTCTCGTCTCAATAAATGTGCCTATCTCATTTGTAGCATGAACTGTTTGTAAATGCAGCTAGTTATAAACATTTCTTTCAGGAAAAAAAAAGCTATTTGCCTGAACAGCAGCTTCTGTTCACCCTTATTGTTGATTAGTGTTACCTGCCTGATAAAATCCCACATGTGCCTCATGAAAAACTTTCGGAGAGGCTTTCTATTGGCCTGATATGTTCCTTTACTATCAGGCAGTCAGTCAGCCAAAATGTAAAATACAAGCATTTACATGTCTCCCAACAGCCTTTTCTGCACTGATAATGATCATAAAAAACATCTTTCAAGGAACTTGGAGCTGCTTTGTCTGAACAAAGTTGTTTTCTCTACGGTTCCTCCTGTTTTGCGGATGTAGCCATGTTATCAACTGTTTGTTCTGAATGTGCTTTTTTGCTAAAAGCATTTCCCATCTGCTGAACTTTATTTTACCTCTCATTTACTGGTTTCACATTTTAATATGATGATTGGAGTGAAGGATGCAACCATTTCTGAAGGATTTTAGGTTTTATATTGATTAAGTATTTAAAATACGCAAAACAAAGTTTATTGGAAAGAATCATTATACACAAGCATTTTATTCTAGGAGAGCAAGGATATTATGGGTCAAATATTGCTAAAGAGCCCACAGGCCACTCCAAAGGAGAGAGATGCCTGCTTCAAATAAGTAAGAGGTTTTTTTTCAACCAGGTCATTCTACTGTAATATAGAATCTTCTTTCTTCCTTTTGGTGATAGGGAAAAAAAATCTGAATAGGTTACAGGTAGAAGTGCATATTTGAGAGAGAGTTATGACTTTTTATGGCCATATACTGTTAGTTTTGCTTCCAGCCACATTAGTAATCCATAACAGACTCCAATTTATGAATTCATGTCTTTTTTATTTTCAGTCATCAGGCTTCAGGGAAGCTGTTAAAGGGAGCCTGAATTTAAGTTTCACTGAAATTGGTATGACTTGGACTGTGGTTTCTGAATGATGTGTTTTATTACTGACTTATGCTAATGACCCACAGGTTGGAGTCTTTAAGGCTGTAGCTGCATCTGCATCCTTGGGAGTTGTCAATTAGGGAGTAGGTGACAAAACTGTGCAGCCAGGTGGCTTCTGTGGACACCAGTTTCCTGGAATTTACCCTAAGCTGCATGAAGAAGGAAAAAAGTTATTACAAAGGAATGGCAGTAGGAAGCACATGAGTCAGAAAAGGCTGATGGAGGAGGACTATTAAGATCTTAGATATGCCCCAGCATGGCAAGAAAAAGCATGATGTAATCTCTGCCACCCCCTTATGTTTGCAATCTGAAGTAAAATAATTACAGCTCTGAGTGGCTGGGTAAAGTTGATGTGTTTCTTTTCTTTCTGGTATTACTAAGTCACTGTAAACATAAAACTCATGAAGCTGCATCTCTAAAAGGAGTACATTATGAGCTGCTTGAGGTATTTTAGGAATCTGTTGTTTCTGAAGTACTGAAGCTGTTAAGCTGAACTTTCTCGCTGCCATAGTACTGAAGAAGAGAAAAAAGAATAAGAAATGGTGACTGGAGCCTACAAACACAGTAAAGCTGAACTCTTGCTGTATTATATATGGCTGAAATATTTCAGCCTAATGTTTCATTTCCATTTCTCCTTCTAAAAAATTGTGGACACTTGAGCCTGAATCTGTTGCTCTGTCTTTTGTGTAGTCTGCAGTGCTGAAAATTAGAGTGTGTGTGTGTTAGGCTGCACTGTCAGTAACAGGATATGATGCATGTCAAAGGCAAGTGTGACTCAGTACATACTGCTCATCTTAAACAATTCATATCATAGAATTGTAGAATACCTCAAGCTGGGAGGGGATCATAGAGTTCAGCACTCTGTTCCTCACAGGATAATGTAATGTTGTAATTGGATGGAATTCTGAAATTATTCCTAGTCATGTCTCAGTGGTTTCACATGGTATGTCTTTAAGACGCTTTTTGTCTGTTCTATTCTTTCCCCTGAAGTTTTCCTCTCAAATATTTCCAAAAGAAAAAAGGGCTTTTTCAAGGCTGTGATGAAACTAGTCCTGTTTAATATCAATGATCTGGACGAGGGAATCAAGTGCACCCTCAGTTAGTTTAGAGGTGACATCAAGCTGGGCAGCAGTATTGATCTGTGGGAGGGCAGGAAGGCTCTGCAGAGGCACCTGGACAGATCTGGGTCAGTGGCTGTGGCCAGCTGTGTGAAGCTGAAGAAAAAGAGGCAACTCTTGCTCTTGGATCACAACAAGCCCATGCAGCTCCATATGCTTGGTGAGAGTGACTGGAAAGGGACCTGGCGGCAATAGTCAGCAATCAGCTGAAAATGAGCCAGCTGTGGCCAAGAAGGCCAATGGCATCCTGGCCTGGATCAGGAATAATGTGGCCAGCAGGACCAGGGCAGTGATTGTCCCTCTGCACTCAGTGCTGGTGAGGCCACACCTCAAGTGCTGTGTCCAGTTCTGGGTACATCACTACAAGACATTGAGGTGTTGGAGCGTGTCCAGAGAAGGGAACAGAGCTGTTGAAGAGTCTGGAGAAGTCTGAACAAGTTCTGTGAGGAGTGGCTGAGGGAGCTGGGGGCCTTTAGCCCAGCAAAAAGGAGGTGCAAGGGGGGACATTATTGCTGCCTTATTTCAACTGCCTTGAAAAGGAGGTTGTAGTGAGGAGGGTGTCAGTCTTTTCTCACAGGTAGCAAAGGATAGGATGAGAGGACATGGCCTCAAGTTGCCCCAGGAGAGGTTTTGACTGGATCTTAGGAAAAATTCTAGACCTAAATGATGGTCAGGTTGCCCAAGGAAGGGATTGTTGCCATTCCTGGAGGTTATTTAGACGACTGTACCTGTGCCACTTGGTTAAATGGTGGATTTGATGTTCTTTTAGGTCTATCCCAACCTAAGTGATACTATGATTCTAAGAGCTATCAGTGTACTGAAGGGATAAGCTGGTTTTTAAGTGTTATTCACTGATTTTTTTTTTTGTTCAATCTTAACGTATAAGAAAATATTTTTCATCTGTGATCTCACTGTTTATCTAGATGAGGAGATAAAGAATGGAAAGAGCACTGAAATTAACCTATGAAAAGTCCTATCAAAGTCTAACAAATATATTCTGTTTATACTCATTTACATAGTGGTGAGAAACACACTTTTGAAACTGTCTTAAACTCTAAAGTATAGATTTTCTCACAGCTTTATGATTTAAATCAAGCATGGCTTATAAATTAAGAAATAGATTAACTGTGACTAATTAAGGAAATAAATAGCATTTAGCTTTGATACTTAATTCAGAGATTGTCACCACCTGTCTCAGCTTCAGTGTTCATCAGTGTGTCTTAAAATGCTCAGTAAGCTTATTTGGTCTGTAATGTACGTTCGCCTTTCATTAATCTTACATCTGATTTAATAGTCAACTCTTATTTTTCTAGTTCACAACTAGTTGTTAAAAGTGTGGACAGTCAAATATTGCCATCCAGAGTGTTATCAACACATTTCAACCTTTTATGTTGTTTCAAGTTTCCTTATTGCTGTCTTCACAGCAAGCAAACACCAACAGCCCTCCCACCTGCACGGGGTTCTATTAATTATAAATAAACTGTGCAGGCTGTATGAGTTTGCCAGATAATTCCACTCACTAAAGGAAACAAGCTATAGCACTGAAAACTTGTGGGAAAAAATGAGTGTGCTTTCATTTTTTAATCAGGAACACTTTTCTTTATTACTATGAAGTACACAAGTTTCTTCTGAGACAAGGGCTCTGTTAATTGAGCCACGTGAAGTGTCCTATTGACTAATTGAAGACAGCTTGTTTTGGAAAGGTAACAGGTAGAGCTGCAGTTGTTTCAACTTCTGGTTCTTCCATTTCAGCTATCACTGCATCAACCCTGCAATAAAAAGCTCTAGCCTGTGCAACTGAAAAAGAGGTCCTCAAAGCTGAAAGAGGATCTCCTCCACCTGTGGGTGGAGCCATTGGGGAAGAGACTGGAAAAAAGATTTGTTCCTTGGGCATAAACTAGTGAAGAATTTTATTAAATCCATTTGGTAGTCCTCTTTTTAGGTCCGAGGTAGGCTGTTACATGGAAAGATGGGAGAAGAGTGCAAGGCATCTAAGCTTTGATGATAAAGAGTCTATTCCAAGTCTCAGTGAAGTATTCCATCTGGACTTCAAAGGACTCTTGTTTGTACTTGCATTTTAAGAGGATATGTAGAAGTCAAATGTCCAATACACTGGAGTAGTATCAGTAGTGTCAGTCCTGTTTCCCAACACCCATTCACGTAACATTAGCATCATTTTCTCTTTGTGCTTCTAATATTCAGACTAACCTATAATATTCTAATATTTATTTGTGTCTACACCACCTGCATTAAATTAAATTTGTAAATTAAAAATAGCACACTTGTTACAGCTTCAACTTTCTTATCCTCAGTAACAATTGGTAACTGTGTTAAGTTCAGACAAAGTAGTGAAATTGAAAAAGAACTTGTAAGCATTTTCCAAATTACTTCAGGTAAATAAGCAACTTTCCCCTACTGCTGTTATGCAGTGATAGCTCTCTTTAATTTTCCAGTGCTAAATTAATTTAACAGTTGCTTCAGACCTCAGTAATTTATGCACAGTAAGTGCACATCTGGGAGAGTTCTGGGGATCTGGAATGAAGAAATACAAAATGCAGTGCACACTACTATAAAATTTCATTTCTTAGCTTTACTCTGTCATTATGGCTGCAAGTAGATGGAAATACACAGATGAGAAAACGTAATAAATATAATGAGAGAAGACTGGCAAGTTGAGCCTTTGGCTCAGGATTTTCAGAGACCTCTGGGTGTCGAATGTCTATTTCCTATTAAGTTTCCATTATGTTATTGGTAATCCACTTCTGTTAGATGCTTTGGAAAACCTTAGTCATCCTTGTGTTAATAAGTCTCCATAAAATTACACTGATGAATGTTTGGGTTTTTTTCTAGGGAAAAAATGTGATAAAAAGTTTATATTTGTACCATAAGACAGATGAAATCATAGTGATCCTCTTTGTCTTTACTGGTCTTTGGAATAGACCTTTTCAAATAAGATCAGGGATCTTTACGCAGAAGTAGAATATGATGTACTAGAGGAATGTCAGCAATGTATTGCTGAGTTTTATCTTGCTAAAATAAAATACCTTAGAAGATCAGGGCTATAGCCTTCCTTGGATCCAAAGCATTTGTTGCTTTGGTGCCTTTCCTCTCTCTTACTGAATTTGTGGCTCAGGTGTTTGAAGTTAATGCCTAAATTGTTATGAATGTAGCCCTGAATATGACGGTAATATGACTGAGAAAGAAATGTACCAGCACGAGTTCAGTGTTATAACCTCTCCTTCCACTTCTGGGGAAGGAAGAAAGGTATTTTGCCTGGAGTGGTTTCTAGTTTGCCCTTACAGTATACTTTCTTGATATTTTGGTTTCCTATATTCCTATTTTCTAGCAGAACTCTAATTCATGTTAATAAAGAACAACAAAGAATTCCTTCAAACTCCATTGGAGAGAGTGTATTTCATTCTAAGATGATCCTGGAAAGCTTGCGTTTCCTCAAAGACAAAGATGCAAATATAGCCATCAAGATGTTACTTTTGTTTCCTGTGCCATCCACATACCTAGAGCCAGCACTTACTACAGTTCCATGTGTCCTGCAAAAGAGAGATAAGACTTCCTCCATTTGGTGTACAGTGGAGAGTTTTTAATTGGGTTTTTTCTCAGGTTTCTGTTGTCTGACAGATCCAACATGCTTTTGCAGCTAGGATTGGGTACAGCATGATCTTTCAAAGCTTCTCAGTGGAGTGAATTCATTGTGCAAACTGGAATTACCATCCTGATTTCCAACCTTTTTTTCCCCCAGTGACACCTCAATGATACAATAGCTTCATGCTATCTTCAAATCTGCTGGTTTTCAGGATGAAACACTAAAATGCTTTTCTCCATATAATTTGAAGCAGCTCTAGGACTAAGTGTGCCCTATGAAGAACTCCTTATAGCATACCTGTGATATATATGTGCTTTTAGTCATATGCTTTTGTCAATAAAAACAGGTGGACTCTAAATTCTATTTAATTTAGATATGTTTTAGAAATTTCTCCAGGTTCTTCCTATATATGTATGATTTCAGTTGCAGGTAGGTCAGAAAAGTGCCTGCAGCTGAAGTTGTTTTAGGTTTAAAAAAAGAGTTCTGAACAGTTAAAAAAGAGAGGCTGAACAGCTCCTTGAGAGAAGCGGCAGGGCTGCTCTCTTCTTATCTAATTGTGATTATCTGCATTTAAAATTAGCTTCTCTTACTGGATTTTTTTATTTGTTGGGTTTGGCATGTTTGTTGGCACTTTTATTTCTTCACTGTGTGATACTATTGTGCTTTTCCACTAGCCAGACATGCAAGTCTGCATCTTGCCTGTATCAAACATCGGTTCTTCAATGCATGAGGAAATAAGCCATTTACAGATGTCTCCCCGCAAGGCAGTGAGGAAGAGTCTTCCAACAGGAGAGAATTATTTCAGATGCAGTTGGTAGGGTGGCACAGGCCTTTAAATCTTAAAACATGGGTGAAACACAAGGAGGTGGAGAAATAATTCTTGCAGAGAAAAAGTCGATTCCTTCCTGTTCTCTCCTGTGGAAGACATTTGTTTTAAGATTCTCATGTGAACTCATAGAAGCAGCTTCTTGTTTAATTTCTTATTAATCAAGATTTTACATGAATCACATGTGATCCCAGGGACTGATTGTAAGGTGGTCACCCTTAGCAACCTGTCATTTACCTTGGATCACCAAATAATGATCCCAGTGTATGTAGCAGGTGTTCTCCATAATAACTGCAGGGGAGCAGAGAATACTACAGTAATATTATGCATTTATCTAAATTGGAAACAGCCCACTTAAGGAGAAGACTTCTAGTTTTTGCTTTATAACCTTGTGTTTTCTGTGCTCTGCAGTTCAGAAACTATTTCAGAGCAAGTAGAAAAAAGAATCACAAGAAATCAGTCAGAAAAAAAGACAGGGATCACTATAAAACTCAGTGCTTTGTGGTTAAGATATTGGTTAGTAGAATGTTTATGTGAAAAAGATTTGTGTTTTTAATAAGTAAATATAAATGCTTATTTGTGATTGAGAGAATCAGGTTTGAGAATTTTTTTTTTTCAAAAAGACAGTGTTTTTGCTTCAGATTGACTTTCCAGGGGAATGAAGGGAAAGCAAACTCTCTTGGTTTCTAAGTAAGGCATTTTGAAATCTCTTTATGCTTAATAATGAATCTGGCTTTTTTTCACTGGCAGTCATAGAGAACTCCACAAAATAGATATGGGAGTGGAGTAACTTTGCTCTGGCTATCAGGCACCCTGGAAGTCCTCACAAGGCTGGAGAAAATGAGAGACCTGGAGGATGTACATAAATTTCATGGTTACTCCAGGACAGAATGATTAATTATTTGTTCTTTTCCTTCTCTGACTTGTTCCTGCTTCAAAGCAGACACATGAAACATCACAGGAGACACTCCTTTGCAGGGATGCAGGCTAAAAGGAGAGTCCTTTAGAGTACAGTCCCGAGGGAGCCTGAAGGCGAAGAAATTTTCTTCCTACCCACTCTTCTGCAGGAGAACTGGCTTCTGGGGTACAGATTTTGGGTGTCATTTTTGCTTTCAGTTGGAACAAATCCTTAGCAATTGAAATGGACAGCAGCAAAACAAAGAGTTTTGAATATCTTGGATCTGTTGTTTATCTTCTAGATTTATAGCCAGGGTTGTTTAATTTGTCATTTCTGGTTTCAAAGCCTCCTTCCACATAAAGAGGCTTTTCTGCACCATTAATTGTTACCAGTCCTAAAAAGATGAATACGGAAAGTGCTTGTCCTTTAGTCTAATTAAAAACAGTCACTTGGAGACTGCAGTGGCCTTGAGGTACTCTGACTGTGATCATATGTATGTCTGCCCTTCAAGTTGGTCAGGCTTGAGAAATGTCACTCTCTAGGACAAGAAAACATCTAAAATAATGAGGGCAGCAAGCTTAGTTTTTTTCAGCCTAAATACTGGATAAGCATTTTCCTGTGAATTCAAGCATTTAATTGAACACAGAATTAACTTTTATGCCTAGTCCAGCTCTGCTAAACCTATATTTCTCTACTGGTTTTATATTGTGGGCTCAGAGTCAGAATGTGTGCACTTTACAGGTAAACCCCTTGAAAAAATTCTCCTCTGCAGATCTCAGTAGGTATCTGCAACTGATGTCTTTACTGTGGGGGAAAAAAGTTTACTTCTGTGAGAACTGAGTGTTCAGCATCTCTGTGGAGAAGGTCTGTAATCTACTTTTAGCAAATTAAAATCTAATACAGTTTGTCTGTATTTCATTTATGCCTCAGGACAAATTAATGTTAAAAAAAGCCTTTGAAATGAAAATGGTGAGCCCTCAAATTAACCTACTTGTAGTGTTTTTATTTCAAGTTTCATTTGGGAATTGAAGGTGGCTGTTAAATTGCTAGTCAGTAAAACATCACTGAAAATCTGCTTGCATTTTTCTGCAAATAGATTTTCACTCAGAAAAGTACTGTGGGATCTAGGAAAAGAAATTATGAAAATAACTAGCTGGTCTTTTCCTTAAAGTTTTTTTGGTGGGTTTGTTTCATTTTGTTTTTGTTTTTTATTTTTGGTGCTTCAAAACTTTAAGTTCTGTTAACAAAGCAATTACAGTTCTAGAAACTGATATTGAAAATAGTAATTAATTACTTTTTTTAAAACCACGTAGATAGGGGTCAGGCCATGTTAAGCTTCCTGTGCAGAGTTTGTTGTTCAAGTGTCAGTCTTTCCTGTGCTGCAAGATGGCTACAACTTGAAATGAAATTCTTTTTCATCTGCAAAACATAAGCAGTAAAGTCCAACAGAAAGAGGGATAGAAAGTGTGTTTGTAGCTTGACCAGTGACTGAGGGTGAGGACATCTTTCCAGGCACTTTGCAAAGGTTTTGTCAGCCTAGAGGAATCTTAATGGAGGGCATGAAGTCCAGCAGATTGTGTTGGAAATAAGTAAATTGTCACTGCAGAATGCCCTCTCATAATAAAGTCCTCTTGCCTTCAGCATCATTACATGATAGGGTGCCCACCCAGGACACCAGAGCCCACTGGGAGCATTTCCAGCTTCTCAGCCACGAGGACATGAATTTTCAGATATGTGCAGAGAGGGGGATCTCAGCGGATGTCACCATGTGTGTTTCTTCTGATAAGAAATAGCTAGCAGTAATGAAATAAAAAAAAGGTTTTCCTTCTAGATCATCGTCACATTTTCAGGGCTTAGAGAGAAATATTCCTTTCAGCAGTAGCCAGTATTTATTCATTGAGTCATAGTATGTTGGGAAATGATGGGGTGACCCAGTTGAATTTTATTTTCCAGCTGAGTTATCATATGTTGGCCAAACTTCTATAGGCTAAGCTAGGAATTCCTGTATGTGACATTTGACAGCAGAAGTGCTGAATATAGGGTGGTGATATGTAAAAATTTATAATCAACTTTCAAAGTACCTAAACAAAGCAGAATTCTAATAAGGAAAAAGATATCAAGAAATCATTCCCATTTTTGTTATAGTTTTTGTAGTTTACATGCTTGAAAATTTCTCAGCTATGAAGCAGAAAAGTGCCTCTGTCATTGCTCATTCTCATCTAAAACAAATATACATACATTGTAGTTTATTTAATATATACATATTGTTCTGCTCTCCACACAAAGCTTTCCTGCAGGTTTTGGATTTAAGGTTAACTTTTCTTTTTTTAATATAACATTTAATCTAACTCTTCTACAGCTTCTGAGCCCACTGCCATTTCTTTTCACCAATTAAATCTGACTGTTTCGGTGTGTAAGGAACAAATGTGAAAACCCACTGACAGCCACAGTAGCAATTTCATTCATGGCATATAAGCCCAGAGGGTGAGTGTCAGGGAGCCAGCAATCTGTTAAACGCTTTATCCATGTTATGCACAATATATTTCCTATTAGTTATGTTTTTCATGTTCTGATTTAAGAGAGTCCATTATTTTGTGCTGTCTAATTTGACTAGCTACACAGAAATGTACTGGTTGAATAGATACTTTTCTATCTTGTCTTGGATTGTTACAAGGGCTGTTAGTCCATTTGCTTCAGGGCAAGCAGATCACCTCAGAGATCAGAAAGCAATTGCTTTCCATGGTGAAGCAGTACTCAGTGTAATAGTTGGTGTAACAAAAGGGATTAATTTTCCAGTACTTGGTACTGGGTTAGCCATGGGTAGGTTCCTGCACTCTGCATCAATCTCACTTGTGGCAGATATGAAAAGAGAGACTGGTATGTAAAAGCTTTCCTCCAAAGCCTTTGGTATTAACCACCACCAGAATTAAGGTACCAACCTAAATGGATTATTGAGCTAATTCAGTGCAGCATTGCTTCTTCTGCAACCAGTAGCTGCAAATAAAAGGATCCTACAGGCCTGATCTTGCCTGCAGTCTTGCATATTAGACAGACTTGTACTTGCTCAAGGTGTTGCAAGGTGATGTCATTGCATTTCACGCAGGTATGGGTGCCTTTGAATGGTGGAAGGTGCTGCAAATGCGGGTGCCACACCTTTTGGTAAGGACTACACTCGAGAAGCAGACTGTAAGGCATGGATATCTTGTGTCTGCTGAATGGATCACTTCTGACCTTTATGATTTGGATGAGTGAGGAATGAGTATGAAGTGTTATCAAGTCCCCGAGGCATGAAACATCTTGGCCCTTTATCTGAGCTGATGAGTGACAAAATCATGGATACAGAACCAACAAAGCATGTTTACTGTTTTGTCATTTAGTATATTGCAGTTCCACTGTTTTAACTTGGTTGTACCCTTAGCTGTTTTTCACAGAAGAGGGTTTTTTTGTAATTTGATCCTAACATTTTTTTTCTGTAATGCTCAAAGATTTGACAGCTTATATGCCAGTATGCATTAAAGCAAGATTTTTACTAGTTTGGTCTTATATACAGATGGGTTTGAACAGTGAGTGTTCATCACCTACGTAATGAGCAATAATGTATTTTGATCTGGCACGTTATTTCAACAAATTCTTGTCACACATGCAGGGATAAAAAGTTAGCCATAGCTGCCCAGGCACACTTCTCAAATATATTGAAACACCTGCCTACAGTTACCATATCAAACAGGTTCCTGGCTTAAGCAGCACAACAAGCTCTGATGACAAGGATCCAGATAAGTGGCAGAACTGATGCAAAAGCAGCTGGGATTCAAGGATTCAGTTTTGCTTATATCCATCATACCAAAGCCCTTCAGCTACATTTACGTAGTGCATTCTCTTCCACACTGATTGTCTGTGCAATAATTTTGTCATAAAGCCATGCTCTAATTTGCTATGGTAGCATTCTGCAGAAAAATAGAGGTTTGAACCAGACTCAGGGTACCCATATCAGGAAAACAGTGATAAAAGGATTGATAAAGCCAAGTCTAAGGGAAATATTCAGTAAGGGCTAGCTAGAGACTGTAATGTAATGGGTTTTTTTCTTAGAGATGCCATTTTGTAATGTTCTAGACAGAGCTGGAAGATCAAATCTCTTTACTGGAGCAGGAAAAAAACCTCATTTACAGAGTGGATGGTAGTCAACTTCTCCTGTGAGGAACTATGACAGTGTCATAAGGCCTTTTCACCTAAAAATTGCTTGGTATGTGACAGTAAAGTATAGGTCTCTCTTCCTGCTGTCTGTGCTGAGCTGGAGAAACATTCCTTTTTTAAAGTTTTATGCTTATTGGGGCAGGGGCAGGCTTTTTCTCTGTATGGTAATTAACATGGGAAAAATGCTGGATGTTCATAAATAAACCTGTAGAATTTTTGAATGGTTATAAATAAAGACCACCGACCACTTCTGAAGGTGGCTTGTGAAACAGGATGTCAGGCTTAGTGTGCTGTAGTCACAGCCTAGACCACACAGTCTTGTCTTGCTTCTACTTCCAGAGCTTGGAGAGTTCCTTGCACACAATCCAATCCACTCTGCTTTGAGACACAAGCTGCTGTTTAGGTCTCATTAATTAGCAGGAAAGCAGAAAGGAAAGAAAGTGTGACCTTTCTGTGGCCTAATTCTCCAGCTGCAGTTCAACAAGAGCCAGTGAAGTGCCATGCAATTAATAAGAGTGCAGAAAGAAGTAAAGGTCTCATTTTATGGTCGAAGAAATTAATTTCACAGAAAGGGACTCAGTGTAATTTTAGAAGCAGCTAATATTCATGCTATAGCACAGGCACTTAATTGAGCCATTCCCTATGTTTTACGTGTATGTTAAGAGAATACATTTAACAATGTTTTCTTTTGCTTTATGTTTCTGTGTGGTTAGTCACCAAATCTGAAGTTACATCTAGGCCCAACTGGACTTTCACAGCTCTTCAAGGCAGCCATTCCGTGAATTGTCCATGTTAGGCTTTTTTCTTGTTGGAGAATAGCTTAAATTAAGTATTTCTCACTGTGGTTTGCTGTTAAGGTGAGTCCAAAGGGGAAAACAGCTGTAGTGTCCTTATGGTGTTCTCAGCTGGTATTGCTCTATACCTATAATACACAAATATTTAATACTTCTTCCATATCATACACATTTATGAGAACATGATAATGTTTTTATTTCAGGATTTTGTCTTCATATTAATGCTCTCTGCTCCCACTCACAAGGAAAGCAAATAAAATGGACCATTAATATTGAGTTGACAGACAGAAGCTATTTAGTTCGTTTTCCTTTTATGAACAAGAATATGCCAAAAAAGCTAAACATCCAAGGACATGTTGATGGGATTGGGCCATGAAGCATGAACCTCAATAAAAGTGTGTCCTTAATTTCCTCTTTCCATTTTAATGGAGTTTTAGGCAATGAGCATGCAGGAGGAAACCCTGAAGTCTTGGCTGCTCTCATTAGTAGTTGCAGATAAAGGCAAAGGAAGAAGCAGAAACAGCAGAGTTGCACCTGTCAGACATGAGAACACAATTATATGAGATAGATCCTTTTTATTCTGCCCAGCATAATGGGATAGCAACTCTGGTATCAGAAGGTGTAGTTATTTTTGTGAGCACTTTCAATCCTAAATATTCTGTGGTCCAGCAGGAGGAGCTACCATGAATACCATGCATATGCTTTTAAACTTGTGCCAGCAAAATTTCATTGCTCCAAATGTTCACAGAAGTAAATTCAAAGGGGCAAAAGCATGGTTGGAGTAAAACCACTTAACAGTTCAAACGTGTTTATTGGGACTATATTAGATGACTCATCTGTCTCTGCTGGCAGTACCTCGGACTCATAATATTTATGGAGACCTACAATATAAGAAACATTTCCCTCCAGCACCACCATTTTCATTTGCAGTTGTGTAGTTATAAAATCTGTTCCAGAAAAGCAGAGAGGATTTGCAAATGCAGTCAGGCCTAACCCAGCACAGCCTTCATCTGCACATGTGGGTCTCTGTGCAGTTCTAGTGTTCTACTGCCACCAGCTACGTGGAACAGAGCCTCCAATAATGTGGCTTTGTAGGCACATAAAGCATCTCCAGAGACAGCCTTCCACTTCAGTAATAGAATAAATACATTAAAAACAGTTTTTATGTCTATATCTACCAATAGTTTGTGACAGGAAAAAAAAAAAGATAGATGGTTGTCTACAGAGAATTTCAATTAATTCTGATGTTTTTTCTTAACTCTTCATAAACTTGTTGTTTGGTCCAGATGCTCCCCAGAATAACTTTCAGATAGAGGCAGGTCAAAGCAGGGACAAACTGGAGTCAGAGGTCAGCAGCATACGTCAAAAAAGAGAGGGGAAGGGGAATGGATGTATTTTTGTGTCTGTAATGTATGCATATGCATGCACACACTGTTGATGTAGGGCAGGGTGTAATCAAGTGTGTAACTTTACTAAAATAATTTATAGTATCTGAACACAGATCATTTGGGAGATCAGCCACAACTGGAACCAAAATGTTGGTGGCATTTACAGATCATCTTGTGATATTAAGGTGTCTCTGAATGTGCCTACCTGTTGGGTACTCACACACTCTGCACTAAACTGCTGCCAGATCTGGAGAAGGGAATATGGCTTTCGCCAAAACAACAAAAAGATGTTTTGGAAATGTGAAATAATTTATCAAATGTACTTCTGCTGCGGGAACTGAAGATGTTAGCAAGGTAGCTGATGCTTCCTTCTTTTTCCCTCTAGTGCATGACAGTCTTGTAATATTTGTGCTTTGTGTTAATTTTATTAATATAGACTGATGGGAAGTAACTTGTAATTTTTATAGTATAAGAGGTAGAACATTGGTTTTCTGAACTAATTTTGATTCATTTGCTGCTTGAATTGTATCTGCTTGAAGTTACAGTTGCAATTAGAGGAATAAGATGAAAACTGATAATAGTCATTTTTTTACTTTATGGTTTCCATTATATTTACATTCCAGCAATTATCTGTCACCATCCTAAACACACTTGCTGTGTAAAAAGGCATGTTTTTATCATATTGTTACTCCATTTCTACTTATACAGAACAATCAGCAGGCTTCATTGACCTGCAACAAAATCCCTGATNCATTACTCCATTTCTACTTATACAGGCCTGCACATACAGAACAATCAGCAGGCTTCGTTGACCTGCAACAAAATCCCTGATACATTTTTTGGATCCGCATAGTTTTCCTTCTGCTCCCAACCACTATGTTGTTTGACTTCTTACATCGTCATAAATATAATTCTCCCTGCACTCATCTTGTTGTGCTGCAGTGAGAAAGGACAGCTTGGTATTAACAGTCCTAATGCAGCAGATGAAATACATAAGTATTTTGAGGGGGGGAAAAAAAAGAAAAACAAACCACTTTAAATTATTTCAAAAGGAACATGAGGCTGTCACCTGCTTTCACGTGTTTTGCAAAAAGCAATTCAATAATCTCCCCAAAATCACCACATTTGATTCATTCTGGTTTAGCAGCTATATTATTTCTGATAGCAATTGGAAATTCGTGTGTCTGAAAAGCGAGTGTCTAAGCTTTTATTTTGAGATGTAATATGCCATAATATTATGAAAAATGAACAAGGCATGCCTGATTGGTTAAAAAGTGTGCATTTATGTAAAAGTGCTCAGCAAGCTAAGTATAATGTGGGGAATGCCAGCATTCTAAACTTGCTAGTGTCATGAGACATTTTTATGTAGTAATGTATCACAGAATAATGTTTCATTAAAAGAGACATTTGGAAACATTAGACAAAGTACAATTATGCAAAATGTAATATTTTACAATGTAGTTCCAACATAAGTATTAATCTCATACTTTACAGCAAAATGGAAATCACAGGTGAAGACAAATCTTCCTAAACCACAATCCACAGCTGGTTCCTCTTATGTTTCTATATTGTATATTATATCAAGAAAACAATAGAGAGAGACTTTTGAAATGCAGAGCTGTTTAAAGTGTCCTGTTTTGAATTTACTTTAATTCCATGAAAATGTATGGCACCTCATTATCGGAACAGAGTATTTTTTCCTCTTTATCCTATTAGTACTCCACTTTTTCACATTTTCCGTGCTCTGGAGAAAATATTGCTGTCACTTTCAGTGGCATTTGCCTTTCATCTCACTGCTTTTCAATGGCTTTCAAGTCTGTAAGTGGCATCCAATTTATTTGTATTCCAATGCCACTTTTGTGAGGCATACCTTTCTGTCAGCTGAGCACAAGCTTTAGGTGGCTTGTATTTGGAAGCGGAGGTATAAACAAATTGACAGTATCAAGTGCAGCCTATTCTCTCACAGGCAATTTCCACCCGTTTGCTATAGACCATTATTCTTCCAATTCATTCAGCAGAGCTGTTTACTTTCATCTGGGTAGGGCTGGGATTGACTCAGTCCCTTGAATTTCTGTGGAGGCCCTATGCTAAATATGAAAGTAAGTCTCTGTATGCCAAAGATACTGGAGACAATTACACCCTGCACCATATTTTTTTAATCCCCTTTCTTCCAATATTTAAGTTTTCTTTGGCATTTTAAATGGTGCTTCTGCAAGATCTTGCTGATGAGGTTGTAACTGCCCTAGCAGGGTCTAAATTTGCCCTCAAGTGAGCTCTTAAAGATGCTAAATCTCAGCTAGCACTTAAGAGATAAGAATTTATTTTCATACTTGCTTTCTGTTTTTCTACCTATCTCAGCTTCTACTGCCATTATAATTTACTGTTGATCAAAATAGCAGCAGTCAGCAGTAATTTGTCATTTTTAGTGCCTTCACCATTTTTGAGGTGTCAACAGCTTTTTATGTGCATGGCTTTGTATGTGTATCACAGCAAGGTAACATGCTTGTTTGCAGAATCAAAATATTCTGCATAGTTTCGTCAAGAATCCTGCTTTGGGTCTTTTAAACACATAGGTATGGTGTGCTTCAGAGATAACGTATGAACTGCAACTAAAAAAAGACTGATTGGGGAAGCTCATGGTCTTTTGATCTTGCAGGGATTTATTGTCCTTTGGGGTGTTTATTCCAATATTTGAACCTTTAATGGCAGCCACAATGGAGTACAATACCACCATTACTGCTTTTCAAGAAGTATATAGTAAATCATTATTGCAACATTTAAACGATTATCAAATGGCCCTCTTCACTGTAAAGTCTAGTGCTTTAGAATGCAAATTTGGAAATATACAAGCTTTCTACTTTCATAGTAATTCATTGCTAAAAATAACAGAATCCAGATCAGTTGGTTAAGGTCTTAAATCATATTTTAAAATATAGTTCAGATTTAATAGAATAACAAAAAAAGAAAGAACATTAAAATATGTTTTGTATAATATTGTTTATGTCTGATCTGTTTAAATAGCTGCAAATTTATATTAGTGGGATGTAACAAGGTCCCATATAGCTAATCTCTTCTGGATATTTAAAGACCTAAATCACTATGTGAACCAATTTTATCTCATTACTGTCATAGTAAATCCTTCAAATTTGCTGATACTTAAGATCCTGACACAGTACAAACAAGCATTGCCTATTATCACTTCTAAATTTTAATAAAGGATTTTTGTTTGGAAGGGTTAGTCTTGTTTGGGTGTAAATAAGTGATACATTTCCTTTTGTGGGGTTTTTTTTTCCCAAAAGCTGCTAGTCTTTTTACAGAAAAAAAAAAAGCTCACCTTTAATGTCCTCTGAAGGTGGGCTGTTGCTTCATAACTGCTTATACAAAGCCAGTCAATGAACGACAGAGCAAACTAAATGTTTGTTAATCACAGAAACCATAACTCAGACTTAAGGGGAAGAAAGAGAAATTATGGAGGTATTAGAACACCCGACATATCTTTAGTCTGCCTAACTCAACAACCAATAAAAAATAGATGCCAGAGCACTGAAGTTTTCAGGGAGGCTGTATTTATCTTGGGAGTTCTTGTTGAGAAACCTGGGACTCCTGGTATCCCAGCCAGCTTGTATTTTAATTTATCCCTATGTCTTCTGCAGCTGGACTTCTGAAATATTCCAAGTCTGTGTATGTCTTGCTGCATAAAGCAAATCCTACTTTTCAGAAAAACAACACATGAAAGTGACTGCTCTGGGGAGTTACAATCTTGTTTTGATTGGTACATCCTGATGCCAAGTGTCTGTGCAGCTTGGGGGTTGCACAGACTTTGTTCATCATTTAGCCTTACCCAAAACTACTGAAGGAGAGAAAACATGATGAAATGGAAATGGATCCCTGCATTGCAGCACAGCCTCAGTCAGGCTTGAAAAGCATGAAGTTATGAAGGCAGGCTGTAGACAAACTGTTAGTGAAGTTCATGACTTTCTCCAAGGCGTGGTGACATCAGCTGAAATCTTTCAGCAGATACTGATGATCTTTGTTTTGATACAAACAAAAGTAAACAAAGATGCTGACTGACAGAAAGGGAAGAGGGAGTGGAACAAAAGACTCCAGTGGAATAAGAATTTTTTCATTAAGTTACAGGAAGCCAAACCAAGAAATATCATCTTCATTAATAATCTTGAGAGACTTACAGGCTATTTATCTCCCTCAGCTTTCCTGACAATACCGTAAAATAAGTCCTGAGGATTTTTTTTACAAAATTAACATAAAATGCGTTCTTTTTTCCTATTTAATGTCTTTTTTTTTTTTTTTTTGGCTGCATTCATGGTAATCATTAGGAGCACAAAGATGTCAAGAGAGCATGTCATGCCCCCAGCAGGCACTCGGGCAGATTTATGATGGCAGCAAACTTCCAGTTTCCCTGGTCACCTTTCATAGATGTACATGCTGGCTTAATAAGAATGAAGTATGAGCTGTTTCTCAGATCAGAGAGATAACCTCTGACTGCTTAGTTTTTGCACTAAATTATGTGCAGAAGAACAGTTTCTTGTATATATGTAAAGTGAAGGACAGGCATACTGAAAAGAAGCACTAAAGGTCAGAAAAACTGAGACGTTTGGAGAAGATAAAACCTTGACTCACCTCAGAAAGCTGTAGATGTTTGGTGGGGGTTGGGAGTAGAGTGCAATACAACCTTGGCTTCTACTACTGGTGTTGAGGTGAGTGCAATAAGAATAGGAGATGTTGTCTTAGCAGCTGGCCCTGATTATTTTTGTATCCAGTTGCAGAAATTCCAGCATTCTGGTCTAGAACAGTGCTCTTGTATTTCCAACAGGCTGGTTGCAGAGTTTTCAGTGAGCTGTAGGGCTTTAGTCTTGTTAAGGTCCACTTGATAGTTCAATAGCAATTTAAGTTGTCTGTATAGACATACAGAAATTTTAAATTAAGGCATTATTCTTTCACAATAATCAATCTCATGAAAAAAATCATAGTTCTTGAACTTGTCAGAAGGCTTTTGTAGAAATTGGAATATGTGTTCTAGTGCAACAACCTGAAAGTCTTACTACTACTTCTTGACTTAGATACTAGATGAAATTAATAAGATGTGAAAGATACATGGAATGAGAGGAATTGAAAGTGATGGTTGGGGTATCTTTTAAGTAAGCAAAAGAATAGGTAGGCTAGTATTAATGTGCCTGGAAATTTTCATCTGCTTCATTTTGGTCTCCTGCAGATGGAGTTAGACTCAAATTCCCCTGGTATTATCTGAACTTCTGTACCACTGCCCAAACTATTTCTCACTCTGGTAAGGCTTAGCTGTTAACTTCCCCTTCCCAAAAGATTTGAACTGCATAAAAGCCTGAAAATTGGACAGGTCTAGAAATTGAGAAGTTTTGCATTTGTTCAAGTCTCCCTTAGGTACTCTATCTACTGCATGTTCGGAATGAAAAATATATAAAATACAGACACTTAGTTGATGTTTTTTCTTATGTGCTACTGGACAGTTGCTGTTTATGCACATAGGTACAGTATGGCTGCAGCTAAACAAAATTTTGGTGGGCATCCAGTCCTCGCACAAATAGATTCTGTACTTGCGCTCCTGTCAATGACTCAGACAAGAAATCCAGAACTCTCAATTCCTAGTCCGGAATCTGTAGATTGACAGAATTTTGCAGGATTATACAAGGTTATCTCTTCTGAAGAGACTGAGCTTTATTCTTTACTCCTTGCATAAATCTTGCAAGTTTTCAAACAAAAATTAAGACATGAACAAGACCCAAATCTGCATCACTTGGCACATACTAAAAAGTCAGTCAGAACCAGGCTTTTTTTCTGTGAAAGAGGAATAATTTGATCTCTCTGTGCATTTTTACTGTGAGTGCACTGTTTTATATGTTATGACTGTATGCTGAAGTCCCTTGCTCATTTTTATTTTCCTGAGCGGAGTTCTCACTGATTTTAACAATAGTAGTATCTCAGAACTTGGCCGTAAGTCTAGACACATGCCTATTATTAGAACAGATTGCCTATAGTCTGTCTGGCTCTGAATGTACTCCCTCTGTTGTTCTGTCTTAGGCTCATCACAGCTAGGAGGGTTGGGGGGCTTTGTTTTGTTTTTGCATCCAGGTCTGACCACTGCATAATGGCTTTAAGCCCTCAAGCTTTAGGAAAATTTTAATTGGGAGATTTTTCTTCTCATTGCTAATTTATCCCCTAGAGTCTTATTAGGGTGGCTTTGTTGTTTCTGCTTGTAAACAACATCCTTGTATCTGAGCTGAACTGAGCCAGTTACATTTAACCTCCAACCCTTCAAGTGTGGCAATGGTCTGCTTCTGCAATAAACGAGGCTGCTGTTGAAAAAAACTGGGTTTGGTTGAACTTAAAAGGCCATTTTGCCACATTTAATGCAGAGGCTTTTTCAGATCTAAGTTATTACCTACTGGGAAAATGCATTGTGCAACAGTCTTGAGGCTCCTTATTTTTTCCTCATAGACGTGTTTAGGAGTACCAGTCATTGGTCATAAAGGGATGCCAGTGCAAAAAGCATGTTGCCTATTAAAATTCCATTATGAAGTTATGAAACCAAATTCTCTTAAAGTGTAAGGGTTATGCTCCCTTCTACATGGCCCAGAATCCAGACCTTGAATCTGAAGAAGGAATTTGACGCTCGGGGAGATGACAGCCTCCACCCCACCTCTCTTCTGCAAAGAGCCCTCCAGTTCTGGTAACATCCCTCGTTCCTTTGACAGGAATAAATTTCTCTCTAAATGGGAAAAGAAAAGCTAGATTTGTTTTCCATTAGCCAGAAGTCTACAAAGAGGAGACATCTATGCCAGGCCCTGTGCTGGCACGTGTGAGGCATCCAGCAGAGCACAGAAGCATCAGCTCTCTAGGTGCCTGGCCAGTTGCATTGATTCAATAGCATTTCTTTACAACTGAGCTTAGCTGTTTTTAGGGGATGTGACCTTGGGTAGCTGAACTTGAGTCCTATCTTGACAGATGAAGTTCTCATACAGACATCATCAGATCTGCCTTGTGTTAGTTTCTAAATCTGTCTAAAATGAGTGGGAAGTTATGTTGTTGTCCAGAGCAGTTATTAGGATGAGTGTACCAAAGCAGCTAGTCAGCTGCTCCTCCTCTGTCAGGGAAAACAAGGGTTTATTCCTTTCTTGACATAAGAATATTCTCCTCTACGTAAATACAAGATGAGAAGTCACATTCAGCTAAGAAGAATATGTAAGAAAAAAAGATCCTCTGTCCTCAATCCTCTATCTTCTTCTAAAATATAGGTGGCATGCTGATAGTTTTGTAAAGGCTGAGGTAAAGATGTTATTGTTTTCCTTATTAATTTCTGTGAAGGTCTGTTATATAACCCAGGAGCAAATGCAATAATTTGCATTGCTTTTTTTGAAGAAAGTTCCACTGGGCAGAAGTGAGCCTGCATGAGAAATGCAGTCATTGGTATGCAGAGCACAGTGCTGTTGGTGTCTTATTATGGCATCACAGTTGGTTAAAAACGTGTGAAGCTGAAGAGAACGCATATCTCACTGAAAATATATTTTCCCTTGCCTAGATGAGAATTTAAGAAGAAAAATTTAAGAAAAAAACATGTACTGGGAAGAAATAACATGTTGTAGCTTGCTCAAAATGGCAAGATCACAATTAAGTGCTCACTGTATCTGAGATGTTTACTCGGATACACCATTGCCACGTTTCTCCCCCAAAGAATGTTTACTTGTTTTCTCTCCAGTGCTGGGGTTGAACATAACTGCATGGATTCACAAACTGCACCTGAGCTACTAAAATTCACTCCTAACCTCAATACTGTGCTGTAATGTTGTAGAATTGTGCCCATAACCTCTTTTATGGAATTTTGTATGCTGCCCTGTGCCAAACACCACACCTTTAAAAGAGCATTGTACATATCACCCTTTAGCTTATGTCATGGATCTTTCTCATGACAAGCAATTTCTTTTGAGGTTGAGGTGACTCGCATTGCATCCTGGTGGCCTGTTGTGGCATTATCACTTATTAGTTTGTTTAGATTCAGGCAATTATTTACAAAATTGGATAAAATGAAAATAAATAAAATGGCGGTTAAGCTCTGACTTTTTGGAGAGTCCATGTAATGTAGAAATGCTTTTAGTTTTTGACTAAAGTAAGAGATAAATCAGTGAGATCTAATTTTTTCTCAGAATTCCTACAACCTGCTGCCAAAATAAATTTTAAAAGATAATCCCAAAACACCTCTTATAGGTGAAGAATTCTGCCTGCTTTGGCAAATAAAGTGTAAATAACACAGAGAGTGCAAACAACACAAAGTGCAGAGATGTACAAATAACTGAAACATGAGTGCAATAGAATCCTGTTTTCAAGCAAGAATGTGAGCTGGTGCTTCAATACTTTTTGCTGTTACAGCATCTTCTAAGACCTTCAGTGAATTTTACAAATTACACCTTTGATTATACACAGTGAAACATTTTCTTTCACCCTTGGGGGTGACCAGCAGATGCTCAGCCTCTCCCAGCATCTGCCTTAGTGATGTTATCAGTAACTTTGGTAACACCCCTCTTTCTCATCTGAACTTCCATCAATAGCTACCAGACTGGCACTGCATACTAAGACACAAGTGTCTCACTCACCCTCATTTTTTGCCATCCCAAGTTCATCTTCATGTTCACTCCACTATTATATAGTATTAGCCTCACATAAAAAGGCAAGTTTCAAGGGCAGAGATTCAGAACAATTTCTGGAAGTTTGAAATGTTTTTCTTGAGCCGATATAGAGTTACAGGGTCTCTTATGATCTCTCACAGACCTTTGATCATAATCTGGTTTGCAGGTGGAGTCTCAGAGCAGTGTTTATAGGAGGGGGATATCTATCTATCCAGCTATCCAAAAGGAAGAAGAGTTTATTTGCTGTAAAAACTTGCAGCACTTGGCAGAGGCAAACTCAGCATGCACTTATGCATGTAAACCTACTACTAGGAGTTCATGAAAACTGATACTGCAAATGTGGCATCTGAGAAATAAGAAAACAGCTAAGAGTAGCCACATGTTTTCTACCTAAAGTTATTGGCCAATTGTTTTGGTGCTAGGAGCTGCTTTTGTAAACATAAAAACGTGCAGTTCAAGCTTTCCTCCTCTATCTGGCTTAGTACTCATGATGGCAATTGTTTAGAGATTTTACTTAGCTCTGTGCTGATAATAATGGTAAATTCAGAAGGATTATAGAAAATGAATGCCTAATTATTTTGCATATCCCATAAATCTTTTTATTTTGGTGGAGAATTCTTTTTTTTCTTTAAAATAATTTATAAATTCAAATCCTTCACAGGACTGTGAAAGTAGTAAACTTAGTAATGGGGTGAGTGAAATCAAAAACTTAAATGGAACATGCGTGGAACAATAGCACATGTGTATTACTTTGTATAGGTCACATCTAGTTCTGGCTTCAATATAAGTGAGAATTTAACAAGTTAACTTGGGGGCAGAAACCCAAACATTTACCACCCAGATCCAGTGGGAATCGCTCTGATAAAATAGGAGTAAATTTGCCTACTATACAGTGTGAATGTCAATTCAATCCAAAATTTAAAATTTACACATTTTACCAATCATGTAATATTTCATTTCACCTCTGCAGACTAGGAGCTATTTTAGGGAAATGCTGAGATTTCACATCCTCAGTGGGACCCTTGCATTTTTTCACTCATAGACCATGGGTGATCAGAGAACTGCTCTCTAGTTTGACAGTTTTTGGTGTCTGAGCACTGGTTTCCTGTTTAACACTTCAACATATCTCTTATAGGGCAGGAGGATAATAGCATGGCAAAGAGCAGTGTCTTTTTTGTTCTAGTACTGGAGAGTACGTTTATTTCACAGTATTTGTATTGTCTTGAATTTCTATAGATCTCAGTTCTTTTGAGAAGCGACTATCCTTTTGCCTCACTGCTGAACTGATATTTCAATCAAAGCCAAGGAGCTACTGAGATGTGGTAAATCACCTGCCTCTGCTCTTTGTACCAGCAGTGTTCTCCATCAGCAGTTTTGGGTTGCTGTTGTGTCACTGTGTTGTTTCCTGCAAGTCATTTTATTCATACCAGGGAGGGTCAGAAATACAGACTCATGAGTCCTCATGGCTTCTGAAAGAGAAGGAGAAAAGGCACATTTGGGGTTTTGCCACAAACAGTTTTTGACTTTCAGAATTCTTTGTAATCAAGAGAGTCCTAAAAAAACCTAAGCGGCATTTGATCTAAGATTGCCTGAAAGTGATCACTGGCATGTGTTGCCCATCCTTCAAGTACTTGAATACCACAGCCAAAGATTTCTTTCACATGGAGGTTTCATTCATACTTCAGGCTTCTGGTTCTTCTGCAAAATATTACAAATGTTCCTGTCAGACTACTTAATTTTAAAAAGACAGAGGAGACAAATTAATAATTTCTTCTCAGTTTTGTATAAAGACAAATTGGACTTCAATAACTGATTTCCCTTAGAAACTATAGCATATATATTTGGAGGATTTTCCCATCCAATTTTAAATTATTTGTAGCTGGGGCATTCTTTTATTTCTTCAAATTAGAAATGGATCTGCTGTTAAATTGACACATTTTACTACAATTTTTATACATGTTGTATCACTTTTATTTCCTGAAAAATATTTCATGTTTGTCCTGTGACAAAGAAATATACATTCCTTTTTATTTTTTATTTATATTATTGGCTTTTAGTTGTAGGTTAGAGTTATTGCTAGAACTGTTTTGTTAAAAAACATGGTTTATATTCACTGATTCTGCTACCTTTAGACTTCTTTCCATGTCTTTTTTTCTTTCTTTACTGCTTTTCTGAGATTTGTAGCTCTGATTTATAATGATTACCATCAGCTCTCATTCATATGTGATTTGATTCCAGCAGAAAAGGAGTGACTGAAAGTAGTTTTACTCTTTGCTTTTAAAATTCTATTTTTCTTGTGCTTAAAGGTCAATCAATTCCCTATGATTTGAGTACTATACTTTTTTTGAGTACTATACTACAGTGTTTGTGTATACATGGTCTTAATACTCGCATTACTTCAAGTACATTTTTGACACTGGATATCAACACCTGTTAGATCCCCAAGAGAGTCTTTATGATATTCACAATTTCACAGCCTCATTTGCTCTCCAGGCTGGAGACTGCTCCTTACTGATGAACCTTTGTTATGTATAATATCCTGTATAGTGCTGGTATGAAGATTTCATCATTTCTTCTCTGTGATTTCTCTATTTTTGTGAGCTGCTGCTTCTCTACCAGAAGAAGGGTGAAGTCATTCAGAAGTCAGGGCAACGACCTAATATTTGATTTTCCTTTCGTTTGGTTTCCCAGTAATTAGAAATTTTTAGTGCTGAAGAAGAACATCTCAGCATCCTGTTTCTGGGTATTGTGACAGATTATGCCTTTCCTCCTAATGAGCAGATTACAGTGTCTTACATCTACTCAAAAATCACAGTGCAATTTCTTTATCTATTGCATTGGTGTTTGCCCTTTTACTTTTGTCCTTTTTAGTGTAATTTTTAACACATAATAGTCCATATTTCTCCTCTGCTCCTGTGTTTATTTTGTTTCATTCTATGAGCCAGCAAAGCCCTCGAAGACCTTTCTGACTATGGCATGTGATTTCTATGGATGTTTTCCTGAGACAGACCTGTAAAGCCATTTATTTCATAGTTTAGAAACTGTAACAATGACACTGTTCTCTTAATTACAAAATAGTTAATGTAGGGAATATATTAACACAAGACATTCTCGAATTGCTAAAACGGAAGAATAATACTTCTGGAAATTTCCTGATTAGCTTTTCCATAGTTTGAGCAAAAACACATAAGGACTAGAATTCCATATATGTACTGAGATGCAACAAATGAAAAAGTAATTCCAGTCTCCCTTTGTTGATCTGCTTCATTGTGTTTTGCAGTATCTAAGAAAGATTGCAGATAATATCCCTTACCATACCTTTGATTTCAGTTCTGATAGATATGTAATCTTGGGTGCCCTTGGAAATGCATCTTCTTCTGAGGATTGTTGGTGCCTTGATCTTCAGAACAAGCAATTGCCAGAATTCAGAACATCAGCAGTTGCCAGTTTCTCAAGGTTTGAAGTAAAATGCAATCAAATTTCTTCAGGAACAATCTTACAACACAAAAGACAAGAATATGGCCTTGTAACCCAGGGTTTTGAAAACAAATAATGTGAGGAAAAGTCTCAGAAAACAAAAAACATTTTCGTTGAAATTGCAAGGAGTCAGGTTCTCAAGAGGCAAAGGATTAGAATTCCAATATCTGAAAATGAAGCAATATCCTGTTGTAAAACACAGGATGGAGTTAAAGTAAGAACATATACAAGAACTTTCCCAAAATATTTCTTGAGGAACACTTTGAAAAACAGTAATACTCAGATAACCAACACAGCTGTGTACATTTGGTGCAATTTCTATTAAAGGTGAATGTATAGCTGGGATTGAACATGCAGAGTTGAAACAGCCTTGAGGCAACTGTACAGTTGGTTGTCAAAACTTTTCTTTTTATCTACATACAGATATACATGTATTTATTATGAGTAGTCATGACCTTTATGAATAATTAAAAGCATGCTTTCAACATTTTATTCCTTACAATGAAAACCTAGTTCTATAAGCTTTTCCTTCTAAGGAACAGTTCTTAATACGAGTAACTGCCTAATTAGTAGGACATTAAGGGTTTAAGACTGGGCTCCAGCTGATTTCTCAGTTGTATATCAGGAAATTGCTTCAAATCACAAAGTAGATTATTGGGACAACTCAGTACAGCATCAGGAATGCAGTAATATAGGTTGCTTTAGAATAATAATAATACTGTTTCAGCCCTGGTCAGTGAACTGTGGGATCCCCAAGGCTATACTGATTAATGATACTCCATTTTCAGAAATAGGGAAAATGAGGTACAGATGTGGGAGTAACTTTTCCAAGATCCAACAGCAAGCAAGTGGCTGGGATGCTAATAAAATGACTCTAGAAAAAGGCAATGCTGCGTAGCTTTCAAAAGTTAACATGCTCACCAAATCCAGGTTACCACCTTGCATAAAGCCTTGCTGTTTTTCAGGCCCTGTGATCAGAGAGTAGATGTGCAGCACAGCAGTGTAAGTGTAAATGCAGCTTCTGTGAAAATATGGAATCAAGTGATTCCACTTCAGAGGATCTTGTTTGCACAGGCCAGTATATACAAGACAATAATCCTTACCATGTTGAATGTTACTGTTCCCTAGTCAAATAGGGTTATATCAGCAGCAATCCAAACTGGAACGTGAAAGCTGGCAGAGAGTGTGGGGTGAGCATTGATTTTAACATAGGTGTTCTATTAGTTTGTCAATCTGATACATTTAATTTCATTGCCCTTTCAGATCAGAAGGATGTGTGTGCATAAAATATAGCTATCAGTTTTGTGAGGTAGTGTTGTAAGTGGCTAAGGAGGAAAAAAATGTGTTCAATTAACTTTTTTTAAAATTTTATCATCTTTGATTAGAAATGATGGGCTGTATAAGCATATAGCACATGTCTTTTCATTTCAAAAACAACTGGCTGCTCCAAATAGACTGGAGGCATGTTAATGGCTTGGTAATTTTAGTATTTTCAGTTTCTGAGCAGTGTGAAAATCAAAGTAAGCGGACCTTAAATCTCTCCTCATCAGTTTTCTCTTTTTTATGCTACGCATGACACACTCAGATATAGCAACTTATGTAACCAGTAGAATGGCACTCACCCTGTCCAATGAGTTCTGGCAGCATATTGAGTATGGGAAGATCTTCGAGCTATAGCTTCACTTGCTTAGTTTCAGTCAACTGACCAGTCTGCACCCTGAGCTGTGATTCCTGTAAGGTTTCTGTTTTTTGTAGATTAGAAAAATAAAAACTTGCCTGTGCAATGTGCTTCTATGATTTTAATGCTGGATGGATAAATTGGAGGAATACTCTCATGTTTCTATTGAACATAATTAATGGATACGTCATTTTGAATTTTAAAATACATTCGTGCAGAGTTGTTCATGATGTACCTTATGTAGCATAGAATTCAAGTTAGAGTCAATTTATTTTTTTCTAATGGCTCATCCATGGTCCATTAAAACTCTTCTCAAAGGTAAAAATGACATGATGTCTGCTAAAAATAACTGCATGTTGCACAGCCTTGATCTCAAAGATGCAAGATGGAACCTGAGTCTCAAAGGGGAAAGGACATGTTTTCATGGGCATATGCTTGAGTCAGCAGCTAATGTATCAAAAGATTCCCTCATGTCTAACCTAAAATGTTGCTGTTACTGATTAGGTCAGCATTTTGACCTGGTGACAAGAAAGCGAGTTTTCAAGTCTCAGACAAACTGACATTTACCCTCGGGAAGGAGGAAAAATGACCCGTGAAGTTTCCATCTGCTGATAGAATAAACATCTGTAGTGCTCATGACTGGCATGAGTTCAGTAGCAGTGGAGCTTGCAGAGAGTGATCTCTGGCCTCCTCACATATATTGCCATTGAATATCAATGGCTTCAGATGGAAATTACCTCTGAGACTCCTCAGAAGACTGAATTCTGCCTGGAGAAAATACCATTAAAAATACAGCTGGAAGCAAGCACAAAGTTTAAAGTCTTACATGCAGGGTGGATATGAAAAATGAAATATTCACCAAAATATATGCTGGATAGCCACAGGTAACCAAACCATGAGGGCTCTTAGGCAGATAAATCTCTGCAATGGTTCAGTGGCCGCTGAGGCTTCAAACAGGAAATCACAGATTCTGTGTGCATTCATGCTTGTGAATATGTTTTTCTATCTCTATTATAATAGCTTTCTTCATCTATTAAAGAATTACACAAATAAATTTCTATCAAATATCTTAGCTCTTTATTGTCCAAGGAAAAGTTTTATGGTGCTGTGAATAATAGACATATTGCTCCAATGTGCTGAAACCAGAGATTTTCCCAGGACAGCTTAGAAGATAAACTATTTAACATTTCAAAAGGAGGAAGCAAATGCTCAGAGAGGAGGAAAGCTCTTGTGATTTGAAAGGAAAGCACATGTGGTTAAAAAGTTGTCTACCTCAGAAATAACTAAACTATTTTGTTTATCAAAACTCCCTATTGTATTAATGAAAGAAATTATGCCTGATTCTTAAACCACAGTATTTACACTACCTGCTTACTGGTATTTCATCTAGGAAAAAGCAGGAGACTTGCACTCAACGGTGACAGGAATGCTATAAAATTATTGAATCTTTTGAAAACAGGATGTTACATTCTTTTCTGGTCTAAATGTAAAAAGCAAAGTCAATGGAAAGAAATTCAACCAGGCAATTCCAGATTACTATGTTCATTCTTTAATTTCTAATGTCACTGCGGCATATTCAGCTTGCTAGTCTAACTGCAACATACACTTCTAGAAGTACAATCTGCTAGGAACATTAATAAGACAGTATTTAAACAAATCTAATGTTCTGATTTCTAAAACACTTCTATGCAAACTTCATAATTGATGTGGTTCCAGTTCTTAGTCCTAAAAAATGTCATTGATTCAGTTGGCAATGTCTGTCCCCTAAGTTATATGTAAATTTTAAGTTATTTTGAGCACTGAAATAATTTTAAAACCAAAAAAAATTGGGGTTCCAAGATTATTCAAATGTAAAGAATAATAAAAATACCATGTAATTACACACCACATATGCTTTTATTTTATAATTATTATAATTTTTAAAAGATGGAGACTATCAAAATAATTCTATTTCAATATTGGTTTCTCTTCCTTCTTTTAATCTTTAAATGAATGTTCCTGATTTTACATGCTAATTTATTAGAATCTATTTATTAGTGTAACATAATTGTAAATCCAAAATTTAACATTCCAAAGGCTAATGGCACCAAACATGTTTAGGGAGTGTAATATTCGCAAAAGACTTTGTCTGGGATTCTTACTGCATTCATTTAGAAGTAGGTCTTTATTTTCCCTTGATAATATCCAATTTAGGAGATTCAGTTGTAGAAGACCAGTAAACTAATTGCGAAACCATTTTTAGGAAAGCTGACATCTTTGAGTAATACCTGAAATGCTTCTAAAGCTTCCTTGTAGTACTTGACAGGTTCCTAAGTTACACTTTCTTGAATTTCTAAGCCAAATTCATGGTCCTAAATTGCTCTTGCATTCAGTGAAGGTGTGAACCCCTTCAGGATTCCATGATGCATCTTGACCTAAAATCATGGTAGATTCCTGTAGCTTTCACAGGGGTGCAGAAATCTATGTAATGAATAAGTAATTAGTAGTTGAGGATACAGGTAAAACTCTGTATATCAAAAACATTTCCCTTTATTTTTCTGTGTTTTGCAACACAGATAAACTTTCTCAACTCCCCTTGCTCTGTGTGAATCAAACTGCCTAATAGTGCTGTCCACCATCAGAGAAAAACGGTTGTCTTAAACACTGCTGCTTTTTTCCTGGTGAAAAAAACTACTGTCATTACACCACATGAGAACCCAAGGGAAATAAAAAAACCTGTACTCATCATCTTCCAGAGAAAGCTCATTTACATAATCAACTCGATGATCTAAACAAGAAGTTGAATGTACATTTGAATCAATTAGGCAGACAATCCCAGCTGTTCCCAGTCAAACTGTTCCCCACAGTTGTAAATAGAAAGGATGACATGGATTCCCTTCCACACCCACATCTCTTGTGTTTTATTTTTGCAGGCTCTGTGTCACACAGTGAATATTGTATAAACAGTTCAATATGTTTGCTTAGTAAATGCGTGGCTGTCCTATAAAATGTTGCATATGCCAATATAAAACCTTTGCAGTATAACATCCTCTGTCAAAGCTTGTTTAAATAGTTCATTATACTGAACTTTTGATTGTACCATTAGTAGCAGAAAATGCTGTAGTTCAGGTAACAGAATAGTTTTGAACATGTAGTTCACTGCAGAATCTGGGCTGTAGAACTTTATAAAATATGTACTTTGACTCTGTACTTGTGATATACCGTGTTGTTAGACCCTAACAACTACTAAAGCCAAGAAATTGAAAACTAGAGAGAAGAGGTATATGACTTTGTGATGTGGACAGTACTTCCCTTTAAAATAGAGATGATTTCATTTTACTTAAAAAGCCATTCCTTCTGTAAAATTAGGGATTTTGAACCACCCTTCTTACCAACTGTGCCTTGGCTCATTGAAGTTTTAAAGTATGGTGGTGCATGAATGTACATGATCATCTTAATAGTAGGGAATTCACTACCTTCTGTGAAGTAGGCAGGTTTTCCAGTTACTGTTCCTTGTGCTCTTAGTAAATTAGAGTCAACAAAGGAAGCATTTTCAACCATCAATTGACTTGTAAAAATGTTTATTCCTAGAGTTTATGCAAGAAACACTTGCTTTCTGTACTTCAGGATATATTTGCCATGCTAATCTCTTCTGAAAAGTCAATTTGGTATGAAAATAAGAAACAAAATATGACCGGAACTTTTAATTAGAGCACCATAAAGAGCAAAATGTCACATTAATTCCAGGGTCTGAGTGGATTATGTAAGGAAACCACCAGAAAAATAATTCTAATTTGATAATTTTAATTTAATTTTAATAATAGTATTCCCTGGAAAGAGCATTGTCCTGTAGCCACAGCCCAAACTCATAATGTTCCAAATAGTATGGCCACCAGGGTGATAAGTTAATGACCACATTCTCTGCCTTAACTGAGATGCATTCATTAATTTAACGTGACACTTGCAGGTCATGTAGTTGTATGTTTTGCTGAGCTGAGCAGTGTGATGACTGAGATATTATTTATACTCTTCTTTGTATGGACTGTCAGCAAAGATGAATATGCTCCTAATTTAGCTGAATTTGTCACAGATCCGGGCACCTGTCTCTCTAGCTGAGCTCCTCCACTTCTCAGCTGTGGGTATTTTGAAGTACTTTGGCAACTGAGCTACAACTTCACTAGTTGAACAACACACTTCAGCTGCAAAGTTATTTACAAACTTTACTCATCAAGCTGCATATTCTTGGGCTGAATTTGCTACAGACAGCACTTTGCAGATTGAATTGAGTTCTTTACTAATCATAGGCAATGAATTAATTTATTTGATTAGCAATAATTTGCATTATTTGCTGATTATGTTCTCCAATTTCTACCGTTAAGAGCTGTGTTGTGTTGCTAGGGCTGGTTAATCACTTACTACACTTCAGAGAGGAAGGCATTTTGGTTGTAGACAAAGAGATCTTTGCCTTCAAATACTTCCTAAAAAACACTTCTTCCATGTCACATAGGGGAAGATACTAGTCTGTGTTTCTTAAAGATTACGGGTGAAAGCACATTTTCCTGTGAAGGCTGTCCCATTTTAGTTCCTTGTGCTACCATTTTTTAAATTTCTCATTATTTGTTTTTGATTATGCAGGTACTGTTTCTATGGCCATTGCTGTGGCTATGCTAAGGAGGGTTTTTGGATGTGTAAGTGCACCCGCTGGGGTCAGGCACACCCCTGGACCAGGCTGTAGTGTAAACTCACACCAGGCTGCAGTCAGATGTGCCTGGCAGAGACATGGGACAGCACAGAGTTTTACTCACCGGTGGTGAGTTAGGAGGCTACCACTGTGTACTCTGCGCACCTCACTGGGCCAAACAGCCTTTGTTATCTTCTTCAGTGTGTGTCTAAGCATATCATGGTGTAAGTCCTCTGTAAATAAGTAAAATTCGTGCAGGAAACAGTGTACAGGCTTGTCTTCATAAAAATCGACCTGTACTCTCTGCTGTCAGTCTCTTCCAAACAGCTTTTGCAAGTATTTTTTATAAAACTTCTCTAAAATACCTAGCAGTCTCTGTTCTAGGCAATAAAGTCTTCCCCTCCACCTAACGCAAAGGAAGTATTCTTTAGTTATCTGTGCAGTGCTTAGAGTGGGAAATTTTTCTGAGTATTGTGTGTTCTCACCCACTGAAGAGGTTCCCACCCATCATTCATAGAACTTAAAACTTACCAGGAAATTTTGTATACCCTTCTTTTCCAATCTATATCACTTCAGATTTTTATACATCAAATTTTATGTGGCCTTTTAAAACTTTTTCTTCTGGTGCCCTGAGATAATTCTGAAACTCCTTGTCGTTGGTTTACTAATCCATAGTTATCAAAATTCCCTAAGAACTGTCTTGAAATCTTGGTATTACATCAGCCACCTCTATTTTTCTGGCACCAAGGTACTTATAAGCAAAAGGTTGCTTATTACCACATGATAGTAATTTCATACCTGACTGCCTTTAGAACATCTTACTGAATATCACTTGGTCTTGGGGATTCACTGATTATTCATTTTACCAATTTGTTTCTAATTCTGTTCTACTGGTACTTGGATTTGAGATGGTCTGTCTGATATGTCCATCATAAAGGACATTTGTGGTATAGCTGAACTAAATTTGTTTGCAAGAAGTGTAGGAGAAAAAATTCATTCTCTTGGACATCTTTCTTACTATAATCATGTATTGCCCTACAGACTCTCAGGCAGTATTCTGACATGTTTGAAAGAAGCTAGTTTTAGATTTTATGCTGTTACCAATTCATGAGTGGTTTTGGTCTTCCTGTTTTATACCTGTCTTGCCTATATTTGTGTAGAAAGAGAAATTTTTTAAAAATTTTTAAAAATCTTTCAAATTATATCAATTTCACTTTTCAGCTACACCAACTTAGTTGTCTTTCTGAAACCTTTTAGTAACTAACGTGCACTTGTCCTAAGTCTGTAAACTTTTAACCATTGTAACCAATCTTTAATTAATACTTAATAAAGGTTAAAGTGTTTGTACGCCTACAAACACTTAAACCTTTTGAACACACCTTTTAAGTAAGTTCCATAACAAAAGGAAAGATTCCTTCTTGTGATAAACTTACTGATTTTTATGTAGCTCCCATTTGGAAGTGGAAAATGATAGATCAGATCTCTTGCTTCTTTTTGGTGTGATCTGCCAAGTATATTGAATGCAAACACATTATACTTCTTGTAAGGGTAGTTCTATTTTTTTGTGCATCGCTTAAATGAAATTTTCTTTACAACATTCCCCCTCAATTTTCTTCATCAGTTTTGTTTCCTTCACTCGGTCCTTGATTTTCCAGCTATAGGAGGCATCTGGGACTGTCTTAGGCTTTCTGCCCTTCAACATCCCTTGACTTCCCTGTACTGTTTCTGGATACTGAATGATTTGTCAGTACAGATTCTCTTTTCAAATGCAGAATGTGTGGAATCCCAAGACTCAGAAATATGGGAACAGGCTTTTAGTCCTCTGAATGTGAGTGATTTTCACATACACTTCTTAAACAGTACAGCTCTTTTGTTTAGCTCCAGTAGGTTTTGTATCATATTCACTCAACTGAATTGTAGTAACTAATCCTGTTATTCCATAATTCTTGATAATACTTCATGCGAGAATTTTTAATGCCTCCTGAAATCTACCAAAACGGCAAAAACTTAAGGAAAACAAAAATATCTCCTATAGAAAGACATTATTTTCTAACTATGGTGTAAAACTTGTGAACTCTGGTGAGAAAGTGTCTCTGCAGTTTTGCATTTCAAGTAAAGCTGCTATACATGGTTACTTCATTCTGTTAACATAATTAGTCTGCTGGCATTACACCCACATTACTTCAAAGGATGGAAATAAATTTATAAAGTGCTGCATAAAGCCTGAAATGGCCACCTTTAAGTTTAATCTTCCCCTTAATGCTGTAGAGTCTATAAAATATGCATTAATTCGAGTTTTTAATTGCTTTTATTAATCTATCTTTCCTTCGTAAAGAAGATAATATCTAATATATATGGTCCCTCTCTTTATGCTTTCAACCTCATGATAAATCTGATTATTTTACCTTGTTTTAAAGCTACTTGAAGCAATGTTTGGTTGTCTGGAGCATCCAAAGCTATAAACATCTCCTGCTCTGCTGATATCCTTAGACCCAGGCAGTCAATACACAAGGTATATGATGTAGGTGTACCCTAGATCAACCAACTGATTATTAATGCCTTTCCTCATAAGTAGAAGGAAAATGGCTCATAAAACTTTAAGATATTGGTGAAAGAATCATTGTTGTGTGATGTACACCAATTAACATGTTTGTATTGACTATGTACTTTTCCTTTAAGTATGTGCTTTCAGTAATATCCCTCAGCTTGCTGCTTTCTTAATGAACCTTCTATATTATATGGGAAAACAATGTAATAAAAGAAATTACATGAGTGGAACAAGGCTATCACTAACTTCAAGTATTCAATCACAAAATAATATTAAAAACTAATAACGGGATGTTGCTGTAACACTTAAAAGTATAATAATTGCAGTCATGCTTAATAATTGACGTAAAATACATAAAAGCCAGAATATGGCTGGGACCAAAGAGAGGAAACATAAATTTCTTGTCTCTGAATTGCATGGATGTTTGTAGGCTTCACTAGCTAATAGCTACCATCTTTCTGGAAAAAGACAAAACTGGTTAATATTTTTAACTGAATATGTAACATTACAGTGAAACTTAATGCCACCTGCCAAATACTTGTTCGGATTCCACAAAAGGCAGAGTATTTAGATTTGATGGGATTTTGTATCTTTCAATTCACTAAAATCCAGCTTAATCAACAATGTTGATTCTCTTTGTTTTCTAGGAGAGAAGGAACAGGCAAAGCACTGGAAAGAGAGGGGAGGGCGATAGAAAATTCAGTGGTTACAGGCATCTGTAGATGAAAGCAGGAGAGACTTGAGATAAAGGAAATGGAGAACAACACAGGAGATCTTCCTAAACTTGTCCACCCATGTGGGAAGATGGCCTTACTTGTGAATTTGAGTGCTAAACTGGAAAACTTTGAGGCTCTGTGCAACTGATGAAGGGCTGAAAGCCTCTGTGATGGGGAAGAGCAGTAGATAGTAGTGTTTTGTCAGTCTCAGCTGTAGGGTCATGGGCTGTGTCACAAATCTGGGGAACATTGCTGGGTTTTGACACAGCAGTCAGAAATGAGCAATCAAGTGATGATTCAATCATTACTTAGTAGCCTTCTTGAACATTTCCTGTCTTCTTCTGCCTGATTTAACCAGTTGATATGTTTCTACTAAGGTTCTTCTAATTTGGATATATTCTGAGTGAATGAAAACTTTGGGTTGATGCATCGATATGGTGATGAGCTTGTCAACGAGATGAAAAAACTATTGTTTTGTGTTAGCAAGTTTTGTTAGATGTTGCCTTTGCTGTGAAACACCATTTCTCATAATTTAACTTTTCTGGTAGAACCCTGAGTCACTTGTTCACAGCTGCCTAGTAGTTCTGGAACTAATGCCATTATGCTTCAGACCAGCTTGCTGTAATATTACATTGTAATACATCCAGATGTAAGGTGTGAACATGAAACTAGGCATTGTTGCCATCTAAAGCTCAGCACAGTCTAGCAGCTACTTGCTTTGCAGGTGTCAGGGAGCAGCTTTCATGCTTGTTGAGTCCAGAAACATGAGTTGTTGATTGCAGCTCTCAACTGGCTTTATCCCAGTTCATTTCCAGAATCAAAACTGAACCTGAAATGTGAAAATCCAGACAGGAGTCTAAGGTAGCCAATGAAGATCAGAAGGATGTAGTATTATAGCCTGTCATTCAGTGGGCTTCAGTTCATTTCTTTGCTAACCCAAAGAAAGCTTCTCTAACACTGAATAAATCAATTCTGCCTGCAAACCCCCTTTGCTAAATTAGAATGAAACTTTGAGCTCACAGGAGAAAATCTGAAGATAAAGTAGGTTAACGTAGATGTACTTTAGAAAGACTGGTAGCAAGAAAGGAGAATTTACAAACTATTGCAGGGAATTGAGAGTAGAGGCACTAATGAAGGAGACAGTGCCCACTAAGCACAGGACAAGGATGGCAGGTGCTTTCCTGCACTGTGTCTCACTGAGTGAGTTACCAGCAATGCAGTTCTGATTCATTGGCATCATATTTGCCTTTCTGTTGCTAGTGCCAGGGAAAATGACAACATGTGGTCACCCTGTGGAAGGAAGATGGAATCGAGCATTAAACAAGATGGTGGGATGGAGAAAGAAGAGAGGAGAGGTAAGTTGCTTTTCTCCTAATATTTTTTGCAGAAGAAAACAAAAAGTAGAAATGTCTTAAATTTAAAAAAATAATAATTCTGATATGCTTTCCAAATATCCAATACCAGGAGTATTGCCAGGAAACAGGAAGCCAGCAAAGGAGACCTTTATTGCTTTCCTATTACCCTTTTTTTTCTTGTTACCACTCAAGTGTTGGAAATCCCAGAGCATATTGTTCTTAAATTCTCATTAATAAGCCACACTATAAATATGAGTATGTTCTTTTATAAATACTGCTTTTCTAAATTATCCATGGGCAATAAATATGAAAGTCAACTCCCTGGAAACTAGTGGGATTAAGAAGCTGTAATGCAATAGCAGTGTCTGTCTCCTGAGCTACCTTTTTTTAAGCTTTCACCCATTATTCTCTCTTCATCCCATTGGCACAGCCAAGAGAAGGGTGCATTGTCAGTGACATTTCTGGTGAGAAATAAAGTTGTCTCACTCCCGGTAACTGCCAGTGATGCTAATGGCAGCCAAATGGTGTTGCTAACATAAAGCTGGGGAAAACATGTTCCGGGTGGGTCTGAATGCCTTGTAAGGCAAAATCCTGCACAAAGGCTGGACATGATGCCTGTAGGCATGGGAGAGAGTGATGTTTGCACTCGCCAGCATTATTATGACCTATTCAGTTTATTTTAGCAATGTGGCCTACAGGAGTGCAACTAAGGCAGGATATTCACTAGCCATAGTTATTCATAGTTACTCACTAGCCATAGTTACTAAACCAAAGGGTTTGTGACATTTTTCAAAGTTAATTTCTATTGAAAACAGTGCACAGAGGTAGCAACTGTGGGACACTTCCATTTGCAATGCATGTTAAGAACTAGAGAGGAGATGACAAGTCAAACAGTTGGGTTTAGCAGATGAAGGTTTTGCAGAGGACAGGGGCTATGAGTGGTCTACTTCAGGCAGCGAGTTGTTGTGAAACACGTCTCCACCATGCAACTTCTACAGAATAGTTAGGTCAGTCTGTTTGAATCTCTGAATACCTGAATTATCTCTCCAAAATACAGCTACTGAAATCGTGCCCAGTCTGTCACTTTTCTTTATTACAGCTGTGTTTCCTGCTGGCATAGACGTGCAGAGCTGACTCGAGCACGAGTTAAGAGTGACACCAAGTGGTTAAGCATTGCATTTCTAGGCGATTATTTTCAAAGTAGCTTTCTGGTTTATCTTTGATTTTGAAACATCACTCTTGGGTGTTTTTTTTCTAAACAGTCCTGATTATGTCACTGAATATTTTTTTCTTTAAATAAGCCCACGCAGGCTCTCACTTGTTTTATAAGCAAACATCATCCTCGAATTTATGCTCCAATTCTTTCTGTCCATATAATGTAATTTGCATTAGATTTCTTTTCTCCAGAATAAGGCAGTTTCTGGGTTTTAATGAGGTGTGTGTTGAGAAACATGTGGAACTGTTTTCAAAGAGAAATAGGAAAGCAGCAACTGCACTATAATTATTTGACTGTAGAACAGTAAAAAGAATGAGCAGCAAAATGTGCTTCTGGGTAAGGAATCTTCAGGACAGTCATGCTAGAATAATGCACGCTTCTTTCTCCTAAGCTTGCTTTTGAATGGTAGTTTTCTAGTGGCAAGCTGTTCCCCTTTTTTCTTTCTCAGCAGAGCTCTGTGAAGGACAGGTGTGAAGTAGCCCACTTACAACCCTACTGAGAAAACCAAAATTGACAGAACCCTTGAATTAGAGCCTACTGCCAGAAAGCTCTTTAAATGATGCCCTCGTTCATATAATCGGCAAAATAACAGCTCTGATGAGAGTTTTCCCCTCCCTTGTCAATCAAAAAATGATTCTTGGTAGCTTTGTGAGCAGCCATTTTCATGGAATAAGGTAATTACCGTTCTTCCAGAAAGAAAAGATCTACTAGCCTGAGGTATTGCTTTTTGTGGCAAGTAGGAGGACTAAGTCAAAGCAGACTTTCTGACCAAGTGACCTGATTATCCTAGCCAAAACTCACAGGGCACAGCAGTCCAGTACTTCCATTCCTGTGGTCAAAAACACAAAAATTTTGTTTTTGTGTTGAAGAGCACTTAGGCAAATGACAGACAGAAGAAGCATGTAGCCTATCTGGAAGACAAGCCCAGCAAAGGGAACACTGGAGGGAATAACAGTGGGCATTGCAGAATAAATATTAGTTTGAATAGGGCTCTTTGGAAAGTCTCTGAGTTAATGGCCAGTCCCGCTATCCACACGGAAAACAGTAGTTGTGGAGTTGCTTGCATTGAAAATGATGGCAAAGACAGATCTGTGGATTAAAGAATAATTACTTAGGTCAATCTGCTATTCTTTCTAAAAATACAATAATCAAATAACAGGCATTTCCAAAAAAATGTCAGCTATTTTAACTGCAGGCACAAAATTGTTCCCATAGTGAGTTTTGGCACTTGGGCAATTCAGTAGTAATCTCTCTGCTTTTCATATAATGCAAGTATATTTGTACCACTGAGTTGGAAGGTGACAATGTTTTTGGATGGTGCCCTTGTGATCTCAGTAATTATCACATCCCTTGCCAAGGTAACAAACTAGCAGAGTAAAATACAGTTTGCTGGTAGAGTTGTGAGAATTCAAGTAATTCCACTGCTGCCTGATGTGTCAGGATGGGGTGAGAAAAAACTGAAAAAACTGCAAGGGATCCCACTGTGTTTTGTGGAAATATAAGAGCAGGATCACCATAAAGGGACTATAACCATTTTATATCAATGTCTCCTGTTGATGTTCTAGTTGATTTAAAAATTTTAACTTTTTTTTTTTGAGTTTCAGTAAATTCTGTGTCTGGGCAGTGCTCTTATATTTTTCTTTCTTGCCAGTCAGAATCTGCTAATAGTGAGCTCTTCAATTTTGCTGTTCAAATAGCATTTCTCATTCCATGTACGTGTTTTATACAGAAACTGTGAAGCTCTCCATTAATTCCTTTGTGTGCCTATAACTGGTGTTGCTTTGGCAACCACTTGTTCATATACTCCATTTTTCCGCTTAATGGCTCAACAACCATTATCTTTGTGTGATATCATTATCAGCCCAATTTTGTAAGACACAAGTAAAGTTTGTTGGTAATAGTTGCTTTCGTGATTTTTGAGTTATAAATAAAACTGGGTTTGTACATGGTGGGGGGCTAACACTTTTGAGTTCCAAATGAAAAGTAACAATTCTGGGTGCAAGGCATTTGCCTCAGGTGACTGGCTTAGGTGGGAAGTGCCACTAATAGCCAATACCCAGCCATTTCTGGCCATGCCTCTCAATGTTCACAATTCAGGGCTGTGGCAGCTGTTTTAGCACCAGAGTTGCCTGATTTCCTTAGAAATCTGGTGTTGTCTCATTATGAAGGTTGAGAGTTACCTAATAAGAAAAACTGCAAAAAGAACTGCTTCTGCCATAAAAGGAATTGCATATGGCTTCAAAATTCTGACATTAAAAATCCTTTTGCTATTCTTCATTCATGCTTTAGCAAATTGAGAGTTATGTTACCATCATCTTTTACAAAAGGGCATCAGAGATAGCACAGTGAATAAACAAAATACAAAAAAACCCCAGTTATTGTTGTCAATCAGTGGCAAACTAGGACAGTTCCAAATCTTTCATTTGAAATCTGTGTCTCACACCTGAGGCCAACATGGGAGATTGTATCAGGAGGTGTTTGGAGAGGATGCTGTTTGTCTCCATTTGCAACAGCTTTGTGTGAATTTAATTATTAATAAGACAAGTTCTTCAGTGGCTCATGCCTGCAAATATCAAGAGTTCCAAGACTCCAAGTAGTAGTCATTGGAAGATAAGTACTTAATTTATCTCAGGGTGGTGTAAGCATAGAGCAACATAAAAATAGCGTTTTTCCAAGATGGAGATCCAGGAGGGAGAGTATACTTGTGTTTGGCTTGTTCTAATGTCGATTGAAGTCCTACAGGAAAAAAAAAAAAAATCACCTTCACTTTCAAGATCCAGGCAGGTTTTGTGACATATGAGGCACCATATGGGATTTTGCTGAATCGTGGGACTCAATTTAGCTCTTGCTAAAGCTGTTTTATCTAAGAGATATTTTGAATTGTTTTCATACAGTTTGCAGGAGTTAATAAAATATCATATGAAACAGCCTCTGAATCCATCAAAGCATTTTGAATCTCTCCTCTACTGACAGGAAAAAAAAAAAGGCTGAGGACTGTTTAATATTTACTGGCCTCCCTTGAGGTGCCAATCAAATCAGCTGTAACAAAGTGACCATGAAATTTTACAGTATTATTAGAAACACTTTAGAACTGTCAAGTTCTTTTTAATGCAAATCAAATGTATATTTCTGGTAGGTTCTCTGTTGACCCCAGCAAAATGGATAAGAGGCATGACAATTCTAGTAATTTTTCTGCCTGATGCTAGAGTAGTGAAGCACCAGACTTTTGAGGAAAACTCAGAAAGTGTTTTACACAATTTGTGCTTTCAAAAGCAGGATCAATTTTTAAAGCAAGAGATGAGTCCCTATGGTCAATTTTAGCTGAAGGTAAGTAAGGTGAATTCTTGGCTTTTATATCTTCAAGGAGACTTGATAGTTCCTATTTGTGTATTATTGGTACAGCTTTTTTCTGAGACTGTGTCCTTAGCTGTGCTTTCACTCAGCTGAGGAAAGGTCATCCTTAAACCCTAATGCAGGTAAGAAGCAATAGCAAGTGGTCTCTCACTCTGGATCTAAGACTTATGAGCTGGTCTTTAAGTGCTTGGATCAAGCAAGGTTAGCATTTGTTGGTTTAGGATTTTGCAGGATAGTTGTCCTGTTCTATTGTCAGGAAAGTGTCCTTTTGCTTAGTGAAGCCATAGTTCATCCTTTCTGTACTCATATATCCTAAGGCAGGCATCATCAAAGATGCTAAACCTCAGCTAGAGGAAGCCCCCATTTGCCTTTGTTCTTTCTTCTCTTTATTTTAAATGATTTCTTGATTTCCAAAGGCTTCTATAGGCTTATCTGGTAAAGACTCATTACCATAATCTTAACAGAGAATGACACAATACAAAGGAAAAGCAATCCATCCTCTCTGTACCAGTACAATACTATCACCCCTTTCCCAGGATAAGTAAATTCTTTCCATTTTCCATAGAAATTCTGTTACTACCATTTAGAAGAACTTCAAGGGAAATGTCTTAGGGAACCTAAAAGCAGCTGAGCACAGAGAAATCTGCTGGCAAATGCATATCATCAACATACAAAATAAAATTTAAATTTGTATCTCTTCATGATATACTGTTGATTTATGATATTAGACTAAATTCTCTGTTAGGAATTCTCATCTAGTTAAGGTGCAATTGCCAAAGTGCTTTCTTTAAAAATGCCCTGGGTACTTTAACTCTTTTTTCTGTGTTGCATTCATCTTCTTGGATATGGTTTTAAACCTCTATCAGCCTTTATTATTACACATTATTGATTGACAAGTCATAAATTATTATTCCTTATATTTCAATGAGGTAATTATGCATGAGGTCTTATCAAATCATTCAATAAATTCATCATGCTGTGCATGTTAACTTTAGAGTAACACTTTACACAGGGCAGAAAGGAAAAGAGAAAGAATCATTAGTGAAGGACTGAAAACTAAAACTAATAATTCCTTTTTGTGTTAAAATTAACTTGCCTTGTATAACACACCAGGAGAATGTAAGCCTTTGTTATTCTAGGCTTTCTACTTCTTCACCACACTAAAAAGTACAAGTAATCAACAATCTTGCCCTCTTTATAATTGGCTGCTGCATGTTTTCTCCTGCTTCTTATATTCTTACACTTTTCAAGTCTTGAAAATCAGTGATACATTTGGGCATGGACCACTTTTACTCAAATTTCTTAGGCGACAGATTAAATTGTTTCTACGGGTTATAATTTTTAAACAGAATGAGTTTACCAAATTTTATTTCACATTTTGTCACAAATACCAGCTAGGTTATTTTTACTTTTTTTAGTTCTGCTTCTGTTTGTCAGGACACTCAACAAAGGTTTCATTTGCCTTTTTCATAAAAAGAGAGACCAGTTCAATGACTGGTATAAAGAGAAAATTGAAAGAACATTTTGATAAATTCCTCTATCTCAGAATAGAAGAACCAGTCTTGTACCTTTTTTGTGGTTATACTGTATTAAGGAAAATCATTGCTAAATGTACTCTGAACTCTTCTGCTAATTTTAGTTGAATTGTGAGCGGGAATATTTTGGAAAACCTTGAACCTATTGAGTAACGTTTTTCTCAACTTTGAAATTGTCCTATACGTTCTTAAATTAATTAAATGTAATTATATAGAAGTTGCTGAAATATGGATTATCATTCTATCTGGTTGATTTTTGGTATTTTAGAAAATAAATCCATTACACTTATTTTAAATTGTGTAGATCAGACCAAAATTAGCATCAGGTTTATTGCTTTACATTGAATGTTATAGGACTATTTCCAGTGAAAATTCACAATGAAATTTGCAGTAATAGGATTATCTTTGCAGTTGAAAAACATTCTGCATTCTGATATATTTTAATGACTATTTCAAAAACCTCAGGGACTAATTTAGATTTTCTCTGACATTTTGTAAGTGCTTCATTAGAGTTATGTTTCCTTCAGCATTGGCAGGCATTCTTGAAGCTGACTTGATGAATAAACATTGCAACAGTCATCTAAAATAATTTACGTCCTTGTCCCTGTAAACATCTATACATTCTGTAACAATCAGAAGACAAGGCCAATTCAGGGAAGCTGCTCTGGGGAGAGATTAGGGACAAACAATGCTGATTTCAGTTATCATAATTAAGAACAAAATCTTTGCATGTCTGCTGCACAGAAATAACTACAACAACAACATAAAGATCAGCAGGACCCTCTCAGCAAGTAGGAATGACAACCATACACCAAACTTGAGGAACAAAAAGATTTACATCTACTTTAAAATGAAAAATGCTATTTTGAACAAATCTGTATTTGAAATGGAAACATTTCTTGTAAAATTCCCTCCTTTGACTGAAATTATTTGCCAAATCTTCAAACACTTTTGGCTTCCTGAAATAAGTGACAAATTTCCTGCTCAGCATATACAAAATTTTGCTTATCTCTTTGCCAAATACCTTGAAACTCAGCAGAAAATACAGATAATTGCACTTCCTGCGAGTTCATCTTTATAATTAATTAAGTAGTAAAGATGGGCTTGAGTCCCAAGCCTGAATTAAGGCAGCCTGGGGTTTTCAGCGTATTTCAGTAACATGATGGAGATACCTTCAGGCTTTCCGGACTTCTCTTTTTTTTTTTCTTTTTTTTTGGTCCGTAATTAAGGGCTAGAAATACTGTCTCATTTTTCTATTAACAAATGTGATATTCTCATGTAATCATGTGACTGGCTGCAGGTTCTCTCTTTCAACACCTTGAGTATGATGTGCTTTTTTCCTGATCTGGCTCTGACAATAGCCAAAATAAATTATCCAAAACAATATTTTGTGCAACTGTCTGGTAGAGTTACTTGCATTCTACAAATGAGCAGCCACATGAAATTTGTATGCAATCAGATCAGCTCATTCCACTCCCCGTCCATATGAGATATGGAAGTTTAATGGAGATTTGGTGCTCTACAGAAAGCTGATATTCCTTATCTGGCTGCTCTTGGAAACTTCAGATTCAACTTTAGGGAATATAAAGCAATTTCAATTAATAACTACTGCATGTCGCAGTAATTATATTTAAAAGAAAGCTTTTTCAGCACATCCATGCAATAAGCTGGGTGTCCCTTTCACTGTTCCATTTCCAATAAAGGAGGAAGGACTGGTGTGATAAAAAAGACCTTCCTTTATTACAGGAACACTCAAAAATATGAACTAATTACCAGGCCGAAAGTCCCAAAGGCACACGTGGCTCTAATCTGTACCTTAAACCAGACACACCCGTCCATCCATGCTTGTGTACCCAGGAGTCCTCCTCCTTTTGGCTGTATTGATGGGAAAGACCAGCTCCAGCCTGTGTTTCAGTGGTGCTGTCCAGGTGAGGGGGAAATCCAGTGGGAAGGGTTCTGATGGTGTTGATTTCAAGCCTGTAAGGTGCAAACTGTGGCTTCCTAACAGTTTTGAAAGTTTGCTGCTGCAGGCTTTAATGAGACCCTGGCGGAAGGCAGAGGCGCAGTGCATTTGGATCACTCATTCTCTGAGCTGTGTCTGTTACACTGCTAAATGTCTTCCCCTTCCTATGTGCAGTTGTGGGGTGAGAGAGGTGCTCATGTTCCATGCTGCTGCCTTTCAAAAATGAGAGTGAGCTGTTTAGAAAAGTGGCATGGCAGCAGGGCAGGACTGGTTTTAGTGCAAAAATCAGGTGTAGATCAGATCTTAAATTCTAAAGCATGGTCCTGAACCACTGTACTAAATGGAAGATAAAATAGGAAATAGGAAAGTGTTGGCTCTGTGAAAGACTGCCATTTATATGAGATGCAACTAATTGCTCTTAACTCTCTGGCAAACTCTAGAAAATAGCTGCTCCAAAACTGATGACATTTCTTCCTTTTCCATGAAGGTATCCAACAGAATTGTAACCTGCAGGCAGTATTACCATGCAAGCTGTTTTATCTGTGTAGCAGGATGCAATGTTGCTGATAAAGTGAAACTTCCCTAAATTCTGATTTGTAAAGAAATTTTTAAAATGGCCAAGACATGAATAAATACTTGGGTATATCAGAGTTTGAGTAATGGAAAAGGGAGTTTGGCTGAAGTGTTCCATATGTACAAAAAGCATTACTTTTCCTCTGATTGAGAAGGAAACTGTAGAACTGAGTAACTACATTAGTGTGCTTGGTACTGTTCATAAAAGGTCCTGAAAAATTAAACATCTCTTAGGAGTTAAGTATTCTTCCATTAGAAAAATTAATCAGGAGAGTGGTGGGAGTGTATTTTTTTTCCAACAACACGTTAGATTTCATTTATTAAGATAGATCTGTACTAAAGACCAAGTTTGTTTTAAGCATTTCAGATAGGCTATAGAAATGGACTTGCTGACTTTTTCCCAAGCCGTTTCAGGAGGTCTGTCTTTCTCCCAGGAAAAGTTATTACTGCCCTCTAAAATCAGCAGAAATTATGCTGTCAGTACAAAAAACAGGTGGTCTGTACAAGCTTGGATGCATGTAATCAGAGCTTCCCCAAGGCCTCTCACATCTTTGCATGGTTAATCATCAGGCGGAGTTTGTTTGAAGGCCCTCGGGCATCTGTAGATGCTGATTTTAATTCCCAGGCAAATGGGATCAGAGCAGTATCAAACAAAAAGACACTCCCCAAAAAATTGAAATCATTACCAATCTATTTAGGCATTTTACATGCATCCTTGCTTCATGAATAGGCTCTGTTGTCCAATACCACCAGTACTATTTTGTCCCCAGAGCTGTGCTCTTTTGAGGAGGCTGCTCTGAATTTCTGAAATGCTATTTGGCACGTATCAATTTTATTGATGCCTGGCTGATGCCTTTCCATGCAAAGAAATATACCTTGAATGGTATTTGTTCTGCTCTAGTGTTAAGAAAAACAGGCAGAGCCTAGATATTCATGATTCATTCTCTTTCTGCATTTGACTGCACTAGTAAACCAACAGTAAAAAAATATATATAAATAAAAACTGTAACCTTAATGTCCCCTGCACATTTTTAATCTCTCCTCTAAGGTCGTATTTCTGTGTATCCTAAACTGTGGTTGTAAGTAGGTAAATCAGTCTGTCAGCAATACATAAAACAACTATCCTAAATTTCAACACTGTGTTTGATACCTGAGAGACAAGACCACCATCTGAGAATTTTCAAAAGGTTAGTGAGAAATAGAGGCCAATATTTCACTGAGAAAGTTTACAAGATGGACAGAAACAATAGGGAAACATTGGTCCAGCATTTTGCTTATATGAGAGGCAACAGAGATCTGATTATTTTAAAGAGAACTCACAGTTAAGGTACTAAGAGGGGCGAACCTTTCTTTATCTGTTTACCCTCATACCAGAAGCTGGGTTCAACTGGGGAATTAAGACACATTTCCCAGTAGCCTAGATGTGAAAAATATCACCAGGCAAAGCAGAGTAGAATATTAGAAGCCAGACTAAATAAATCTGCAATGATTTTACAGCAAAAGATTCCAAATTAGTCTCCAAAATATCTAAGTTGCAGAAGAATCATAAAATAAAATTTAAAAACTGTTCAATGTAAATGCTTCTGATAGCATTCTTAATCACACAGCTGCACTATTTAAAAACAATTCTGTAAGAAACTGGGGTGTTGTTTACATGATTGGAATATTCATAAATTGGTGAGTAGTACAACTAAATCTTTTCTAAATGAGATCCTTATAGATTTACAATGGTTGTCTCTCTCAATGGAAGTTACCATGGTTACAGCACAATTTTGCATGGAGCACACTTTCATTACAAATTGTTACACATTTATATACAAATAGTTCAAGCACATTTTTCTGTCTTCTTTTTGAATGAGAGCACAAGGATGCACTCAAAGGAAAATTCCATATTTGTGCCTGGGCACAGTGGTAGTCCAGCTGTAGAGTCATCAGCTAATTCAGACTGGGGTGGCCTCAGGAGATCTCTAACCACACCTCGTGTTCAAAGCAGAGTCAAGTCTCAGATAAAACCAGGTTACTTGGGGCTTTATCCAGATGAATTTTGGAAAGCTCCAAGGTTGGAAACAGAGCAGCTTTTCCGGGGCAACAGCCTTGTATGCGAGAGATAACATTCCTTTGAAAACTCTTCTTCCTTTCTTCCTTTGGCTGGGGTAGAAAGCACTTCGGTACAATCCCTCTTAGGAGAAAGACCTCACTGGCATATATTCAGTCAGCTTTGCACTCCAGGCCTGCAATGAGCCTCCCTTTCCACATTCCTGCTCACAGTGTGAAGTACAAACCTAGAACCTTCGCTCTGGTCCCCTTTCCTGGAGCGGTGCTCAAAGGTAATTTCAAAAGCATCCTTCTGTAAAGACAAATGTTTGCCAAGTGCTCAGTTGCCCTTCTGAGGACGTGTTATCAAAACAAGCTTTTTCTTTATTACTCTACTGCATTTTATTTCTCTGCTGCATCAGGGCATGCCAAACTTACTGAAGATTGGTAGCTCCTGTACATTCTCATGTCACAAAATGCCTGGAGTTCAGAGGTCATCATGCTTTTCCATGTGGGTACTGGGTGATTAGTCAATGTTTGAGGTAAAATTCCACATCTGAGCACCCATCAGTCTAGTTTTATTAAACAGCCTTCATGGTTGTCAGTGTCTGGACAAATCTTTTTTTTATAGGGCCATGCTAAAGTCCTGAGGATTAGTTTGACTTTTGTTGAGTGAACTCCACCACCAGTTTTCATTATGCCTATCTGCAATCCAAGTAGCCAGAAAATAGGTTTGTTGTGTTGCTTTTTGAAATATGGAAATTGTGAGGGACATCTCTGGTGCTGTGGAGGGTGGAGAGTGGCGAAATTCATTGGAGTGGAGAAGTGTTCTTATAAAAGAGTAATACAAGGTTATTGCATTTACAAATTATCTGATGGTTTGGCAGTTGTTCAGTGCCGTCTTGCTGGAAAGAAGCCATTAATCCTCTTCTTCATTCACCCTTCTGTGATATCTTGAACTCCTGTAATGGGTTTCTCCATTTATATAGGCTCAGATATAGTTGATTGGAATAATATTTCTGATACAACTCTGAGAAAGAGGAAGTACAATTTCTTTTCACCAGTTTGATAAATTCAGAAATAAGCCAGCCTTTTTTATGACTCCTCCTGTGATTCTCATATGACTAATTTGGCTCAAGACTTCTTGGCATGGTTTAGGAGTCAAGGCACAATCTTTTTTCTTCTTTTTCCCTTACTGGTCCCTGATAGGTAACAAAAATTAGAAAAACGTGCATGAAGCCTAGACTTTCCTCTGAATCTGAAATAAATTTTTAACATGTGATTAGTGATGATTTAATTGCAAGTACATCTCAGAGGCAAGAAGGAAATTTAAGTTACCAAACATACTGACATGTAACAGAAATCAGGCCCAAGTGCTGTCTCTACTACTAAATATCCCTGTTGAAATTTCTTCCTATTTACAAATATGTCTACATCCAAACACTTGAGCATTTAATGCAAATTTTATCTCACATAACTGCTGTGAGGAGCACTGATCTTAGTAAAACCCTTAGAATCCATCCTCTTTGTCTTTTGTTCCCCTTTAGGGTTTGTTTTTAAATAATTTTTGAAACAATTACAAATTAAAGGGGGCTTATCACTTACCCCAACTCCAGCAAAATCCTTCACTGTGTGAAACGTTGTTTTCTATGTGTCTGCACAGCATGCACAGCTCTTTCCTCAAGTTCATCAAAAAGGAAACATTGACTTTGTTGGTTTTTATGAGGGGTTTTCAAAATATGCTCTGGTCAGCTCTGCAAATGATCATTTCAAAATAAAACTCTAAGCTTATTTAATGATCTTTCTGTTGAAACTATTCTTAATTGGCTCTGTCTCCTCTGCTTTAATGTCTTTCAGCGTCTTCCAGTAGGGCAGAGATGATTTTACTGGAGTTATTTTCTTTATCATTCAGCAATTGAAAAATCTAATCACTACTAAAAATCTTCTGGGCTTTTATTAAGTTAGGTCTGATTTATGTAATTTGCCATAAAGTTCATTAAAGACTTCATTAATTTTTCACCAATCTGTAACAGTCTTATCACTGCTGTTTTTATTAGCTGAGATAAAATTAACTAGGTTTGACTTTTTAAATTTGGGGGCAACTCATTTACCTGCCCTATCACCACTTTTATAATAATTACATTTTGCTCTGTCAGATGTGAAATGGTTCTCTTCTTATCCATCAGTTCCAGTGATTAGGGCTCCATATTTCAGACCAATTGCTTGTACTGACACTTTGATCTCACCAGTTTATGTTCTCATTAGCTGACTGAATCTTTGGTCTTCCCCTTTTCCAAAAGAATCATTGGGTTTGATATTTCTAATGCTAAAAAGACATGGAAAATTTCCATTGACCTGCAGCTCAACCATGAACCCTGAAGAGATTGATGTAAACCTGGATTTCGCTTGTATTTGTCCATCTGCCTTTCCTAGACCTCCAGGGTCCTTCCTTGAAACAAGAAAAATATGGAAATCCCACAGAAGTGTGTTTCATATCAGCCACAACTCAGAGTGTTTCGTAAAATAGGATTCTTTAGCTATTTTCTGTCCTCTGATAAAAATTTTCCACCCCCCCATTCACGGTCGTCTGTGTTATATCAACACTCATTTTTATTTGACTTCAAATATCCACCAGTGATTTCCAAAAAGACTGTCATTCCACCATTTGCTGGAATGATGGACCCATTAATGGCCCTGCAAATCAGCTGGACCATTCTGTTACATGCACCAATGCCCACCACGTCGGCCAAATCTAGTAGGTCATGACCTATTTCTATTGAATAATCTAAAAATTGATACAAGAAAAGTATGATAAAAGTATTTTCAAAGGAAAAATGAAGCCAGTACCCACTCTTTTTTCCCTCTGGAACTAGCACTCAATAGTAATTTTCTCTGAAATGTATCAATACTAATTGATAGTAGAAGAAACATGATCTTGCAAGAGAAACCCCGTTTTATTCAGAATTACTCTTATATATTTCACATTCTCTTCCTTGACCGCTTTCCCTTTGCACTTACACTTGATGGAGCAAAGTAGCTGTGTAAAAGTTGTCAGTGGTATTTTTATGATAACCCTGAGCCTTCTGCCACCACCATATTTGCAGTCCTTCGTGCCAAAGGAATGTTTCAATTCACAGAGCAGAGCAATGCACTTGGTAGGCAGCGGGAATGTTTGACACATTCAAGTGAACTCTGTTCCAAACACCGTGACCTGACAAATTTGTGTGTTGTCTCCAATACCTCATGTTCAGTGGTTCTAATCCCTACCTTTGTGAGGATTTCAACCAACTCTCCATTTCAGGCACTTCTGGGATGTCCAGATGACTGGTTCACACAGTGATTTTAAAGCTATGTCACTTGTGTTTTCTTACTAAAGACAAGATATGCAGAGAGGCTAAGAAGGAGCCTTTGCACATATTTGAAACTCTGCTTTGGAGCAGGAATATCCCTTAAACTTTATTTAGTAGCAAAGTAGTGAAAGCGTCTCAATTACCCATACTTCTGACTTTTCCCTCTCAAAAACTGAGAAACTGTGAATGCAGTTTATTTGTAACTCTCATGATTGCTACAATAGTGCACTCCTACACAACATTTTTGATCTGAAGACTTGGAAAAGTCTTGTCAGAATGGGAAAGAGAATCCCCATCCTTCTGATCACAGTCTCTGGAGATCCTATGCTCCAGAAAGCAAACCCTTCCAGTAGCTACTCGTAATTCCCCACACATTAAAATTAAATTAGACTACATTTAATATCTAAATTAAAATATCTTGCGCTATTTAGGGTTCTTGGTTAATCTTTTTAAAGCTATTGTTCCAATTTTCAGGTTTTCTCTAAATTAGCAATATTTCCTCCTCAGAGGAAAGCCCTGTATCTGCACCAAGCAACATTAACTCCAAAGGGAACAGGAGCTTGCTGAACAGAATTCACAACTTTGATGACAAAGATTTAACCTTCTGATAGTGTACATGTCAGGTGAATTAACCTGCCCGCAAGGAAATTGCAGAACTAGGATTTTTTATTATATACTTGAAAGTTTGAATGCATAAAGATAAAATGAAAACAAACATGAAAAAAAAAACCTAAACAAATCACTTCATTCTCTCCTCTTCTGTTTCTTGGAAGTGGGCTTTTTTTCCTGTTTTTTCATTACTTTTTCTAACTTGAAGGAAAAATAATAACATTATTGAGATAAATTCTTGATGTCAAAGAATTAAAGAATCTGTCAATCTGCAATGAAAAATAAGCAACTTTAGCTTAGCAATGGAAAGGTAATTAAATTCTTCTCACAAAAGTACAGTTTTAGGAGTACTTTTTTTGTAATTCCCTTTGAGCCTGATGGGAGCTCAGGGGCTGAGCACCTCCAAAATCAGAATTTTAAAGTTTTTAATGGCCACCATCTTTCAGGATAGGGAATCTTGAGAGCCTGAAAAGCTGGAGAGAGCTTCCTGTGTTTTGTGTGAGTTTGCAAAGACATTCCCAAAGCTCAGGATAGACATGAAAGCCACGGGGAAGGAAACACCTTTACTGACTGAGCAGTGCTGCTTTCTGTACTCCTTCTGATTTTTGCAGCTCTTCATCGTTTCAGCCACTGTGCAGCTGTAGTTGATCTCTTGTGATGGCAATAGCAGGGCCTGTTGCTGACCAGATGTAAGTGAGGCTCTTTAAAAGCATCCAGTCCTTTCTGATGCACTTGACTGCATGCCTGTGACTCCTGCTGCTGCTTTTCCAAATGCCTCTCAAGCTCCAAGGTAGTTCTCCTCCCAGATTCTTCTGTCACTGGGCTCCTGCCATGCAAACCAGAGAGATTTGTTGCTCTTTGCTGCCTCCAAACACCCCATCAGTGCTATCTTAATCCACTTCTTCCATCTGCTACTCCTGTACTTGAAAAGCCCTCTGCCCATCTCCACCTTCAAAGGGACACTCCTCACTATCACTGTTGTTGAAAATAGAGCCATGCAGAGTCTCAATCTGCACTTACCAGCAAACTTCATCTTGGTTATCTTTTTATTTGCCTTTTCCTCAAGTGGGTATTATGCAGGTGGAGTTCTCAGAGTGACCTGAGCAAGTCTCTGTTGGAGACTTTTCTATGTCCTGCATTAATCTCTTATTCTAGCTTTACACTTGTCTTCCACACAGAATGACAATCCACACAATTGCTTGCTCATTTCAGTCAGGCACACCCACATACAGACAAGGAGTCCTTTAGGGAGTATCAAAAGTGTACAGATTATTTTGTAATAAGATATATAAAGTGTGGTCTGTATTGGGAGCAGCTGTATGTTATTCACTCTGGCTGTTGGCTTAAGAGTAGAGGCTCTTTTTCCAATGAACACTTCACTTCATCCTCATGAATTTTTTTTTTGCATTCTTCAGTAGCCTTATGAATATTTTAAAGTGTCTTCTACCAGCAGTACTCTCCTTACATACTATTTCCCCTAAAATCAGTTCTCAATTTGGCAAATATCTTGCTCAGAACAACCGTGCACTTTATAATTCAGATAAGAGGCCTAAGCTCTGAAGATGTGCATAAGTATCCTGTGAAACGAGATGCAGAACTGCAAGGGGACACAGATCTGTCCTGTGCTCATGTAGATTTTTCTCAGTGGCTTCTATATTGCCTCTGTTCAGAATGTGCTTTGTGCTGGATTGCAAGAGCAGAATAGCTTGGAGCTTCCTGTGGTGTGAATTTTGTAAGGGTTAGCTACTCCCCGGTGAATGTCTGCATGACAGTATTATATATACTCCACTGAGCAAAGGTGTTGTATGCTGGTTTTTTACTTTCCTCTAGAATTCTGTCTCACTCAACTACAGTCAATTCTCATTGTCTATTAACAGTAGTTGTTTCTCACATGTCTATTAGACCATCTTTCATTGGAGAATCTCAGAAGCTGGTTACACTATACAGCACCCAAGAGAGACAGTCAAAATATAGATTCTCACAAGAATCTCCTCAACCATCAAGGAGAAATATCTTCTCCAAGAGATAGTTGCCAAATATACAAAAGAAGGCACATCACTATGCATAATGCCTTTCTAACAATATGAAGAGGAAAAATCATGTGGTATGGAAGCTGTAATTCTTAAACTCATTTTTTCTAGATGAATCCTTGAGAATTTTTATGCACTCTTTTAAAGACAATAAATTACATGATGTTGTCATCAGAATTTTTAATATAGAAACAAAATTATTGAAAATTAAAATCAATAAAAAATTGGTGGAGCCTCCATTTGAATTGAATTTCAACACAATACATTGTACATACATTGTCTGACCCACAAAGGTGGTTGTTTTACTAATTTGTCTCCTATACACTTCTGTTATTGCATGCCCCTTTTGTATTATTAGACCCATTTTTAGCTGTGAAAGCATGCGATTTCATTCGATGTGTAGGCAGAAGTTTACATTTTTTTGCTAAATCTACCTAGAAAGAGCTGCACTATATCTTTTTTTCAATAAGGTGAAAGACAGAGGGAGCCTTCAGGCCAGGAGTAGAGGTGGTTTTGTACTCAATGTTACTTTTAATTAACACACTTGTCAGTTGTAACTTGTAATTGAAACTTGTAACTTGTCATTAGTCCTGTACTGCTCACTAATTCTCTTGAGTTTTGATTAATCTACTCCCTAGATTTATACATATATGGATATACATATTCATTGCTTCTAATTCAGAAATAAATACTTAGCCCAGAATTCTTAGTTATTAAATTGAACATTTTGTTAATGTTTTCTTGCTCCTCATTTCAGTCCATAATATACAAATATAAAATACTAGAACCAGCATTTTAAAATAGTTTTACATTTTGAATTTTTTTCCAATTGCAGATTTTTAGTCTTTATGTAAGGTGTTAGGTCTAGGAGACAGGCAGGAGGTTTTGTTGCTCTGACTCAGTGTCTGGAGAGGAAGTGTTAGTGTCTCCCACTGCCAGCTTAGTGCATCCCTCTCCTCTGTGAGTGGCAGAGACAAAATACTGCAATTTTTGTACTGTGTTTTTGTTTAGACAGCAGTCAGATAATGGTCTGATAGAGAGGGGCTGCTCCCCAAAACCTGATCAGTCAGTAAAACCCTCAGGCTTTGATGGTTTCAAGTTACTAATTTATGGCAGGGATACTGAAGGAAGGCAGTTGGGTGAGATCAGAGGTAGAAAAAACATCCCTGCCACGTTTTGGAGGACCAACAGGATAGGGAGCCCTGATATTTGTTCGGAAGGAACAGCAAAACTTATTTTTATAGATGTGATGAGAACAGAGGAGTTTCCAACTGGCCTTAAGGAAGTCTGATGAGGAGCACTTGGACTACAGACTGGGAGATAATTGGGAGTAGAGGATAAGTGGGAAGTTATCCCACTTTTTCTGAGGTCATTCAAAATCTGGATTGTGTTTCTTCTCCCACCTTTCCACCCTCTTCTGCCTGTAGAGTGGAAAAATTACTTGAATTTCCGGTAAAAATTACATCTTCATTCTGCAAGGAGTGACTTTCATGAGGCATTTTTGGCATTGGTGAGAATGTGCTGGATTTTGGTGGTTTTGGGTTTTTCCTTTAATTCTAACTGAAAAGAAACAGCATATCAGCATTTTTCAGACCAGCATTCTTCAAAATGCTGAGGTGGCTATTTTAAGGGATGTATTTTTTAGCAAGACTGTCATTTAAATTCAGGGTAAAAATAGGATAGAGTCATTTAAATGCAATGTGTGACAGACATTTTAATACCTAGTGCATTATTTGTTGAACGCCAAGTTCAACACCAAGAGTGTCTGAGATTTCTTAAGGTGTTAAAGAAATAAAAAACCCTAAGAACATACGAAAATAAGCTATATTTTGTAATTCTGATTCACTAATATTTTGAAATTCGGTGCTGTGATCCCTAAGTAGATCCTTAACTTTTCCTGAGTAAACCAATGATAAATTCTATAGACAGAACTCAAGACTACAAAATTCTTTTTAAGCTAATGAGCTGATGCAACTTTCAAATATTTTGGGAAGTATGTTGCATATAGACAGATATCTGAGTTTACTCAGGTCCTGTAGTCCTGAAATATGTATGTCATGCAAAAATTTGCCTGAATATAAATGTCATCAAAATCTGGTGCATTAATATTACAGCTTCTCAACTGAATGTTATTGCTGTAAAGAACTACATCAAAACTCAGATCTAAAACCATCTAATCTTAGTTTAGACCCAGATCTAAATTTCAAATTCCTACTCGTGGTGTATTCTATCCTTAGTGGATCAATCTCAAATCTGCAGGAAAAATGGATGGTACTTGAAGGTAAATATTAATCACATGTCTGTAATAGTATCCAGTGCTGTTGATTTTGAGAGCCTTTCTTTAAATTTGAATTTAAAATTCCAATTTTGAAATTCTGTCCTATGATCAAATTGCTTCTCTGAGTTGTATTTGAATAATAAATCTGTTTTCCGCTTTTTGAGTTATAAATCGTGGCTTTCAAAAGTAATTTTTCCTCAAAAATTATGTAAATCCTTGCACAGATCCATCGCAAATCCAAGTCAACTGAGATTCAGTTAGATTTCTTTTCAAATATCTCTTCCTTTGGAGCTAGAATGAGAACTATTTATGTTTTCTAGTCTGCAAGAATAATCTGGATTTTGTGTTCTGAAAGAGGGAACCTGCTTCCAACACATGAACCTCTCTCTGACCATGCAAACAGGAAGAGGTGCCATGCTCAGGTCAAGTCAGCAGTTCAGCTCGAGGCAGTGGGAACTGGAATGTCCCAGTGGCTGCAGATTCACCTGCTCCATCCCCATTTCCAGCCTGCCTTCTCTGGCCCTGGTCCTTGTTCCGATCTCGCCCAAGTTCATGACCAGTGCCATGCTCCTTCCACTTCTGCTTCTCTCCACATTTTCCTTTGCTTTCAGTCTCTTGCCTTGTTGTACACGTGGACATCAAACACTGACACTGAAGCACAGTCACATCATTTATTTAGAGATTCTGTGATGCTGCAGGTTTCTGCCCATCAGCACCAGAGCAGCTGGGCAAGACTCGCTCACAGAAAATAGAGCCAAGCTGCTCCAATCCTTTGCTGAAGGTCAAACAAGCAGTTATCCTGGAAAAATTCTTGGGTCAGCTCTGAATTTCACCACGACACAGAAGATATGGCCTTATAAGAAATGCAGCTCGGGACTGGAAATATAGCTTCTTGACATTCAGTTGTTGTAAAGCACTGTGGAATTGTGCCAGAGAGCTATGAAAAGAAATAGTAGGTTTCTCTTTTAAAGAAGGCAATGAAAAGTAGAGAAGATTATTCCAACTATACAGCAGAGCTTGAATTTAAATTAAACAGTGACAAGCTGCATATATTTCTTAAACTCATTACATTTATTTAACAGCATTTGTGCTCTGGTTGGATAAATCATGGAAAGCAATGCTCTGTCACAAAGGTACTCCATGAATAACTGCTTTACTAAGCACCTCTTGCTACTCCTGATAACAGAAGTAGCTGCTTACTCTCCATTATACAATTATCAGGTTCTAATCCTTTTATAGACTATAATCTAGCTTTAGGCCTTTCCCCATTCATGGCTATGCCTTGAATTGAGTTTACTTAGGAAGTGAATTATGCAGTTGTCAGTAACAAAACTGACAGGCTCATTTTTCTACTTCTCAAACAGCTAGCCATGCAAACAGACATAATATCTGGCAGGATCTTGCTATTTGTCTGTCAGCTCCACATTTTATCTTCATGGTTTGTCTAAAATACCTTCTCTATCTAAAATAATTTACAGGTTCCTGTGGCTTCCTGAAAGCTGTGAGAGTCTGTAAAAATGCTGTCAGTGTGGTGTGCAAAAACACAAACTGATCTGGTTGTGGAATTAGTCTAAATTTTTTTAAAAGGAAATTTATTAGCTAAAGTAGTCTATCCAGAGTCAACCAGGGTTGCTATTCTGTCTTAATTGCATTCAGAGAAGTGGGGTAAGCCAATCAGAGGAAGACAAGTACTTCTCCCTTTGAAGCCAATGTTGAACCTGAAAATGGAGATAGAAAATATGACTTTGTCACTGACTCAGGCTGAAGTAATGCAGAGCTAAAAGGCAGTTCCTGGTCTCAAGGAACTTTCAAAAGAAATAGTAAGAAGGAACTTTTGTTGTTGTGCAAAGAGGAGAACTGGGCAAACTCAACCTACAGTCCAACACAGGCTAGCAGAGATTAGTGTGTTTAGTCTGCTTCTGGACGGACAGAGAGCTGCAACACACAGGTACATGTTCCAAAAGTGGCCATTACAAGACATTGGGGGGATATTAAAAAAAAAAAAATGAAGGTCAGACATGACATAGGTCATCTTTCAGATGCAGATACCCTAGTGCATCACTAATGGCACCACCCAGAACTAAGGATATTCTGCAATGAAGAAAACCTTTACCAATTCAGAAGAAGACAGACAGGCATGATATGATACACAGAATGAGAGGAAGTAGAAGTGATCATTTTTTCATCTCTCTGAACAAGGCTGCACACCTAGAGATGTGTTTGACTGTCACTACGAAAGGCATTGCTGTTCTTCAGAGTGGAAACGCCTTTTAATTTATCAGTATTACCAAGGTTAAATTGCTTGTGTGCTTCAGATGAAAGTTTACAAATAAAGCCCAAAGAATGAAGGAGCAGGCACACATTTCCTAGAAAATACATATGTAGTAGAAAGCAAACCAACTGCTCTGGTGTTTTCAAATCCTTGAGTGTTCTCTATAGCTACCTCATATGGCAGTAAAGCTGAGGGGGGAGGATGAGAAGTGCTGTAAGTGGCTGTATATCACTGGGGCTGAGGTGGTAATGTTGTGCCTGAATGGGGGAGCAGCCAAGGCTTTAGTATCAGCACACAGAGCAATTCATGCATTGAAACTAAATAAAGTGTTTGACCCTCACGCTCATGAAAGAAGAAAAATTCCTGCTAGTGAAAATTTACTTACTGCATTACAGGCCTAGGATCTGCTGTGTGCAGCAAAAATCATGTTTCAGTCAGCGTCAGCTTCCAGCAGTTGTTTATATTTTTTACTTGTATGTTTTGGAAAAATAAAAAGACAATATGAATTTTGATACTTAGTTTCCAAAACAGCACCATAATGCCACTAAATAAACCTGTTTTCACCAGTGCTTTAGCTTCTCTAAAATTAGTTTCCCAATGTTTCATAGTTGAGTTAAAAAGCATTTCCACAGAGATACAGTATGACACAAAACCTTTTCTTCATATAATCTCCTGATTGTTTTGCAGGTGTGACTGGCACCCTTAACACTTGCCAGATTAATAATAACCTTTGTTTTTAATGACATTTCTAGTCTAAAATGAGAAATCTCAGCTTCTGACGAGTTTTAGAAACATTTTATGTTCTTACAATCATTTAAGTTTGTACAAACTTATTTTAAAAACGACAGTTCTTTTTAATGTGTTTTAGAAAGCAACACCTTAAAAAGAACTGGTATTTTCTCATAGTATGCATGTCTTTCTGAGTGCAAGTGGCAGTTTATGTGGCTAACCATTAATGGTAATTAATCACTTCAATATGTTCATCATAATGTCACCTGTTTTCCCTTTTAATTCCAAGCAGCTTTCCTGAGAACGGTAAATTTACAAATATAAAAATCCCAGAAATTTCAAAGCATAATAACTCCAGACAACAATTTTTTCCAAATCTACTTATTCCTATGAGAGTAAGTAATAATAGTCATAGAAATAGTGCTCTTGCCTTTGAAGTATATTGTTTCCTAAATAAAGGTCACTGCATCTAAAATATTTTTTCACAATCAGTATATGAAGTGCTGCTTTAATGAGTCAGAGAGTAACAAAATATTGCTGTTCATTTTACTTGAACAATGCCTCAGCTCATAATTACCATATATTTGGTTTAGACAGCTAAATCAGATTGCCTTAATATGGCTAAAAACAGAATGCAGTCACATACAGAACCACAAAAAAGTAAAAGTTTGTTATCTAGGGTGTTCCTTGTTTTTACTTCATGCCACTGAACTATGCAGGGATCCAAGAGAACTCAAGTGTGATCATTGAGTAGTATTGACTATCAGTAACTTGAGAGAATCAGAAAGAAATATGACCTTTAGAGATACAGAAAATTTGCATAAACCAATAGTTTGTACAAGATTTTTTGTGTTGCAGAACACCAGCAAGCTGCAAACCTAGATATGTTTTTATTATGTAATGACCAACATTAAAAATTCCATTATCAGAGCTAATAGCTTTGTGGTGGCTGAGGCATGATCAGAATATGCTGTCTTTATTGTCTGTACTAATGTCATCTTTCTATTTGCTGATAATACTAAAACCTTCTTTTATTATGAGATTAGGCAGATTTGACTTGGAAGATATACATACGCTCTGATACAAATGACATTGTTGAAGGTGCTTTTTCCCCCTCAAGTTTAAAATGTGTTTTTCCCCAGTAAATTCCATATGATATATAAATTTTTGTTTAAAACATGTCACTGCTTTTCTTCTTGGAGGCAAAATTGCTGGGCTTTTATTTTAATTTCCTTTCTGATAAAACTTTAATCTTTATCTCCTAGAGGCACAAGAAGCTCTGAAGTGGGATTACTGGTGGAAAATTCTTCTGGAATGACCTTCTTTCCAGAATAATTTTAAAGCTTGAGGATTTTATATAAGAGAAGAGGCACCCTGTTGCAGCATATCTTTCTCTTGCGGCTTTACACAAGCATATCAAAGTAATATTCCTTTAACTTTGTTTTCTATACATATAGACTTTCGAGACACACCAAAAGTCAACACCATTTTTAACTCAATTTTTCAGTGAGAACAAGTACTGTGTCATTTTTATTTTGATGTGTCTCATATCTAATACTACCCACCAGCAGATGAACCATAGTCTTTTGTAAGAGAAAAAAATAAATAGCTCAAATCTTTCATCTTTGAGGAGAAAACACTGGGAAATCCAGCTGTTCCCTCCAGCCCTTCAAAAAGGAGGTCCAGAGAAGTTTGGTTCTTTTCCTTTCTCTAATTCTCCTGCATGAAGCTGTTGGTGGAAATGGTGCTCTGTAAATGGCAGCAATGGAGGAAAGAATATCCCTTTAAAATGCCACAGAGAAATTGAAGTTTATTAGAACCCCATTTTAGAATATAACTGAATTTGAAAAGAAAAAGAGAACTGATAATAGAAAATTAACATGAAAACAGTTAAGTCACTATACCAGTGTCAATGCCCTCTGTTCACAAAAGAAATGTGCTCTCTGGAGATTTTTTCTGCATCTAAAAATCTGCAGTGGTGGCTGCTAAATGTCACCTTCCTTCTGCAGAGCACCAGAAAACTGTCCTCTCTTATCAGACTCTGATTTGGCAACAGCAATGCACACACACGACTTCTAGGCTTGATTATTGCAATCCATTACAGCCAGGAACAAAGCCATGTGCCTTGAGACAGCTCCAGTCGTATCAACCCACTGGCTCATCAGCCAGAGCTGCCACTTCCCTGCCGTCAGCTTTGCCCCTGTTCCCTGCCCTGGGTCTCTGCAGTATCCACGATCCAATTCCAGGCTCTCATCTTTCTGGTGGGAGTGGGCTGCCTGATCAGAGCCATCCCTGAAGCTGGCACTGACTGCAGCCTGTGCTGGCACCAGCTGCTGGGCACTGGGTGAGGATTCTCTCCTGGTGAATGAGCTGACCACTCCCTCACAGATGGACTTTCTCCACCGGTTTTCCAAGCCAGCTCCTGGATTCTTTGTCTGCTCAAACTGCCCACTGAAAGGAGGGTGATTTGCATGCACTCAGGATGATCAGATTCCCGATCTCTTTCTTCTGGAGAACAATATTTAGTTCATTTGAGATGCTGAAATAGAAATGAGGCCTTTATAGTTATAATCTGAATTATTATTAGTCAATATTTTTATCTGAAAATAGTGTTTTATGGTATTTGGGTTCTTAAAAGACTGTGAAACTGTAGCTTGCCACTGTTACTATATAAACATTCTGTGATCTCAGACTCATGAGACTGAGCTTGCTGAGAATGGACCAAAAGTCTCTGGTAACAACTACAGGCAGATGTCTAGGCAAGAACATTGAAACAAGGTTGGGAATACAGGGACAATTTCCTTGATACTCTGTCCCAGTTTCCTACAGTGTTTTTCTTAGGAACTTTCTGAAAGGATTGCCCCTACTTTTGCACTTAGTAGACTTTCCTAATATATAATATTTTTAGTAATTGACTATGAACAAATAGTCATTCTCCTTGCCAAACAAACACAGGAGGAGAATAGGTGTAAGCACGAGACTACATTAGTATTGTAAAAATAAAACTGCCTGGTCCACAGCAAGCCAAACAGAGATCAAAACTTCAATTTGTTTTCTTCATGCTGTAGTCTTGTATAGGTTAGCTTTCTTAAGGAGTCAAAGCTGTCTGTCAACTCTCAAATTCTTTCCTAGGAAGGGAGAGCGGCGAATACATTGATCCTGGTTACACACACAGTTCAGCCAGGCTGAAGACAGAGCAAGAGGTAGGTAAGCATTGCTTCCAGACACTCCAAACCCCAATTTGTTAGTAACTGAGCAAGAATTGCCATCGCAGTTCTATTAGTGGTCCTCGTATTAGCCATGCACAGGTATCATCTCTGAATGTATTGCTTAAAACAGGAATGCAGCACAGCTGTACTGGATCATGCCAAAGGTGATTTCTGTAATGCCAGGGGAAGAATGTGGGAATAGGTAGAGTTTATGTATATGTACAACTATGACTTCCCAGCCTGCACTCATTTGCACTCCTGGGGCATTTTGAAATTAGCGTTGTTCTGGCAAATATTTCCCACTTCTAGAGTCCTCTTTTTTGAGATGCGGGCACTAAAAGAGTACTTCATTCCATTTGCCTTTCTGACTGTCACTGAGCACAAGTTTTTCATGCAACTGTCAAAACATCAAGATTTCTGAGTCATAATGTTCAGCTTGGAACTCGTCATTCCATGCATGATTGCCATGCATCGTTAATTTAATTAAGTTGTATTCAATTTCACCTGCCATTTTATTTGCACAGTCACTCCATCTTGTAAATTTTTGCAATGCTGGCTGTGGTTTTGCAAACTATGCATCTCAGGACAGATAGGAAGTATTGTATGGATACAGAAAATGGGGGAGTGAAGCCACAGTAGAAGTGCAATGCAATGAAAACAAAGTGTATTGCATTTCATTAAATAAATGGAGATCATGCAAGAGCACAAAAAGAAAAAATCGACAGATTTTGACTGATTTAATGATAAACAGAGGAGATTGTTTAGGCAGCATTACAAGATGAGTAGCCGTAAATCAGTTTGGTTCAGCTTCTTTTTAAGCAGTAGCACAAATAGTTAAGTAAGAATCTGGTAAGGGGAAATGTATTTTGGGCATATTATAGGAAGAAACACTGGAAATCTAGTGAATGTCCTGTCCCATTTTACCCACTCCACAGACACTGAGCTTCAGATTGTTTATCTCCAAACTGTTGGAGATTCTTCTGTTATTAATTTTTATACTGGTTGTAGAAGACATAAGCTTTAATACTTTAAACTCCACTTTCCAATATTATAAACAATTGTAGAAAACAAGCAAAAGGAATACAATGGGATCTTTTTACATGATCTTACTGAATTCTAACAGGTAGTAAGCATACTGTAAATAATTGTATCCATTGTAGCCATTAAAGGCAACTGCCTATCACAAAGTTTGGACACAGTTTAGAATTTACAGTGCTAGTAACATTGCTTGCTTTTCACTGTGCAATTGGCATTTCTTGGAGCAAAGATTGTGAATCAGTGATCAAACAAAAATGCTACTATGACCCCAACATCCTCAGCTACTTAAATATAAGTACAGATGCTCAAGTGAAACATGAGTTGTCTCTCTTCTTCAATTGGACAGAAATTAGCACACACAAGTAGGTTAAAAGTCTCTTTGCTGTTTGGCCCAATTTTAGTGATTGCTGGGCCAGATCTAGTGCAGCCTCCTGGCAAAGTCTTGTGCAGTTTATTCCCAAACCATCCTGTATTGATGCAATAATAACACAAGGCTAGGCTAGGCTTGAGCTTGAAGGATAAGACTGCAGCTATGGAAAAACAGCTGTTTCATCAATGTCTTCCTCAGTGGCTGACACTGAAGGGAAAAGGGTGTAGGATGCTGAGCACAGTGACAACAGTCACTTGAAAAGAAAGCTGAAAAGTATCAAGTGTTACCTAAAGCCACTAGAGAATATTAAAGTGTATTTTAAAACATTAAAATGTGCAGACTTATCTGGTTGGCTGGATTTCCTGATGAATGTTCTGTAGAGATGCTTGGCCACAAGATTTCCTGGCTCATCATAATACCTGGGGTGATTTGTTAGGTTGCCACCTATGCTGTTAATCTGAAAGCAGTGTTCCTTTAAATCCATAAAAGAAATCAATATCCAGAAGGCTTTTCTAGGCTAGAATATGATGCAGTTGTAAAGCAAACAGGAGCAGCAGCATGAATGACAGTTTTACTAAAACATTAGACGTCACCTAAGGCCAAAATCGTGTGTAAGTGGAATGAAATTGCCGCTAATGATCTTGGTCATTAATGTTTAATTATGCATTTCATTATGTAAAGTTATTATTGTAAAGGATTTCGTTAGTAACAATCAGAGTGCCTCTCTTCTAATTTATATGCACCTGTTCTTAATTACCATAGTATTGAAATCAATACTGAAAAATGCTTAGGTACTTTACATTCAACATAATGTGCTGTATATAACTAGGGTTACAACACCTTCCATGTTATTAGCTGACAATCAAGTTAACATCTGCTAAAATATGTTCTCTTTGTTCTAAAATGAGGTCAAATCCTACTTCCTTGTAAAATCCGACTTCCTTAGCAAAGGCAGAAATTATCAGAATGTGTTTGTAATTGACCTTTGCAAGCCATTTTAAAATAATCTTTTTTGTTTTCTGTTGTTTTTAACTTCTTCATTCCAGAGTCTCTGTCACTATTTTATACCACGGCTATATATAGTATTCATAATATAACTGCTAAGTCAGCTTTCTTGGCATGCATTACCGTAAGATATCCTGACAGAAAGAGTTGCTAGGGATAATAACTATGTGCCTACAGCAGGATAGCAAACCCCAGATGTTTCATGTGAGACAACACACTAGAAGCCCATCATCAATTCACTTCTCACACATACTGGTTCCGCTTCAAAACCAATTCTTATTCTTGTAATTTTTCACACATAGCTAGATATTCTATATGGAAAGTTTCTAAAATATTTAAATGGGTAATAGTGTTTACTCTTGCAATTAATGGAAATGTTTCTTGATATTTGTCAGTGATTATATTTAACAAGCAATCCTTCAACAAGTAAACAATCCTTCAGCGAAACATCAGTGAGATTATAGAGCTGAGCCCTAAAATTGCCCAGATACAGCAACAAATACAGGAACAGAAGGAGAACCCTCCCAGTTTCTCTTTTTCCTCAGGTTTTTTGGTTTTTAAACCCTACAGCTCACTGAGATTTGAAACATGTTATTTAAAGCCATTAAAGCTAAAAATGGTTTGTGGTAAATGGAACCCCAAGCACACTGGACACTGTAGGAAGCCTGGCGTGGCTTTCTAGATTGTATCTGGTTCCTCAACTGCCTGGCGTGCTCCAGGCAAAATGTGGCTTAAGGTCCCAGGTACCAGACCTGCTCTGGTTTAATCTTAGGTGGGCTTGAGTCAGATCAACCACACTGCCTTTATTTTCCTCTCTTCCCTGGCCATCTTCCCACTTATTAAAGCTGCAGCAGCATCAGAGCAACAGCTCTAAGTGATGAATGGTGTTTAAACCACCTAAATCTGATCTGATCCATGTGGTCATTTGTGTTCTAAGCAAAAGCATTTTGGCATATGCTCTTTTGCACCTGTCCCGTAATTCACAGTATGCTCTTCCCCTCTAAAAGGAAAAACAGGGAAAGTAAGGAAATATCATAGCACTGATATGGTTGCAGGATATAGTCTATACAGCCTTTTCAGCACTTAAAAAAATCTAACCCATGATACAGTAATACACAGAAATAACAGAATCAATCTATTGTTCATAGACGTACAAAACACGTAACAAACAAAAGTTTATTACCAGTTATGACTGCTGCCAGTTATGACAGGTATTGTATGTCTATAAATAAACCGTAGCATCTTTTTTACATGAGACTGGAGTTCTCAAGCATATTCTCTTACCCAAAGATTTTCTTCCATGCCCTAAACACTTTGCTGGCTTTTCAAGATGATACCAACAATTTTGCCTGTGAGATTCTCAGGGTGATAGAGGGTGAAACTGTCTTCATAAAATGAGTTTAGCAGGAGGAAACTTCAAAGAAGAACTGACTGATGTGGCAAATACATGAAAAGCACAAGAACAAAGCAATACTCTCAATTGTGGGGAAGTTAGGATTTGGATCTGAGCACTTCAGACTCAAGTAAATACTAACAAACCAAATTAGCACTGGCAAAAAACAGCTAAGGCTTGCTTCTAGTGCAAATTAAAGGCTATTCTTTAGGGTTTTTTTTCTGAAATATGACTTATAGATGCTCCATTTGCAAGCCATATCTTAATTGCATTGCTCTGATGTTCTGGCTTTATTGCCTATTTTTAAACATGAAGCTGACAGCCCAATGGCATTCCTCTTAAATGTTTATTTAAATTATTGTTTTGCATGCATTTCTTTGATTATTTTATTTTAAACAGACATTCAAATGAACAGTCCTGAAAGATCACTTTGGTCAGGACAATATCAACACAGCAGAAGTATCTGCAATATAGTTACATTGTCAACGTATTTTAAATTTTGCTGATAATTGCAGTTTATCGTCACAGAAAAATACTCTAGATAAAAATAATTGTCAGATATAATCACAAAATCTACTTAATTATCTTGTTTAAATGTGGTAAATGTTGTGTTAGGGCTTGGTTTAGTGTTTGTGGAATACTAAGGAAGCAAAACAAGTAAGACCCTTGCACTGGATAAGCATTCCAGCTTTTATCCTCCAGTTCACCAGAGTCTGGTTGTTTCTGTTTCTGGGACTTTCCTGCATAAACTGCTACTTATACTGGATGAGTAGCACTTTTGTCACGTGAACAAATTAGGTGTCCTTCTCCCTTTCCCTTTGTACAGAATCCCAGCTTTGTGATGCAGGACAAGGCTTTTGGCTGCTTTGGGATCAATCACTGAGACTCTTTAGCTATAAAGTGATTGGAATTATTCATTAATCTTCCAGACCAGTAGTTTTGTCTTTCATTAAGTAAAATTGATTTCCTTATCTGAGCTTGTGAAGAAGTGGAATGTGCACCTTTCTTGATTCATAACTCATGATGGACAGTAATGGAGAAGCTTTGAAAGCAGCAGCTTTTGGGACCCCAGAAATGACAGATCTTGGTGCAACAGCCTGATGTTTTCTTATGGGTGGGCTGCATATTGCACTAGATAGCACTTTGAAAAGAGGATATTTAAACTTAGGGAGATTGAATCCTTGGGGAACACTAGCTTTTCTACAGGTTTGCTTTATTCATTCTCTGCTGGAGAGCTTCATGACAGTTTATAGTGCACAGCAAATCTCTTTGGTTGCAAGACAGGTAGATTTATTCCAGTTTTTGAATCATCTGGGAGAAATAGAAGCAACTTTGAGTTGAATTACTGAGTAAGCTACAGCTTTTTCAAGGACCAACAGACCAAGGAATAGACAGCATTTCCATCAGAATCTTACCTATTTTCTGGCCAGATGGTAGCAAGGAGCATTGGAAATCTGATTAATATCCTGTGGTGGTTTTTACCAGCTCCCTGGTTACCTTTCAAACCCTCCAGACTCTTCGAGATTCTTCTGTTCATAATATTAATACAGTTGTACCTCATATCCCTTTGGGCCACAACAAAAATGTTTCAAATTGGGGTTCTCCTCTTTGATTTACCTGATGCTTTGTGGTGTTTTCCTATCTAGAAGCTAACATTTGAGGAACTACATTGTTTCCCATTCCTTTCCAATGTAGTCTGGGAATGACTGTGCAACCCTTGCACAGCCACCAACTCAGATTCTTGAATCAAAGCCTGAAAAAGAGGGTCTGTATTACTTTGAATTTAGTTAGACTTTAACATTTTATCCACAATCCGCCTCATCTACTTTGCAGTAAAAATGCAAATCATTTAAGCCTTGAGTATAATTAGAGTTCCAAACCTGGATTCCAGTCCCATATGGCTGCTCTTTGACTAATTTCTTATTTTGTCCATTTTTCTTTTCTCTGAGAAGATACTAAAAGTACTGCATTAATGTGCTGCGGACAGAAAAGAAACAGAGATAAATCAGCTATGTATACCACAGTTATTCCCTGGTCTGCAAAATAATTGCCTTGAAAGCCATTTTTCTTACTGTTTGCTCCTGTTTTCAGAACTGTCGGCATTAATAACAAGGCTTTGCATCTAGATATTACTATAGCAGGGAATAATCTCTGCTACAGTAAAGTTTACCAGTCACTGCCTGTGAAAAGACCCTTTTTGCACTTTCTACCTACATGGGCAGTTGGAAGCCATAAGGAGTGTAATAGTATATGTATTGCACTGATAAACAGAGCAGGGAATATGAGCCACTAATGACAAAGTATCAAACCCCCAAAAGAGCAAAAATGTAACATAGACCTTTGAGTTCTATTCCTCATTTAAATGACATAGTCCTTTATCCCTTATAAACACTCGTGATTACAGTGGGATAAACATTTCACAGAAGTGTTACCCAGGAGGTGGTGGTGTCACCGTTTATGAGTGTTTGCAGCAGCTGGAATAACTATCTGAAATTTAGGTCAGACACTGGAAAACTAAAAGCTTCAAAAGTGGGTTCTAACACAGCCTGGAATCGCAGCACTGGGATCTCTGACCCATGGGCATTGCAATTTGGGATCTCCTGACACTGTGGTTCTTCTGTAATTTCTGGTAGCATCAGTAGGACTTAGCTAAGCATGCAAGGAAGGAGTCTGAAATAAACACCCTCCGTGTGCAACGCAGCCGGAATATGAAGGTGACCTCAGGAAAAAGGGAATCAATGCATGCCAAGAACAAAGGGCCGACACAAAATATAACATGCTATTATCCCAACCCACAGTGCTGTACACAGCTTACTGTCAACAAATGCTCAGAAAAACAAGAGAGATGGAGTGAAATCCCTCTTACCATAGTTGTTTGGAAAGAAAAGCCACTGGGAGCAAATACATTCCACTAGGGAGAAATCTTGATCTCCTATGAAATGGCTGACAGCTGAGTTGTCTTAGACCAGGGCACAGGAGGATAGATTAAACTTTTTACAGTTAGTGTTTAGCTATTTCTTTGATAAGTGTTATTTATCCTAATCTTCTTATTATCATGAAATCTACAATGTGTAGTTTTTAAAGTAAGAAAAGCCGGTGGTGTTCTAGATGGAGTTTGAAGGACCTATTAAAATTTTAGTAAATGAAGAAGACCTGAACAGCGTGAGGTTATAATCAGGAGTGCCTTTTTCTGGATTACGTTTTAACTTCTTTTGCCTCATTCTTAACTGACTTTTAAATTGTGGTAGAACTGGCTGCAGACTTGGTCCCCGCAGGGCACACGGGGTACACAGTGCATGAGGCATGAACTTATTGAGCTCTGCAGACAGAGGAAGGCTGAAGCAACTGGGCCATTCAAAAGGCATTACCAAATTCCCCTCCGAGGAGAATTGCATGGCTAATGAACCACACTGAATCTACAGGAGATTTCAGAGTGCTAACTTCTTAACCTCAAAAAATCATGATTTGGTCATCAGTTCTGCAGGATCAGTGAGAATGGTGCTTTTGGCACTACTTTTGAACAAAATAACAGATCAGTTGAGAAAATACAACTTTGGTACTTCCCATTTGCTTTTTCAGCCTAATGCAATCAAGCTAAAATGAGGTATTAAGTATCATTTCTATGGGGCTAAAGTGGAAGGCCTTTACTGTCCAAATGCCAGCCCTGAAAGTGAAGTGAATTCCAACTAAGAGTGCAAGGTAAATTCTTGCACAGAAAAAAATCAATGAGCTATGGCAGTTGTCTGAAAACTTTATTAGTTCAGTGAATCACATTTATATAGACACTAATAATTATAATGTAAATAAGGCAGTCGGAGTAATGTAAAATAGTCCATCATATAATACTCAGTATGTCAATGGTATTACCATAGTGTTACAATTACTGTAGTTTAATAGAGAAATATAAGACACACACAGAAAGTAATTGAGATAAAAGAGCACAGTAAATTGGTATAGTACTGCAGAGAGTGATGAGCCACACTTATTAATTTCAACAATTACAAAGCCACAGAGCAAGTTCTGCTTCTCTTATCCCAATGAATGATTGTGTTAAAACAAATAGTCCACACTCCTAATGGAATTCCCCCACTTCATCAAACTGGAAGGTTTGTTAAACATCCCACCTGGATTTTGTGCAATGCTGCACTGCATGTATTTGAGTGTTTCTTCTGCAGCATTAATTGCAGAGGGGGAAATTCCTTGAAGTGCTGTAGAATGTCTCTGCACTTTGAAGTGCCTGTCATGACTGTAGCAGACGTGCCATCAGCCTGCCTCAAAGCCAAGGACCTCCACGGTTTTTTACAATAAATAAATTAGTTCTTTTTTGTGTTCCCCTTACTCTAAAAATACCTCTCCTTTACCATCCCTGAAGTTAGCTCATATGCTTCTGCCCTTTTTGAATAGCTTCTTCAAAGGGAGGTAAAAAATTGACTGGCTGTAAAAACAGCATTAAAAAAGAAGAAAAGAGGGGGGAAAGGAGAAAATAATCCAATAGTAGTCAAGCTTCTACATGGCAAGGAGAAAAGGTAGAACAGAGGTTTTGCATAACCAAAATAATTGCCAGTATAAGGAACCACTCAAATCCAGAGAAATACTAAAATTCTAGCAAGAAATTCAGCCTGGTGGCACCTTGGTTTCCATTGGAGAGGGACAGGGAGAGGCTCTGCTTGTGGTCTGAGGAACGCAGGATACAATTTGATCCAGTTGGCTTTGGAAGTCAGCTGGATGAGATTTTATGATTAGCCAGAAAATGCACAAAATTAGGTGCTTATCTGGTAGGATATCCAGCAAAAACCTTGCTGAGCTCCTCGTTGCTGAGGTCACACATCCTGGGAGCTCTTCCACTTGTACAGGTGACTATGACTTGTCTAACAGCCACAGAAAAACTCTCTGACCTTATTACGCTACTGGTTTGTGATTAGTTACCAGGTCTTAAAATAGTATGAAAAATTAGTGTGACCTAATTTTCCACATAGCTACAACATCCAGCAATTAATTTTTCTGTTCCCCAAACAATATTTCCTCCTGCTAGTTGCACAGGTGTTCCTTCTGCAGCTTCTTTTTCACGCCATCTTCCTTAATCCCGGACGGCTGCAGAGGATTCTCAGCCTGACTGCTCCACAGAGCAGCAAAAAGTGAGAAAAGAAAACATAAGATTTACTGTCTCAGCTGGGGGCTGAGGGAAAAATAAATATGCAGGTAACCTGAGATGCTTCAATGCTTTTGTTGAATGAAACTGTGCTGCGAATTAAATGCTTTCAAAGAGAGAAGGAAAACATTTTTTGAATGTTTGCAACTTTAATTTGGTAATTAATATTTTGCATAGATATTACTAGGGGAACAGTTAAAACTGGGTGAGGCTGAAAATACCTGTTCTGAATTTGAATTCTCGCAAGCAATCGGAAGGACAATTAAAAAGGATAATGTGCAAATGATAACAGCTTGAGAATTCATTAAAGCAGAACCTCAAAATCTTTTGATTTGCAGAACCTCTTCAGTATCATATTTAATGACTTCTGCAGCATTCTTAGGATTTACAGTTTGAAACCTTTAGACTCTGGCAAAGATCAAAGGTTTTTGCCTGTTTAACAGTATCACCTACGAGTCTGAATAGAAGGAAAAAATATGTAAAGCTGGGACATGGAATTACTGCTGGGACATATGTATGCATTTTCCTGCCACTGTAGGTATGTACAGATCCTCAGTCTGGGTCACTTTGTCTCTGGAAGAAATTCAAGAATTCATCTATACGCCTTGTTTTTCCAGCTGCTTCTCTTCAAAGGTATTCAAGTGAGTTCTGCCAGCATAAATCTTTCCATGAAAGAGCAGCATCTGCATCCTGGCCCATAATACCCACATGCTTTTAGAGGCTGCTTCATGGGAGATGAGGTGTCCTCTCTGATGAGGTAAAGGAGAGGTGTCAGTTGTTGTAGGGCTCCTCTAAAAAATGGTATCTAGGATGAGATATTTCAGGAACACCAGAATAACTTCTTGCTCTTACGAGAGCTGTCTTTATGTTTCTCTGTGTCAGCTTAACTGGAATGTGATAGCACAAGCTGCTGCTGATAAAGCCAGATCTGTCATGTGAAAAACTATAAAGCACTATTTCAAATGTATGCTTATATCTCTTTTGATACAGACTAATTCCTAGGATTTAATAGAGTAAAAGAAAAAGTTGAAATACTCTTTATATTAAAACAGATTCAAAGTAAAAAAAAAATTAGAGTTTCTTAAATGAGCTATTTCAACCTTGAGAACATTTTCAGAATTGCATTTCAGATACAGAAAATCCAATTTTTTTTCACACTGGTTCATATCTAAAAGGGATGTAGAAAGCTTGAAATGTTTCATATGATGGAAATCCTTTCCCCCACTAGTTATACTTTTATCTTTTATTCCTCTCCCTGCCCCACCCCAAAAAACCCAAAACAAACACTAAAAGGAATCCATGACATTGGTCATTGAGGTATTCATATAAAAATTTAAAAGGAACCTCAGCTTTTTATAATATAATTATGTATGAATTCCCTTTAAAGTCTAATCCAGTATCCACTGACTTCAAAGAACAGACCTTTTTTGGGTGAGACTAGTCACTGATGAGTTTGGATGATATTAGTCACTGAAATGCAGATTCTGCATTACCAGCCTCTCTGCCTATAGTATGAATCTTAGTTGGAAACCCCATTATTAGCTTGTGCCCACAACAAGCTTTGCAAATTACCACAGTATTATGAAGTTACAGTGGTATATTTTCTCTTTAGAGTTCAAATCTCTTCAAAATTTTCTCTATGTTTTTATGAATTATATATAAAAAATACTGTTAGTTGATAATCAGGCTGCAAAATTTATACATAAAAGAACATTTCTCTTTTGAGGAACCTTACACTAAGTTAAAAAAAAAACCCAACAAAAATCTGTCTGGCCATAGAATTAACACATCAAACATTCAGATTTAAAAGAAAATGTCATAAATGCAGAAACTTAAGACATTTGCATAGCTCAGACAAGAAATTTCATGTAGTCTACTGCCAGTTTTATCAGTGTTATGTTAAATGATCCTTTCCCACATTTGCTTCATTGAGCCCTAATAACATTTGTCTTTCTTTCTGAATTGAAATTATGTTAGCATGACAAACACTAGAAGAGAAATCTGCTGGGAATTATTTATGAGGAACTTTGCAGAGCAGCTTTTAACAATACCTAATCCTGGAACCTTAGCCATGACCTTCATTAACCAGAGAAGCATTCCCAATTACTAAAAAAGATGAACTTCAAGTGCCAAACTTTCCCTAAAAGCACTAAAAAAAAAAAGAAAACAAACACCGAAACTAAAGAAAAGCAGGGGACAAAAGGAAAGAGGAAACCTATAGGGGGAAAAACTCAAGTTTCCAAACCCAAGTAATTCTTGAAGGTCACATTCTGGATGCCAAAAGCAGGACAGACCCCCCCAGATGTGAACAGGCTGTTCCCCAGAGGTGACAGCGCAGACAGTGCCACTGTCCTTGTCAGCTGGGTGCCAGTCAGGAGGCATTCAGGGCATCAGAAGGGTTCTGCCCTGACAGGTGGCTCTGGTGCCCCACAGACCACAGACTCAGCCCTCCCTGACGATGCAGTGCCACAGGCCTGTGCTTCCTTGAGGATGTTGAACAGGATGTGTATGGCTGCAAACCCAAAGCACCCCCTTCCCTTTTGGAGGAGGCTCAGAACAGATCAAACTGGGGCTGTGTTTTCCATGGCTCTGACAGATTTGCACAGTATCATATGCTTACTGTGCTTGGTTGTTTTCCTTCTATCAAAAGAAAAATGTTGAAAACTGTTTAGAGCACAAATGAATCCATACCCCGTATGTTGCTATTTATATTTATATCCACTTAGGACACCCAGCAGACCTGGTTATGGAGCAGGTCCTTGTTGTTTCCAGTTACTATTCTGCTCATAAACATTTAAGTACAAACAACTGGATATTGCCATGTCTGCACTTCAATTGCTCATCATAATTTCACATCAGCTTCTATTCCATATCAATTTTCTATGCAACATATTACAGTATCTGCTCATCTATTTTGTGCAGACTGTGTAGGAAGAAGCTTAATCTAAAACATCTGCGGCAAGATGAGATGATCACATAAACATTATTTCTTTCAGAGGTTCTGTCTATAAACTGCAATGAAGTATGTTTCCACTGCATCAGCACAATCCTACCTTTGCATTTACCTTTTATCATCAAAATGGAGAACAAAGGAAAATAAACTACAAGATGAACAGTCAAATTCCCAGGCACATAAACACTATGTTCAGACAGAAACCGACAAAGCTCTAAAAATTATGTCCCCAATCTGAAACCTGTTCAATAAACTACATTAAATATCACTGCTGAGTATTTGTTTATGTGCCTAAATTCCCAGTAAGCCATACGGAAAATTACTTTCTAATGTGGAATCGGCAGAGCTTTTTGATAGCAAAAGATCCACACACACAGACACACTAAACTGTTCCAGAGTAAGTCAATAATCAGTGCTTTGCAATTTTCAGAGCCTAATGGATTCAATAGACACCTAAGGGATAACTCAGCTTCAGCAGCAGCATTGTGCTCCATCCATCACATTACCCTGAAACAGAAGCAGTGACACATGACACAGCCTTGTAAAAGAGGGTGTAAAATGTCCTTGTAGTTGGATTTACCCTTGAAGGTCGCTATCCATACCCAAGCAATTTCTCTTCAATTATGCCATTCAGGCACTTTACCAAAAGATAGGAAAGTGCTCAGCATCAGACATGTTTCAGCTCTGAAGGTACCTACAAGCAGTTTCATCTGCACATAAAATACAATACGGAAGCAGCGTGCCATCAACACACAAATAGCTTTTGTCAGCAAACATGTTAATTACCAAAATTTGTGTTCCAAGACTTTCCGTGTTAGTTCCTTAAAAAAACTAAGCACATTAGCTGTTTTCTCATTACGTCATTTTGAATATGAGAATGAATGCAAGTTCCAACACAAGTTTCAGGCACTAGAGAGGGCAGGTTATAAAGATTCACCTAATAGCCAAAAAATTTCACAAACAAATTCTTTTTATACAAGAAAGTGCTCTGAATGGAATATCTGTGAAATGCTTAATGTCTGTCCCTGGAAGTCAGTGGAGGATTTGGATCCCCTCTTACCTTTTAAGATTTTATAAATAAAAATCAAGTAAATTCTCAGGATTTTTATCCTCCTATTTGCTCCCTTTAGACCTGAGTGTTCTTCAGCATCCTCCCTGGTACATAAGTAGAAGAGTTATATATTTGTATTTCTAAATGCAGGTGAGTGTTTTTCCTTTTATTAGGATCCACCAAACTGGAGTAGGATTCAACTAATAAACAACTCTTAACTCCAGCTGAACTATAATATGGTAAGTCAGAACACCAGAGGCTGGTGTAAATGCAAACGTGTCAAAAGTTGAATGTCTGTTGACAAGCAATCTATTGCCTTCTATAATTTTAACCAATATAAATTAGTTTTTGGGGGGCAGTTTCATAATTCCAAGCAGACTATAGGAAGTAAACTACTCTGGCTTCTGCAGCTGAAGTAGCAAATGGAGTAAGAGCAACATTTATTAAACAGAAAGTAAACTTGAGGGAAGAGAGCTCATTTCCAAACCTCAGAACTTGATTCTATGTCCCGAAGTAAACTGAGGACACACTACTGTCACCCTCTCATGAATTCTCATCTTCCAACTTTAAGAAGCCTCGGGGTTAAACAATAATAAAAATCCACGGATGATGGGAACACCTTTGTTCCAGAGGGTTATGCAGGAGAAGAAACAGCACCCCGTGGCAGTGGGTTCAATCTGAGCTCACAGTGTGATCAACATTCTCATACTTGGTGCCCAGGCAGAGGCTCCCTGGCAAGGAGAGGTTCCTGCACACACAAGCGCCAACACGTCACATCACCACGGGCATAATCACTGCCTCTGCACTGGGGAGGGGAAGAACTGTGAGAATAAAACTTGAGGCCAAAAACTGCCTAGAGCCTAAACACTGGCAATGATTTTGCTTTTCTCTTTAGGATAGAAAGGAAGGTAGGAAGTCCTATTATGTGCAGGGAAGGAACAAAGTCCTTGAGGCTCATTGGTGAAGTCTATGAATTGAAAAGCACTAATTTAACACATGGGTAGTAAGTGGAATGATGGCATCTCTTCAAATGAATTCATAAATTAAAAGGTATTTTACATTTTTAAGGGAACATTTTTGTTGGTTATAAAGAAATTAAGAAAACCGAAAACCTCTGAGTAAGATATTGTAATTGGATTCACAGGTTATCACTGAATGCTTATATTAAATGAAGAAAATAACATCTACAAAGGTTTTGAGCTTAAAATGAAAACTGTAGCAAGTCAGTCTCAAAGTCAGTTAAGTTCTTGGCAAGTCTTCTAAGGACACATTGACTGATCTCTGCCCACATGAAAGAAGAACCTATACTTAGTGCCTTCAATAAACTGAAGCTTTGGATACTCCAAGAAGGTGCAGAGAATATGGAAGAAATGTAGATTCTTTAAAAATGCCAGGTATTTCCTTTTGGACAGCTACTGTGTTCAACACAGTGAATGCTGGATGAGATGCACTGTATATGGAAGAGAAGTCAGACTAGGAGAGCCCTTCTGACCTTAAAATGGAGATACTACTTAAATACATTTTAGGGGGCTCAGTAGCTCAGGCATCTGGATAAAACAAGTTTTGTGAGAGTATTCCTTTGCATATAGTTGTGTATTCAATAAGACTTCATACTTACTTCTGTAAATTTGTATCTGTATCAAGGTACCACATTGTTTGCCATCTGCTTCTTGTTCCTTTTTGCTTCATATTTCTCTTCCTTCATATTCTTTTCTGCAATTGCTTGTCCTTTTCCACTTTAGTGTCCCCAGCGATGTTCTTTCAGTCTTTACTTGCATATCACAGTTCATTTTGCTTCCTGTTTCTTTTCACCATCACCATAAAATAGATACTGATAATGTGGCATTTTGCTGCTCTGCCTGCACTACTAAAGTTATTTTATAGCTGAGAGATTGGCACAGGTAACAAATAATTTTCTGGTTTACTTGTGCACCTCTAAAGTATGTGGCACTGCTAAAACCAGAAAAGAGATTTCCTACCTTACTGGACAAAGCCCTAACTTGAATGTTTTTCTTCTTTTACAAAACTGAAAGAACTTTCTTACAATTGTAAATATATCATACTCTTTCAGAAATAAACCTACCACTTCCTCAGTGAGAAATCTGAAGAACAGCTTTGGGAGGCCTTTCTCTCATACCCCCTCAGGCAGACCTGACAGATTCTCTGCCAGTGTTCAAGTCAGTCAGTGAGCACGCTGGCACCACTGCCCCTAAATGGAAGTTCTTGTAAGAAACTACATTTCTAAATCCACTACCACGTTTCTCATACAACAATTAGGTTTCATTTCTGTGGTTTTCTTGTCTGCATTAACTTGTCACGCTGTGCCCCAAATTAGACATCGACCTGGCTTCCAATGCACTCTCTGCAGAGGATGCAGAAGACACAGAACTGTCTCACAGAACTCACTGATCACACTGCAATTTTTAAGAAATAATGAAGAACCTGATTGGCATTAGATTCAAAGCTTTGAATCAAGCCCTTTGAGTACGATATTATAAGCTAGAAGGTTTAAAGAATAATTCTTTAACCTTGGGTTACATTTTAATATATGCTGACGATATCTATTTTTTAAAAAATATATCGAGCAGCTATTCCCCTATTTGTGAAGGCAAGAAGAGCAAGTCAGCCACTTTACAAGGCTGAACTATGACACCCCTAGGCAGCTTCATAGTCTATTTTGTGAATTAATTGTTTATATATGTGACACTGTCATTACAAGTTTAAAATCATATTTATTCATTGTACAGCAATTCAAAGTGGAAAAACGGACTGAAAATATGGAAGTTCTAATCAAAACTATTTATAGACAATTGGTACTAAAGTAACTTTTCTCTATCAAGAATTTACCAGTCAGAAAAGGAAATTATCTGAATTATTTATAACAAGACGTTTTACTACTTTATCAAATAATTAATTTGCTTCATTTGAAACTTCTATTGATGAGAATTGAAGTGTGTGGGTTTTAAACAGGGTCTTGTTTAATGACAGTCACAGATCTTATAGTGCACAAGGAACTGTCATTACTTTAAATTAAGCTTTCATGGAATCTAACTTTTCACTTGAGCCTGCACAAGGTCAGGATTTTTTTTTTTTTGATGCCTCTATGGAATAACAAAAAGAAAATAATTTATTTTGTAAATGAGCATTTATTCGTCTTAAAGAAAATTGTTGGGGCTACACCTTGCTCATTACCACAATTACTGACCTAGCCAGAATTAAATGAACTCTGCATTTAAACTCATATTCTGTAAACAGCAATGAATAAGGGCACCTAAACAGCAATTTAAATGCATCCATTTTGGTGGAATGAGTATTATAAAAGAGAGACTTACTTCATATTAGAAATAATTTCCTGCCCAACTCAGCATCTTTGTATTATCTCCTGTGCTTATTTACTTTTCATATCATTACCACTGTGGCTTTGCTAGATCTTTTTTAAAGTGATAACATCAGTTTCTCTCAGCCAAGAATCTTATTTGACATAATTGCTTCCCATATTAGAACTTTTCGGAAATTAATTTCAATTTGGCACATTTCTGAGGTGATGTTGAGGACTTTCTAGACACCCAGAACTAAAAATACACTTCCAGAAGAGGCAGAGGTAAGCAGTTCCACTACCAAATGTAGGTTCCTAATTCAGCTGGTGACACTGATCAACACTAAGCCAGCAAGTCCAGTCAGGGAACCCCTGAATTCAGTGTACATAGCAAGGTTCTGTTAAACTGGAGGCTGGGAATGCTGAAGGTTTCTAGAATAAAAGATGGGAAAAAAGGTTCAGCAAGTGTTTAGAAGGCCTCAGAAACAACACCTACTGAATAAAAATATTATTATGTTATAGTATTGATACTATGGGACACCAACTGGGATGTGCACTGATTCATACTCACCTCCCCTGAACCCAAGCTGTGGCTGTATAATCAGGGTTAAATGCATCCCACAGGCAAGCCTGAGTGTCTGCTGCTGAAACTCACCTATTGCAGCACAGTTTGAGGGGCATGCTGCTCATTAAATAGTCCATATATTCTGTTTTACAACATCCACTGGCCAGAATCAGGAAAACAGAAAATCCCTTCCTGCATGTGCCGCAGGGCATCTGCAGTTCAGGCTGCTGTTGTAGCAATGTGTAGTTAAGGCCCTGAAAAACAGCTGCTCTGCATTAGCATCAAGGCAGGCTCCTGTTTGGGCACTGTAATCAATAAAAATGCATTCTGAGTAGTTCTGAAAATAGCCATGGATGTGTGGAGGTACAGAGACATTAAAAACACCCTTTGTAAATTGAAAATTACCAAGATCAGTTCAGTCAAAATCTAACTCAGAGATTCTCTCTGTTCATCTCTCTATCACTCTCCAGAGACTTCCACTGTGAAAGCACTTCACGTTTAGGTCTGTTGAATCCACTACAGAAATTGCACAACTTTATTGTAGGACCTTATCAGGTGGTCCAAATTTCCTCCCATCTCAGTTGTTGATTCTATAAAGTTATTCATATACTTTAGACATCTTGATGTGAAGCCCAAATGTAAAAGCTGATGTTCTTAGGCTTTCTATAAATGTTGACAGAGAGTGGGGACTGCTACAGGATATGGTGCAGAATAATGGTTAATTAGGTTCAAAAGGAGTGCGAATATTCCCTCTTCCTTTGTGACTCTCAAAATTTATTTAGATGGCACAGTCCAATACTCAGGAAAGACAGAGGCCTTATGTTATCCCTGAGCTTTCAGAGATGCCCCAGGTACTACATCAGCACCTGAAATATAGTAGCATAGGTCCAGAGCCATTTATAACAGGCTTATGTTGCTTTGGCACAGGTAGAATCCTGACCTGTCCCCTTTAATCCTGAAATCTTATGGAAGTTTATGTTCTGGAGTTGGTGGTCTGAAGAGTCCTGAAACAATGCAACATCTTCAGAGTGGCTCACGGCAGAAACCCCCAGGAGCAGAGTCCCACTGCAGAGAACCTGGTAGGGAATTTCCACAGGCCATAAATGATCCTCACTCCCTCAACAAACAAAAATTAAGGTCCAACCAAAGCGCCCACAGAACAGCTCTGCTGTTCATAATTCAGGTAGCAGGAAAATGCTCCGCTGACAACACTTTATAACCTTTGAAAAGACAAATGTCTATGGTCCCAGTCCTCCCAGTTGCTTTGTATGATAGACTCCTTGCTAGATTGCTCTGGAAATTTGGTGCTAGGAAAGGCAGGGCTCTCGTTCTGGAGAATCCTTGGGGGTAAAACAATGCTTTTGTAAGCCTGTCTCATTTTATCCAGCATTAAGAAAGTGTCTAATGTATTTCATGGCACTGTGTGGCATAATTGCTTGTGCCTTCTTTTCCTCTGACTCTCAAAACGAGGAATGTTGCTCCCATATATCCTCACAGGCTGTGCGTCATTAATGGCCATCCAGGCCACAGCTGTATATTGTCATGCATGATTTCACACTGTCTCTCTGAAGTCTTTACTTCTGAAAGTCTTTCAGTCTTCTCTTGAAAATGTGAGTAAGAGACCAGGTGATTTGTTCCCAAAAATAATCACATTCTGCAAGACGTCTCCATGCTGTTTTTTATACATGACTCTTACCTCTAAGGACAGAAGTACTTTTTAAATCCAAGTGTTAAAGCAAATCAAAGACAGGAAGGTGAATCAACCATGCACTCACATTAGGATGAGATAACTCAATGCTTTCATACTGCAGGATAGCTATTTCATTATCTTTCTCTTGCAAAGGGAAGCAGCAGTTCTGATTAAACACTATTTTATCTGTGCTCTTTGTGAGCATAACTCAGTGAAGATGACGGTGTGATACGGCTGAGTTGTGAAGGCTTGTGCTTAACAGCCATATATCTTTAAGGCTTGTACCTTACGTGGATTCTCCCCTAATTAAGAACACCTGTAGAGGCCTGACCAGACCCTGTGGTTTGCAGCAAAACTGCCGAAGGGCTCTGAAAAGGCAGAAACTTTGTGTTGTCTTTTAACCTAAATTATAACAGGGTTCAAGCCTGTGCCAAGCGGAGTAAAACTATATAATTTATGAGCTATGAGGGCAGCTCTGGGCCCCTCTGAGGTGATTTTTATCAGTGCAGTAGCATAAACAGTTCTCCTTTACTTGAACATTGGGAACAGGGAGCAGTGGAAGGCCTCCGTATAAAGGGGATCCAGCCCGTGTCAGGACCTCTGCAGCCCGCGGACAGCCAGGTAAGTGTGTTTGCACTGCTCTGCTTTTTAAGCAATGTCTGAGGAAAAGGTTTGCAGTGTGCTGAGACTGAGCATGGGCTGTGTGCTGTGGGACTGGAGGAGCTGGACTTCAAGGCCAACGATTTGCTTTTTGCTCTTAAAATTTTAAGCTTGTTACAGAGGATCTGCTTTGATTCATTGTCTGCCTTTGTCTTGGAAGGCTCTGTTGTGCCAAACCTCACCACTGGTGTAATAGAACTACCCACAGTATTACAAACTGCACTTGGCTGTAATGATGGGTTTGGGCCCTTGCTTTCTCTGGGTTTTGAAGTCATATTCCTGTGAACAAGCAGGTGTTACTTAAAGACTGGTCCTTGAGTCAAGTGGAAAACTATTAGATATAAGCAGAACATATAAATAATTTGGTTTTGTTTTTTTGCTATGTATTAATAATGTAATTATATATAAACCATAAGGGTTTGTAACTCAAATTGAAGGTATAGAACAGAACTCAACCTATTCATTTTTTCTATCAGGGTTTGAGGGGCTTTAGGAGACTTAGATAATAAGGTATTACTGCAGCTTCACGTTCTTTTCAGCAAATAGGAGGTAAGAAGTGGGAATAGCCTAAAAATATCAGCTAACTGGAAAGAGACCTAAGGCAATGTCCAGCTGACCCACCTCCAGAAACAACAGATAGACTCCAGAGGCATCTGGCTTTTGTTTCTGTCTCAGAACGTTTGGGTTTTGCAGCGTGGAGGCTGGGCGGGAAGAAGGGGGAGGCGGGGTTTTTGTTTGGTTTAAACTGACATTTTGACTCTAGTCTTTATAGGAAAAGGGACCCCTTGAAAATCTTAGTGCTGTGTTTCCTTATTGCATATCTCCAGCAAGAATAAAACTTTCTTGATATTGGTTCCTGATGACTGCTATTAAAACAGCTACAATAGCTGGTGTCTTAATTTAAAAAGAAAAAAAATAAACCCCTTTGAAGTTGCTCTAATTTTTCTTTTCTCTGTAATGTTACATGCAAACTGCTGCAGGAGGAGAGGTGGGGAGATAAGTTTCAGGCTTAGCTTGCCAGTCGCAGCATGAAATTGTTATTTAAAAGCTTTTTCTTGATGAAAAGCTAGAGCTCTGCCCTCATTAAGCACCGTCAGTTGGCATAGCTCTCTTGTGCTGCCCAGTTATGCCCCATAAGTCTGGGATAAGAAGCACTTCTTGCTAAAAGATTAAGAGGGAGACTCTTAGAAATGTTTTACAATGTTGTATAAGAACTGAGTCTGGCTATAGGTTGTCCTTGGGCTTAAAACAACCAGGGTCACAGTTCCAGCCTGAACATGAGCTTGGTGCTCTCATCTTGAAGTTGTTCTAAATTTTAAGCCATTATGGTCTATGACTAACTCTGCAGTTTAGATTGGCATAGTCTCAAAGGAAGGTATTTCCCAGCATGAGGAAAAAAGGTGGATGTATGCCTTTTACAGCATACGGCAAGAAAACGATACAACAGCTTGAGGCATCATGTGTAGGTTGTTTAATTTCTTCAGCATAATTATGCTTTTAATAGGTGTGTGCTAGTACCTTGATCCTCCTTTCAGAATTCCAGTAGAAGACTATATGCTTGGCTAGTTCAGGCCAATGACTTCTATGGAATCTGTACTGTCCTTTTTTTGCAAAGTTAATGTAATGGGTTTGTTCTGTAAACAGAAGATCAAGGTCAGATTTTTCTTGGAGGACTGAGCATCAAGAAAGTCATGTTTGACTAAAATCTTGCAATATATGAAGTATTGCATATAATGCTGATAGCATTGCTAATGTGTGACTGAATAATACCATAACTTTATTTTATACAAACCAGATCTTCTAAATATACATTACAGATAGAGACCAGCAGTTTGTGTATAGGGATTTTGTTGCTCTGTATAAGTCTTCATTAACCAGGCAAATCTGCTGGTCATTTCCCAAGGCAGGTATGGATCAGGAATATTTCATACTCATCAGGTTGTCTAATGTCTGCCTAGACACTGCCTATTTCAGGATTATTGGGTTTTTTCCCATGTCTTTTTTGCCTGGCACCTGTGCTGATCATAGCACTGAGAAACACAAAGATCTCCCCTCTTCTCAGCTTATTTTCTGTACTATGTGCATGTAAAACTCAGTGGTGTTCAGAGAATCGATCTGGAGTCGATCATACCTAAGATCACTGTCTACCAGTCTCAATCAAGATGTTCTGATAATTTTCCACTTCAACAAAGCCTCTTTGAAAGGTTCTTTGTGCTTAAAGTCAGATCATTGTGTGGAGCAGTTCTTTTCAAAGGAGTGGACAGTGGAAGTCTGCCAAAATCCTTCACTTCTTCCAAAAGCTTCTGTTGGGTGTCCTCTGTCTTGACTTGGTGCTGGGGGCACAGCATGGGTCTTGTTGCTGTGACTGTTCTCCAGATCAAACAGAATTAGCAGCTCATCAAACTGAGCAAACAAGCTCAGAAACACTATAGGGAGACCTCCCACCAGGATATGTGCTACAGAGAACGTGCATTCTGTAATGTGAATGGGCTGCACTTAAATGAGAAGATAAGGTCTGTCTCAGATAAGTGCAGTGTGTTGGTGAGTACAGAGATAAGCCCACTCTGGAACAAAGCCGTGCATGGTGAGGCAGCTGCTGAAACACTGCTGAGAGCAGACATCAGCAATGTATCTTCACACAAGCGAGATCCCTGCAAGCGAAAGTAGTGCCATGACCTAAAAGGCCAGAAAGTCATGCTGAAAATAGATGGATCTGTAAATCATCAGTCTGAACCAGCCTACAGTCTGAGGCAGGAAGGGCAGCAGGAAACCTGGGAGCTGTGTGCTTTGCACTCCTTGTCTGTAAGGCCTTCGTGGGAGGGGATTAACTTTCTGTGATGGTGGAAGATTACTCAGTAATAATTACACAGGAAGCTTAGCAGTCAGTTTGAACACTTCCAGTTGTTGTCCAACCACGATCCAGTCGGTACTAGTGGCTTTGCAGGTGGGAACAGTACACCCTGTGTGGAATTTGGGGAGGTCCATGATGAAATGTCTGTTTTACTAGAAAAGAAGCACGGCAAAAATTGTAACCCTTATCTTCTCTATCATCACCTCCAGCTGCACTCTAGAGAGCACCTGGAAAAGGATATTTGCTCATCCCCATCACTTTCTGGTCAACTTGGTAGCATTAGGTTTGTGGTTCAATTCAATCTTAAATGTCTTTTCCAACCTAAATTATTCTAGAAGATTATCTGGATACTTCTTTAATGATGTTGTTCTTATCTAGCTAGGCAAACTGGCCACAATCACAGCAGGTAAGATTCTGGAAGATCAGGAAGTGGCAGCATGGTTACCAGAAAAGGCTCAGTGCATCTTCTGTTGGATTTCTTTACCCTGTTTAATCCTTAAGAAAATGAGATTAAATACAGCAGGGCTTTTTAGCTAAGAGAATTTCTTAGATGGGGGAAGGAAAAGCACCAGTAGGAAGGTGCATGAAATCAGAACTGGCTGCCAGAACAGAGCAATGTCTCCTATTGATGCTGCTGCTCACTGAGCCTCTGTAAGGCAAAGGAAAATCTGTAAAATATCAGTGGATGACTGGAATTACATATGTTCCTAGCCTTAAAAGCTGAGGAAAGAAAGCAGGAAATATTTGGGGTTATGGAGGGAGGCAAACCTATTTTGCACAGGAATGGCATGTTTGAAGAGCAAGCCAAAAATAGGTGTTGTCAGGTGTGGAATATGCAGCATAAGGAGGAATAGCTTTGTATAGCTTTTGGTTTTCTTCAAAAGAAAACAATAGATAGTTGTCTCCTGGGTAACAGGAGAGAGGAAAATGGGTGCCACAAGGACTAAAGAGAATCAAATCCAAAGTGTGAATTCTGGCTGTGCCCATTAAACTCTCAGTAAGCCACATATAAAGTACAGCAAACTTTCTTTACTCACTTTCCCTTTCAGCTAACCATAAAATTCCATGTGTGTGAAGCAGCTAGTGCATTTTACAGGATCAGAGCCACACCATACTACTAACTTGAGTCTCTCAAACTCTCAGAACTGCCGTGGTCTGTGTTTCTTGGATGTTTCCGTCGATGAACATTGCTTATTCACAGTGAACTTCAGCGCAATTCAGCTGGAGCTGCTCTAGTTTTGATCCATTATGCAACTGAAATGTCAGTGTAGTTCACTAAATGTTAGCTGTGATTTACGATTTCTTTTTAATCTGTGCTAATTTGGGGGCTACTTGACATTAATACATAGCTTGAAAAAGGATATTAGTGACTCAAATATTGTTGCCAGGTTTCTGTGGTCTACTTTTGCCCACACGGAGCATTAAGCAATTAATCTCAAGATCTTCCGTATGGCAAAACAAAACAACCTCTCAGATGTGGCTTACATTTGTTTGAGAAAAACTTTCATTGGAAATGAGGAATTCGAAAGAGAGAAGAACAGAATATTTATAAACAGTAACTATGTGACAAAATGCTTCTGTAATAAGAAGCTAAACTTAGCATTTGGAAGATTTTCACCCATGTTCTGGGTATTCTCAAGCACAGGTAAAACATTTGATAAGTAAAACAAAAGATCTTGTGCAAGTTGCCTGTAGTCCTTACCATGTGTTTTGATAACATTTTCCTGAGCACTACCTTGTTTTTTTCCCCTTAAGATATTTTTCTCCATTTGAGAATGTTTGATAGACATGTCTCAGGTAAAAAGTTGTCTTTGAAATTGGTGCCAGGTGTTGTACAGATGAATTAAATTGCCTTCAGCAAATGTTGAGTGAACAGGGGCTGTACAGCTTTGGCCATCCACACTGAAAGATACTGTCCCTTTAGTGGGTATAGATAGCCACAGAGCACCGACAGTGCTGGGAACATCTGATGAGCCATAGCGTTGTGCATAGCCAAAGTACTGTCATGCCTGGGGTTTTTTCATGCTGCAAAATGGAACAAATCCACTGGAAAACAATAGAAAAAGACCTTTTTGTTTTGGTTTGGTTTGGGTTTTTTTTGTTTTTTTTTTTTTTAGCTCTGCGTCATCTAAATGCACTGTATATTTTTAATTATGTAAACCAGAATGAACTAGCTACAGAACTATGTCCAAACTTTTGGATTACATAGGACAGTAACTATTAACATACATGAGCTAGGCATGAACTTCCAGCACCGTGCATGACTTGTGTAGCTTGCTTAAAACCAGGCTAAACTGTGGGACTCAACAGTTGCCAGGTTCATTGCCAAAGTGTGCACCACGCTGAGCTCAGACACTGAGCACACAGGTGTGTCTGCTTGGTGAAGAGTGAGAGAGAAGCTCCTGAAAACACCCCTGACCAGGCTCTGGACTGCTCAGTGCTGGCTGCAGTGAGCAGCTGACTGGAGCCTGACTGTGTAGGGATGCCTGGAAAAGGGCACAGCACCTCTGGCCTGAGAGCAGGAGCCAAGGGTTGAGGATCACTCATGTGCAGCAGGATGCACCCTGAGCTGTGAATCGCTGCCCCGTGGCCAGTGAGCTGGGCTAGAGCACACCAGACTCTCCATGGCAAGCAGCGCATGCTGCAGCCTCTGCCTTTCAGCTGAACGTTGTTCTTCTTCAGCAGTAGTTAACCACAAGGGCAGCCACTCAGGAAGCAACTTCATCTCTTGCATGTTTGCTGCTGAAACAAGTCTTTTCTGCCTTCACTTTGGGTGCACTTGGGCTTCCTCCCCTTCTTTGGTGAAATCCCCAAACTTTGCCTGAGACCATGCTGATGGATGAAGTGTGAGTGCTACCAATCTTCCTGAACCAAATCACATCAGCCCTGAGTGGCTTTCTAATAGGCCAAGATGGCTGAGAGCCCTGTCAAAATGCAGCTAGATTGGCCAATGACCAGTGCAAAAAGCCAAGGCTGGGTGACCACACCACAGCTCTGGAAAAGTTTTCCTCTCTGCTTGATGCCATTCCGTGCTGAGAACCAGAATGAACTCTGAGTGACAACACATAAAACAATAGGTACTTAGATGACCAAATTACTTGAAGCAAACAAAGATTTTCATATTACAGGTTGCTTTAAGTATATACCTGTGCCTTCAGTGTAAGTACAAACCAGTTCTAACATTTCCTCTTTCCATCTGGCTAGCTATATATTCCAGCCTCTTGAGGAATTGAAGGGTTACTCTTTTGCGGTGTTGGGTTTTTCCTCTTAAAATTTGTGGGAATTAAGACAGCAAATGCTTGAACAAGACCCTGTTATCACTGGAAAGTTTCTTAATTGTGATAGTTCAGAGAAATCTTAGCAGAGTGTTACCAGAAGAGTAAATGAATCCAGGTAAAATAGCTTTTGCAGAGAAGGTAGCAAATATTTTTGGATTTCCTGTCACGAGGCATGCTTTGAAAGCTTTGTAGAAGAAATCAAAGAGACTGGGAGGAAAGAACCATCAGCCAAATACTTTTAGTCTATATAACAGGTGTGCAGAAGGTACAAAATTTGCTATAGCATTTGCAAGCTTCATTAGAATGCAAAGAAAAGGACCTAAAATAAGCAATATTTTTAGAATTATATTGCGTCATTTCTCACAGCTTTGGAGATGTTGGGCACTTTCAATCAAATCTGGCAGGAGAGCTTTTAATGTTCACTGAAGCCTTATGAGAGCCATTGTATGAGCAGGGAAGAGAGCTCCTATAGTGAGTGCTAAACAAGTTGCTTGTGGATATGTTTGGTGTTGCCCAGGCTGATCCTGCTGAGATTTGACACAAGCTGCAGTGGCTTCTTCCAACAAGCACAGCATGCCACAAGAAACATGGGAAAGTAGAGTAGGAATAGTTAAGGGTGTGGGTCTGAGGGCAAGAATGTGGCTTCTGTCCTTATAATGCTAACAAAGTAATTTTTAAATCAGCTTTTTTTCTCCCTCCCTAACTGTTCCACCACTATTTAACAAAGTGGAAATCCCACTTTTCTTCTTCTGTATGAAGCAATGAACCTGACTTTCTTGTAGTCCGTCTGCACCACAGCTTTCTTCAATACATGTAACCCAAAGATCAGCTGTGTGGTTCCACAAAACCCCTTCCCTACCTTAATGTTACCTATTATCATAATTTCATTAATTTGAAATGGTGGGTCTCTATAGATAAGATTTAACTTTATCCCCTTAGGGATCTTATCTGCCCTACACTTGTGACCCCACTTCCTGTTCTGGGGAGCCCTTAGAGTGCTTTATGCCTTCCCATGTAACTGTTTACAAGCTGCTTTTGAGGGCACAGCTGTCACTATAACACTAAAACTGAATCCAAAATCAACTAAATATAGCTGTTCCACAGGGAACCATATTTAGTGATAAGGCAAATAAATTACAGGAAAAAATAGAGATCTAGAACGTAAGCCCAGTACAGCCAAGACCTGAACAATGGCTAAAACAAAACAAGGTTCAATACAGCCAGGAAAAAACCCAACAATGTGGCAAACAAAGTAGCGCTGTTCAGGCAGCCTTGCCTTTCCTCCTACCTAGGTGAGATGCAGTCTGGGCTTTTGCCTGCTGCCCAAAAGGCAGGATTACTGGTATCTGCACACGGGGGGACACGAGGAAGCCAGGGCTGGAGTGAGAAACATGCTACACCAAATCCACTGCTAGCTGTGCCAGTCATGGGCAGATACCAAAGGAATCCCACCACTCTTCCCCTTAATTCTTGATTTAAAACTGGAATCCTGTGATGAAGTAAACTCTACAGTTTCACCCTATTTAATGGGATTTGACATGGGGCAGGAGAACAGTAAATGAAGAGCCAGCTTTATTTCTATAGCTGCCATTTTAAAACAGTATGGAAATCATAGGCCTGCAATGACTTTGGTGAGTTGTGGAAGGCTAATCATCAGAAAAGGGACAGTAATAGAGGTGCTAGATAAGGACAACAAGCTACAAAATACCATGAAGCCCACAGTTCAAATATTGACTTGGGATAGGATAGATTGACTTAGTATGTTTGACTTTAAAAGTAGGCACTCATTTGCATATTGTTGATATTAGGATAAGATTTAGAAGATAAAAATCTGTACAACTCATTGTGCTGTTCTCTCTTTGTTAGCCTGGAGAGCTACAAGGATGCTGGGGTTCAAAGGTAGATATCATTTTGCATTCATCTTAATGAGTGTAGAGGTCATTCATATATTTTTAAGTCATTACATCAGGGAAATAAGATTTTCCACATAAAAAAAATACGAGCAGGAGAGCTTGCAGACTCATTTTCTACATAATTTTAGATGGTACCTAGCTAGTACAAGGGTTAGCTCAATCATAAACATCAAAGTCAAGTACCTTGACTTTCATTTCATTTGATTCCTCTTCAAAATACTTTCTGACTTTCTGCTATAAAACCAAAAATCTTTTTCCTCCTTCTCGTGAATGTCATAGAATGCTATAGAATTGTTAAGGTTGGAAAGAACCTTAAGATCATCAAGTCCAACTATCATAGAAAAATAATATTCAAGAATTTAGGAAAAATTGACAGGCTGCTCTTGCATTCAGTGCCTGCCCTGATCAAAAATTAGCTCCACAGGGAATGTCCATCTTTGCCACTTTCTTGTTCGAAGAGCTGTCAATAGAACAAATAAATGCTAGGAATTCTAAGGAACCTGGGCATAATCAGCAAATGTAAACCTATACCACTGTCAGATACTATGATGCTGGGGTAGGAGGATCCAAATGGCGTTTATGGGCTCCTGTCAAAATCTTTTAACTTGGCCCAACTTGTATGGATTTCTTTTTCTCTTGAAATAGCACAGGATCCCTCCTTGACATGTGTTCCTCCCATTCTCTTGTTTTGTACATACAGTCTGCTCTGTGAGGCGTAGAAAATTGTTACATAATTCTTGTTGAATAGCTAGAATTGGCAGAGTTTTACTCACACACACACACTCAAAAAAAATCCAAACTCAGCCATGCACTGGGTATGGAATATTTAAGCCTAAATGAAAAACAGTTCTGTCCCTTGTGAGAGAGGAGTGATGAGCAAGCACATTAATACATATTAATGTTACAAGCTTTGACATTAACCATTTCAGATCATGCTTTACCTGTTGTGTTCACTAACTTGTTATGAGACTGGTTAAGTAAAAAAGACTAATGAGATTTTATTCTTAGAGTGTTTACATCTTAACATCTGAAATGCAAGATGCTTTTGAAGAGTGATGTCTTCATACTGGAAAACAGTATAAAACACTGTATCTGTATCTCTGTAAGTTCATATCAGGTATTATTAATCTTGTAAAATAGTATTAATAAGGTTTTCTTTCCCTAATTTTGGCTCACCATTATCAATAAAATGTATGTAGGTCAAACTAGATATTTTTTGATAGTTGTATAGAGTTGCTACTGGCTAAAAAGAAGTAATTATCCTCCCAGTGTCTTTTCTTTTTTTAATTTAAATTAATGAAGACATAGGAAAAAGCAAGTTTTCAGCATATGCTCTGAAACATGGTATTGCTATTGGTTGGACTGCTGGAAATGGCTGCACCAAATGGTGCAAAGGTAGTGGAGATGGTGAATAATTAGACATTAGTAAGGTATAACTTCTTTTTGTTTTAGAAGTGATAGCATAGAGGCAAAGGCCAGAAATCAGCTGGAAGTACTGCACTGGCTGTATTTTTCTGTGTAGGTTAATCAATAATTTTTTTTCCTAATAAAGTCTGCAGAGGTAATCCTGCTGGTCTGCATAGCCCTCTGTGCATAGTAACAGTGAGTCTCAAGAGGGCCAATGCACCTTGTGCTGATTTCAAGGCTCCAAGGCTTTTGTGTTGTTCAGAGAATATGGCTTCTTATATAGCCTGTCCAATCAAGACATTACAGAAACTCTCCCCATTACTGTTTAGGAAGTGAACTTTCTGCAAAAAAGAAAACGGGATGTAAACTAGCACATGTTCTGCAGCACAAAATGTGCTTACACTGAAGATGCCCTGTGGGAGTGTACACAGCTTTGGGCCAGAGGGAAGCTTGATAGATGGAGCAGTTAGTTTCCCTTTTTCTTTCCAGTTTCTCTGTAGGAGGGCAAAGCTCTGAGTGGTTATCTATCATAGCAGATGCAGCGGGGAAGAAAGGAGATGTGGAAGAGATGCTTATTGTAAGAACTGAGTGAAGATACATATTATCTCTAGCAGTATCCCATTTGCTGTATTCAAATATTTATTAACATTACAACTGAGCCACAGATGTTCAGTTTAATGGTGGTGTAAGGAAATTAGAGGCTGGAGTCAATCTTCCAGTTCTCAGATTTTAGGGAAATAAATAAAGGATAGTGGAGAATGAAGACAAAATTGGGTCAGTAAAAAAGTAAGTATGGAAGTTGCACACAATCAACACTCCAGGAATCTCGTGCAGAGAAGGAAATTACCTTGAAACTCTTGAGGCTCTTTCTGTTCCAGTGAAGTAATGGAAATGGACATGCAGAAGTATTTGACCTCCTTGACCTACAGGTGGTTTGAACCTTGCTACTACTTCAGCTAGTGGTGGTCTAGTGACTTAAAGCTCACAAAAGATGTAATAACATAGTCATGGTTCAAAGAGAAAACAGACTTCTGCAGCAGAAAGAGAATTCAGTTCCTCACGGGTAGCACTGATGGTCAAGTAAGGGACAGAGAGCAAAGCACAACAGATAAAGGAGAGAGCACAGGTGTGAGTGTCCTGATGAAGGTAAAAGCAGTACTCTAGGTTCACATTAGATAATCTGCTTGGGTAAATGCACCAGTGAAAGAAATCTTACCCGTGCCCTGCTGAAGGGGCAAAAGTCTTAATCAGAGCCTGAAACAACTACAAAAACGGAGCAGTCAAAAATGATGGGTTGGCTTGTGTGAGATCTTGAATTGTTCCTTCATTTTCCACCCTTGTCAGTCAGGTTCCTTTTCTTCTGGTTTTGCTTGCCTGCAGCAAGGTGAAGCAAGACAACCACCGACCCAATATGGGTGATAAGCAAGCTTCAGTTTATTTAACCGGAGCGAGGTTTATATATTGTTACAAATGCTAAGGCATACTAAGCACCATTTCATTGGCTGAGTACAAAAGATACAATTCGCATTCCACTCTTGCTATTTCAAGAAACCTCCTCATTCCCTTCAAACACAAGTCCCCCACGGTACTTTCCCCGGGACTTTCCCCAAGAGCCTCAAGGTCTGTCCTTGGGCTCTTGTCCTGTCAGCATGACTTGCTCTAGCCCTGTCAGCCTGACTTACTTTTGTCTTGCTACTGTGGCCTAAATGGCCTACTTAGGCTGCCCCTGGTTCTGCTCGCACAAAATCTAAGACCTCCAGGGTCTAATGGTCGTGATCTTGCAGCCATTCTGTGACACTTGCCCTCTCTCCCCTTCCCATCAGAATTTGTGGTCACAAATGATTTGTCAAGCTTCCTCAGTATTAATTCTCTCATGATCTGATCTGCTTTAATCTTGCAACTTAGAAATGATAACAGGGTAGATTATAATATCATATGTGTGGGGTTTTTTCTTGTCATGGCGTGGGAGGTTTGGGGTTTTCTGTGGGCTTGATTTTTTTTTATTTTTTTTTTTAATACAAGGCGTATGCAGATTATCCTATCTCACATTAGTTCTGCTTGGTCCAAACCAAAATGTTCAGCACTATATAGTAGCCTGATCTGAACACTGATGCATCCAATTGGCTTTTGATTCGGTCTCAGTGTAACTGAGTAGAACCAGCTCCTCTCCAGAGATGTATATTTACATCATTAGCATCTAGACAAGCCAGCTGAGATCAGCCCACTGTTTCTCTAAATACTATGCTCCATACAAAGCAAGACTGTAAAACCTTTGCAATATGAAGATTAAAGATGATCAGCCTGTAATTAACAGTCTGTTGGGGAGCAGGGTGCAAGCTGGAAATCTGAAATAAGAGAAAGCAAGTCTTTGTTCACAGACTGGCTGAACTGTGTTTTCAGCACACAGTAAAATTGTGATCTTTTACAAATAGCTGCCTGCCAAATGAGTCACAATAATATCTACATGGACACTTCTTATCTTGGCCTGTAGTGAGGTAATGCAGCTTATACAGACAGAGTCTGTGTGAAAAAAACCCATACTGTGTCTTTGGAAGAAATCTGCTTCCGTGTAGAAACACTGATAGCATTGAGGAAACTGAACTGATGACAAATCATTTTATCGACTCTTCAACATAAAATTCAAATGAGAGCAGAAAGTCTTAGGGCATCAGGGAAATAAATTCATTTTTTTCACTGAAACATGGGATATGTTGTGGCAGCACCTCAAACATGAGCTCTGAAGCTTCCTGAGGTATGAATTTTAGGGTCAGAAGATGTGTACAGGGAAAACTGAAAGTCATCTTTTAAGCTGAAAACTCTTAACTAGGTGAAGTTCATTTCACTGCTTCTCTCTCTAGCGAACAAGGAACATACCATTTTACAGTCCACGATACAAATTTGGGGCCTTTAGAGAAATGGAGTGTGCAAGGGACTGGGTTGTGAAAATCCAGCATGTTTAGTTGGGGAAGAGGTGGGTAGAAATTTAGGGCCATAGGCCTTGAAGACTTCCATGCATGCTTCCATTTTATGCAGATAAATAATCTTGTTTACTTCACTGAGTAGCTCATATGTAAAGCTCTGTAAGTCTGAGTGTGCAAGTGAAATGCCTTCTGCTGATCCTGCAGAGACTGTCTGCCCCTGTTGTAGAGCAAAGCTGCCTGCAAGCCTGTCTTTACTGCCTTTAATCCTCTGTGGGTATGTGCATTGTTATGTGACAGTGTTGCATCCCTGTAAGCATTCCAAAGCATTAATCCACTTCTGAGAATGCTTTAGTGCTGACCTACTGGTAAGCACACAGCAATGTGGAGAAATGAGCTGCTGATATACAGGTTAAAAGATTTAATAAACAGGAATTTTCACAGTCAAATTGCAATAAATATTGTGGGTCTTCAGTAACAGCAGATTGATCTTACTCTGGTGTGAAACCTAACTAGTGTATTTTAAAATATCAGGAGGTACTATCAGCAGTAATTCTTGCTAAAGTTGCACTGGAAGAGGTGAATAAAGTTTAGTAATTGGGCCTTTACTTGAAATGTAAACATATGATTTAACAGATTGCTGAAACAGATTATATACATAAACAAACCTGGATCACATTACTTCTTTAGAATATTAACTGTGGTTAACAAATGCTGCATGAAGAAAAAGAAATTGCCTGGGATTCCACTGTCAGCAGTTTAAAATGCATTCACTGCTAATCTCGTGACAAGCATACAACTAACCCCAGTTGGACCTGGTGTTCTCAATTGTGTTGGCATCGTGATTGTTTGAAATAATTCTGGGTCCATCTCCCTGCTGCTGCCATTCCATAAAAGGGCATCTTTTATATCAAACTTACAAAGCATATGTCATCCTCCAGATGTTAAAGAATTTGAGCAAGTGATGTGTTAGTTTAGGAAGTTAGGATGAATAAGGTATGAGCTTGGAAAGAAATAAACTTTAAAATGCCTTCCAGCTTTTCGACTCCAAAGGACTTAAAGCAAGGAAACAACAACAAATCACATCCTGTTTTGTCACTTAGTCACATCAAGTGCCAGTAGCCATTACTATTCCTTCAGCCTGTCTGTCCATCTTCCCAGCTCTTCTCATGATTAATTAAGCCAAACACTGTGGCTCTATTTAGAACCTTTGTAGTTATAATCCAAGTCTTAATACAGGTACTTAATCATACCTTCTTGAAATTCATCCCTCCACTGGAAATGACATTGGTAACCAGACTTTGCTTTTACTTCTTGGTCTCCTCTCTTTCTGTATTTCTTATATATAAATAGTTTTGGTTTGTTTTATGAATAGAAATACTTTATTGATATGGGCTGAAAAGTAAAAGTAATTTTAAGTGTCAGGCAGAAAAATTTAATTCAAGGAACTGAATTTGCAAACTTAACTAGTGATGCATTGTAAGGGTTGTTTGGTTTTTGGAGAGGTGTTTGTTGTATTAAAATGCTCCATACTATTTGGTTCATTTCTCTGTTTCAGAGATAATGTTTTATCACGAAAACTTAAGAGATCAAATAGTTTACAAAAGTATAATGACCAACTGTATTTAAAATTGCTCATTATCTGTAAATAAAAGCACAGTGGGAAACTAAAAGGCGCTAGTTTTTAAATTAACTACTTGAGCCCTGTGATCTAGCAAAGCTTCCAAAAAATGAAAAGTATGTTTAATCTGGTAATGACTTTTTTGATTTCTTACTACCAAAGCAACATAATAAGTGCTGATTTCTGGAAAGTTTTTCTCTGAAATCCACTTAACTTTACTCTAAATAACGTGCAAAAATTCTCCCTCAAACCTCTATAGCAAAAATTTAAGGCTGAGATTTTGGAGTCCGGCAAAGCCCAGGTGCCCAGTGCCTTCTGAATTCTAGTTGAAACAAATTAACTTTCACAAAAGGCCCAGCCATTATGTTGTTTTCCAGTAGTTTCAATTAAAAACACACTTGACTTTACTGTGAGTGTAACTGCAGTAACAAGAAGCTCTGATGTTTAAAATATGACTCAATAACTTAGTTGTTGTCAGAGTTGCATCTTCCTGACACCTCAATGTTCCTCTTCTCCCCCATCCCTCATCTGCTGCAGCTCTTGAAAAGAGCCAGAAGGAGCAATGCAGAGTGGCACCTCTAGTCTTCGGCCCATCTCCCTGCAAGTGAGGTTATTCAGTTCTTCTCAAGCTACAGTGAACTTGGCAGGGAGCAGTTGCTCCATATTCAGGATCAGAATACCTCACATGGTGCCATACTTCTATCTAGGCCTGCTGAGGGTCGGAGTTTTTTTGGTTTGGTTGGGTTTTTGGGTTTTTGCACTCAGCTTGGCAGTCAGGGTGAGTTACTGGTACTGCAGAGAATGGATAACCATGGTTAGGCAGTGTTTGAACACCTCAGCCACGTCATTAACTCGTTTTCCTAGTTGGTGTGGGGCAAAGATTTCCTTTGTACTCTTTATCCAGTCTCTGTTTTGGAGTTGCTGTGTGGTGCAGCTGCTGTGGTATTGATGCCTTTCACATCATAATCTCTTCTGCCAGTGAGGGGGTCCCATTCTCAGTTATTCTATGGTGGAGTTTTTTGGAGTTGGTTTCCTTTTTTTTTTTTTCCCTTTATGGTGCTGGCTTGCTCTCAGCTTCGTTTGTGGCCTGTAATTACCTGTAGGTTTTCAGTAGCTTTATATGAACCTACAGTTGGCTTGGACTCCTAGCATCATAATTCAATGTATCCTATCTTTAGCTCTCCTAATAGCTTCTCATAAATGTGTTCATATATATGTCATTTAATAATTATACAAAATATATATTGTGTAAAGCTGGCAATATAGCCACTCACAGCCTCTTCTAGACTCTCCAATGAAAATAGTCTTATTCTTTGTAATTTTGGGGGTGTGGTTTGGAAGTTTTGAGTTGGGTTTTGGTTTCGGATGTGTTTCAGTTTTGTTTGTTTGGGGTTTTTTTAATGATCCTGCTACTCTGTTGTTGTTAAATCCAGATTATGCTGGTACATGTGACAACCACTGAATGTTAGTGAAGTTATTTCTGTGCTCTTTACTTCTTTTCAGTTCATCATCACTATTAGCTTGCAGTTTTCCCACTTGATACATAGTATTACAATCATAGATGTATAGAGTTAATGCAATACCTTTGTATTTTCAGTACTGTTTTTGGGTCCAACTCACAGGTATTTTCCACATGGTTAATGGTGCCCAGTTCTAAGATGAATGCTTATCTTCAACTCATCATTTGGGGCAACTGTTTTGAATGCTTCCCATATCAAAAGAAATCATGCACATGTTTGTGTGTGGCCATCACTTGTTGTTTGCTGTCTGGCAAACACATCCATGTGCTGTATAAGATCAGCTTTTATGTTTAAACATTCTACATAAAATTCTCAGCTGACAATGGTCATGAGCTGCACAGCTCCAATCCATAGCTATGATCAGCATATCTCATAGCTGAGTTACTCAGATTTTGTTTGGGCCCATTTCAAAAAAGTCCATGCTAACAGACATTTTCCACCTTTTCTCTGCTGCCACTCCCCCAGAGCATTTACAACAATGTTTGCTTACCTTGGGGCTCAGGAGGGAAGCAGTCTTCCCAGCCAAGCTGCTGTGTTAGCTTTTAATCAGTTATTGGGAGGAGCTGAAGTTAAAACTTTTACTTTTTTCCTAGATTGATGACTTCCTGGCTTTCCTTCATTCTTTGGTTCTTGCTTACAATTCCAAACGTGTGCTTTTGGATCCACTGAAAGGTACAACGGGCTTTGGAGACCCGTGCAGAAAGATTATTTCTTTTCAACTTAGGATCTAAACAGAGCAGCAAAGGCTAATGAGGAGACTGCTTTTATCAAAATTTTTCTAGTCTGTAGTGGTGAAAGTCTAAAAAGGCCTGATGGATTCTCTTTCTTTGAAGCTTTTTCCAAAAAGTTCCTTTCCAAAAGCACACAATAACTTTGGAAATTGCAGGCAAGCTTGCTAGAGCTCTATCCAGTCTGCAGCACAGCTAGTACTTTTTCTATCTTCTTTCTATTTTGGACATGCTAGAAGGAGATTGAGAGCCTAAAGAAGTAGCATTTCTGTAGAACTGTCAGCAAAATTTTCTGTGCTCCAAGAGGACACTTCCACTGCCTCTGAAACTGCCTCTTTGGGACTGGTTTGGCTCCAGCTGCTTTAGCATGAGAGGCAAGACCTTCCTATTGACAGACATTTGGGCTTTATGTAGGAAAAGGACATACTCTATAAGATAAAGATGATAATCATAAACTTGGGGAAACAGCTGGTGGGGGATAATAAAAGGTTTCTAAGTGAATGGAAGAAAGCATCTTTTCTACTGGAAGATATTTTCAGTTTTTACCAGGATTCACCTATCTCTTCCCGATAATTAACCAGAGTATCCACAACTGAAATGCATTGCCTGCAGCGTCCTCTCTGTCCCCTCCGTCCAGTCACAACCAAAGGCAATGAGGAGCAGCTATTAGGGCCAAACTTACAGAGCCACATTTGCCCAGCTATCCTGCCCTCAGTTCTAGTATTGCCCTCAGGATCTCTGCACTTTGCTCCAATATATAACGTAGACAAGTCATCAGATCATCACATTACCTCGTCTTAAAGGGGAGGCTTTTCCTGATTTTGGAGCATTGATTGCTTTGTCCCAAAAATTTCTTTCATAGACTGGTCCCTTTTTTCCTAAGTCAAAAGTTGGAAATATTGTCAGGAATATATTCTTGCAGAGAAGGACAAGACAAAGTAATATACAGTGCCACTGAATCTACTGACCTCCATAAACTTCTTATGAACACATACAGTTTGCAGGAATGCTTTTTAATTCAGCTGATTAAAGAGCATGCAAACAGATAGATAATGCTTAAACTGTGTGTATACATGGATGTAGATTTTAACGGTGGAAGAGAGCCTAAAAAATTCTTAAACCATACAAGTATTTTAACTGGGCTTTATAAGCTACTTTCACTTTGGACTTTGGCCCAGTGTAACCACAGTATGATTTCTTGGCATGAAACTATGGCTCTGATGGTTTAATTCTTCTGTAAATGACTAACACTTTACCAAAGACTTTATTTAAGCACAGAAGAATAGATGACCTTCAAACAAATCATTTTCCAGTACCTGAGAACCCAGCTAGGAACAGTGCAGGAAGCACATGGGGCCAGACATTGTACCATGAACACCATCCCTTCCTTTTGTCTTGCCCCTCATGCCATCTTGAGGCCCTCTCTGATTGGTGTCACTGCACCACTGGAAGTATCTCCAGCTTATTCTTTGTGAGAACAAAGGGCTTCACTACGTGTTTGCAAACCAGCAGCCTTTCAAAGTGGTTCACCAGCTGGTGGTTTTCTTGCCAAGAGGGAGGCTAAGCTCAGCTCTTGGGTTCCTGTTGACTTCCAGACTCACTGGGAAGTGGATGCTTGATGCCCTCAGAGTTTTGAATAGAGCAAGAAGATGCATCCTTGGTTACCAAACTTTTGTTATCTACCATCACCCTTTAGCTGCTCATTAGTAAAACAGGTAAGCAGCTAATGCTTGGGAGGAATTCCAAACAGGAAAACAAGTATTTGCACATTTATGTTAGCTGTTTCCTTGCTCACAAAAGCCTAGGTTTCAAATACACTGTTAGCATGGACTTTCGACGTTCATGTTGCTGCTTTCTGAATAGAAGTGAAATAGGCTTTGCATTTCAGTGGAGAAATACATGTCTGGTCTGGAGACGGAGGCAAATATAGCGGAAGTAACACCTATGCAATTCAGAAAACCTATTTTCTCCAAACCATCAATAGCCTTGCACATTGGCAGTTTCGCTGTCAAAAAATTAACTATTACAAGGACAGCTACTGATTGTCAATCAGCTCAAACCAGAGAGCTGCTGGATGAGAGGAGGTGGATCTGGCATCTTCATCTCCTTGAGAATCTGCTGAAGCCCTGGATTTCAGTGTGGTGCTGTTGCTGGGCATCAGAGCTCTGCTTTGACTCCACTGTATGCAATGAGTTCTTCAGGTACCTTTCTTCAATGCTAATTAGCCAAATTTGGATGCAATGCTGCTGAGTGAAGCAGCTCCAGGTATAGGCTCTGTGGAAATTACTTTGCCCTCACAAAATAGTCCAGATTTAGGTGGCTTTAGGTGGCCATTCATTGTGACCTTGGTGGGAGACTGTCCTAATAGCTTGGGATCTTACTTTGCCTCAGTTCTTCACCTGGTAGGCGTCCACATGAAAAAACAGAGAACACTTACAATTTTGTGATCCTTCAACACCAGGTTGTGAAATGCAGGGGTATGGCAAAAGCTGCACTTGGTAATAAGTATGTTAACTATTAAATGCATACCCTGCAGCATGATGTTCTTTCCAATAAAACAGGCGGCAACACAACCAGATTGCACTGGATAGGGAGTGTTCAACAGCCCAAACTGGATTTTGGCAGGATGAACATTACACACAGCAACACACCCCCTCTTGCAAAAAAAAAAAAAAAAAGACATTAAATTGTTAATGACCCTATATAATCACAGCTTTGATGCTGATTCCAAGAAAAGGTAGCTCAAGCCAGTAGTTGAAATCTCTGCAGCAGGCACAGGCATTGGTTTAATGGCACAGATAAGCTTCATGGTGCTGTCTGCTGCTAGTTCTTCCACTCTGCTTAGCCTATGCCTAACTACTTAATCTACAAAATCTAAGAGGCTGTTTGGTTTTTATTGATCACCAAAGACCCTTAAGGTTTTTAAATGCGTTCTAAAAACAGATCATAACCCTCCATTCTCCAAGAAAGGATGCCCCATGGCAGGTCCTAGCCATCACTCTCCTTACTTCCTAAGCAAGTCTGAAATAATTACAATGAAGTTTGCTTTGGTATTAACTTCCTTAATGGATAGCTCTGTTTGGAGTTCTTATTCTTTCAGTGACACATTACGTGTCCAATTCTAAATGTTCCAAATTTACCTTATGAAAACATATCAATTCTCTTGCTGCTTCTTGTGTGAGAGTGTGTAGAAACTGGAGATTCTCTGACCATCCTCCAGACAGGTAAGAAATGGCTTCCAGGACTACCTGTACTTTTAGGGTGTGGGGGGATTTTGTTAAACAGCCTTCACAGAAGTCAGCTGGTAAATGCAAGGTGAGTTATAAGGGCAACTGAGTGACAGAAAGGAAGGGAAAGATTCAACAAGTTGAGGCATAGAAATGCCTGGGATTGCAGCAAAAGTTAAGTACTGTGTGTCTGCTGTATTCAGGCCTTAGGTAACAGCTTTGCTTTTGCTGTAAAGGATTCCTTCCACAGCTCCTGTTTTTCTTCCTGAACATTTTGAAATATACTTGTGTTTTTCTGAAATACAACACAAACACTGGTTTGTGTTGTATTTCAGAAAAAGGGCTGTACCAAGGAAGATCTAAGAAAGTATAAAATCAGGCCACTGCCTATGTTTATTAGGTAAGAGGCAACTTGGGCATTTCTTTGCCGGAATCTACCCTCATTACATGGTGATGTTTTCCCAAATTACTTTGGCTGCTCTAGGTGTATCTTTAACAGAACATGTGTCTGTTTTTGTTTTCCCCTGCGCTCACATCTGTTTCTTTCTTATCAGCAAATATCTATTCATTGGTCCTATCTAACTCTTTTACATTGATCTGCGTTAAAATGTGTGGCACTCAGCTCAGGGTTTATACATAAGTTAAAGTCTTCTGTATCTCCTGTAGAAGTGTTATTCTTTCTGCTTATTGCATCACCTAAAAATAAAATTACATTTCATTTTTGGCAGATAACTGAATTCCTATCCATTAACTACTTCTTTGTTCAATCACTCAATTTTTGCAATTAGATTGTGTTTGAAGTCCTGTGAGTTTGAGAGAGTATTTGTATTCAGAAGATTCTCTTTCCAAACTTGGTGAGGGTGGGTTTTTCTGTTGTTGGGGGTTTTTAGTTTGTTCTTTATGCAAGAAACAAAAGGTTTCTGACTCTTTTCTAAGAACTTTGAGAATTATTTAGATAGAAAACTCACAGGTCTACAAGCCTGGATTGTATTAGCCTTACCCTGTAATAAAAGCCCAGCATGTAGAAGACAGCTCATCTTTAAATATGACTTTTTAGTAAGCTACTTGCTATTGTCTTCTGACCTAGTAATCTACTTTTAAGATAATCTTTGGGGAGTTCTGCTAACTGCTCTGTAATCATAAAATTTTTTTTTTACTTCTTGGAGTACTAAAATATTCTCTATGTAGGTATGTTCACATAGTTTTTACACATAATATAAAAATCTTTCCACACATAATATAATGCCTTGTAATAACATAAGAGTTCATGGCAAAACATTATATTATACAGACAATGTACTAGTGCAAAAATGAAAGGTAACCTTGATCATCTAAATTAGGTCTTGAAAATTAATGCTGATCTGTAATCTCTGCCCAGGACAAATGTAATAAGCCTTCACAAACGGTTGCATCAGATTTCTAGCATTTTATCTAAGTATGTAAATCTACCCTAGCTGAATGATTTAATATTCAGCACTCAAATATGGGTTTGCAATGGGGAGCATTTAATTTGTTTCTCTTACCTGCACAAATAATTCTAATCTCCAGATCAGTTGCCCTGGTTTGAATAAAGTGCATATTTAGCACAGCAAAATGCATGTGTCTAAACTTAGCTTGCAGTGTTGAAGCAGCTTATTAAGACAGACAGATATTTGATGGATATTAAGTATCTCAGACATGTTTATCGCAGTAATTTTGTTTATCATACTAATTCTATTTAGTTAAATGTGCACTTTTTCCAGCAGATACACAAAGAATATTAGTATCGCGTCTGAGCAAAGTACCTGTAATTAGTTCCTGTCAAAACTGACGTAAAAGCAACAGGAAAGATATTAACTCTCTTAATTCGTTGATAGCTGATGTTCTATTGTCTGATGCGAGAAAAAAAAAAAGGAAATAATTTACTACTACTATAATGTAATTTCTGTAGCACAGAAATTACCTCAAAATTACATAACCATGTCCGTTGCACACTTTGGTGCCCTTTGTTTGCAAATCATCTCAGGGGAATCCACTAAGCCACTACTGGCAGCCAGAAGCAGGGATTTTACGTAGTTTTCGTGACAAGCTTTTTCCCAAAAGTGCCCTGTTTCATGGTCAGTTCCTGATAGCAGCATCATGTAAACATCCTTCACATGTTTTAGACCTCCTTCTTCATAAAGTGTTGTCCCAGTAGCTTTCTGTGGCACTGCTGTGGATGGAGAGGCTTAGGAAATGCTTTACATCTATTAGAGTAAAATCTCTAGTCTCTTTTCTCTCCCTATGAAGACAGAGTCCAGTCATCTCCAGGATAGGCAGTAAGTATAGTGGGATATTTAATTTCTTTCTGTTATCCTTGCTGAGCAGACAGTATGTTACCAGACAATGAAATGGTGATATATAATAAACTTCTACAGAATTCTTAAGGAAGTTGCAGCTGCAGAATAACATTTGAGTTTGCTCAAAAATCCTTAACTCTAAGGACGTAGGTGCAAACCCAAGGATTAAAAATTTTGCTTACTTTATTAAATCAGGAGTTACAAGAAATCAAGTAGCTTGTCCTGTCCCACAGACTGTGAAATATTAGGGAGAGCAAAGAGAGAGAAGTAATCCTTCCATTTGTGAAGAGAAGCAATAAACATGGAAATACAGGCTCATACTTTTAAATTAAAATTTGCTGTGGGCGTAAACTACCCTTCCAGGAAATTGGTTTGCAAGTGGGAAACGTGCTATCAGATGTAATAATGATATATGGGACCACCTCTTGTATGAATTCAAAAGTGCTGTGAGTTTTGCAACATCTTTACTTGGGAGAGTTTGGTGTTAAAGCTCTAAGCAGAGCTGTATGAGGTGGTGTGAAAGCCTGTTGCACACTGGATGCACTCAGCAGCTGGATGAACAGCACGTGGCTGGCTACCAGTGTGTGCCGTTTCCTTCGTAAATAGGAAACTTGGTAAGACCTGCTGGATGATTGGGAAAAAAAAAGAGTAGGCATGTATGGAATAAGAAGAATATAGCTGGATCAGCTATACTGTGTGAGAGCAGTAATGAATGAGAGAAATGCTGTTAGTGTGCTCCTCACCAGCCTTTAATGACACACATGACTGTTTTCCCATCATTCATGTATAGAGTGTTAATGGCATATTTTCAGAAGCAGCTCAAAAAGAAATAAATTACATCACTTCCTCTTGAATAGCTCTTTAGGGTTGGTTTAGACATTAAACAGCTTAATAGTAAGGTGAAAGTCATAGAGCAGAAGCTTAAATAGTTGTCCAAGTGGATTCACCAAACACCTGCATTTAAAAAAGTTTACCATAAATTTGTTACATTCTAATCAGGCATGGAATGTTTTTAAATGTGCATAATTTTTTTTCTTTTTTTTTTTAATTTAAAATAAGAAATGTGTTATATAATTGAAAATTTAATTTGCCAGTGATGGATCATCTGTAGCTAAAATCAAGCAAGGGTTAGGGCTGCCACCTCAAGTCAGATACCAAATCCATGGGTGGCAAGATCATAGTGTCCCCCAAAACCAATTTTTGGCGGGCAAAGGTTCAGGGAGCAGAAGTGATAGTCTTCACATGTGCACTTCTATAAAATGCTGCAGTGTTTGATTTCATGTAAGGTCTGATCTTGGATAAACTGCAGATAAACTGAACTATGCAATTAAATCAGACTGGCAGGTTGCATATGCACATGAAATATCAGGTTGCATGACAAGCTTTGTGAAAAAGCATCAGACCGGGTCTTGAATTGCTTGAAAGGAAAGGGTGTTTTACATCACAGCAGGTTAAAACTTTAGTTAGGCTTCTGGAGCACCATTAGCATAATCTGATTATTGTCTAGGCAGGTGATAGTTGCACCTGGATAGGCCTAAACCAAATTAACATTTTGAAAGCATAAAGGAGTGCTCAGTGGGAGGCAGGAGGAATTCTGAAGTTAGTTGGGACTGAATGAATATTACTAAATAATCGATCCTGATAAATTTTAAGAAGCGTCTTGCCTGTTCAGATTTCTTATTAAGGTTTCAAATACTGCTTAACCTTTCACTCTATTAAATCTGTTCTTTTAAGGCCATTGCCCTTGTTCAATTAACAAAACTTCTCTATGGCCATTAAATTCTTTCAAAGGAAAGACATGAGCTATACTCCTTCCTTCTAAAGGAAATTATGATTTACTGACAAAAAGCCAAAGTGAAAATTACTGTCAAAAATTCTATCTTGTGTTTTCAGTTGTGCATCTCTCCTGGTGCGTAACTTACTGGGATTTTCTTGTGCTTCTAATTTCAATCTCCACGCTTAGGCATTGCAATGCTCATCTTAATTCTTGCTAGCATAGTTTAATTATTTGCATTCATTTACAAGTCTTGTTTCTCAGACCAGTAGAAATTATATTGCTAATTAAGTGTGTTTAACTGAAAAACTCAGTGGGCTTTTAGGTCCATACAAGAAAACTACAAAAAATCAAACTGTAAATTTTTTTAATACCAGATTATTACCAGATTATATCTGGTATTTTATATCTAGGTATTATATCTAGGTTTTGCATTTCTCATCACTGGTTTTTAGGTCACTTTCACTCCCTCTGCATAGGGTTTGAGTAGCACCAGAAATGGCAGCGTGCCATTCTTTTTTTTTATGTCATCATTTAGAATACAGTTAATGTTAAATTGAAACATCAAGTTAATGTTCAGAATATGATCCTTTAGACATCACTGGAAGAGAGCTCTAGAATAATATTTTTTCCTTTACATTCCTGCCAGTTAAGGCTCAGTTTTCCATTCTGATTACAGTGAAAAGGCATCTCTGAGATTTTATGCAGGTTGAAGGGCCTGTCTGCTCAAAGCTATGACTTTGCAAGGGCACCCTCTTCTGTGTCACAAAATAAATGTGACACATAATAGGGACATCAGACTTCCTGCATGTCAGCTGCAGTAGGATACCACAGATTTCCAGACAAAAGCCAGCCATGTATGAAAACCTTCACACAATTGTAGGTATCTGCAATAAATGCACGTGGGAAGGAGCCCTGAAAGCATTCACTGAGAATGGGACCAATATGCCAAAGCATTCATTCTTTCAAAAGAGGTTCTATCTAGGACCTGAATATTCCTGAAAGCATAAAAGTATCATTGGCCAGATCATCTCACACCAGTAGATATTCCAGGGGATCTCCATGTATGTCACACTTGAATTTTAAGACTGTTAGAGAGTTTGCCATTGCTTAGATAATTCTCTATTGCTAAAGCAACTTCTTAGACTTTTCCCCAGAAATGTAACAGTGAGAGAAATCTAGGATTTGGAATCTTAATCTACTCAAAGCCTAAATGTTGGGAAGAGGGACTTATGAATGACAGAGAGTCAGAACTGCTTTCCAAGAGCTTCAGGGTATTATAGAGTCTGGATATTGCTGAAACTGAAGATGATCTCTCACAACCTGTGTCCCTTCAAAAATAGTTAAGTCTCTCAGATGAGCTACTTCAGTGTTCTCAAACACTTCTTTTCAGACATTCTTCCAGGTCAGCAATGCATTTTGAATTTTCCCTAAAATACTGCCTCAACACATCGCCCATCCACCTTTGCAAAGGGGAAGGTGGGGGCAGAAATCTTTTTGACACTGCCAATTCCTTTAGGCACCTGACTCAAGTGACACTTGTATATTGCAGATTAGGTTCCATTTTCCATTTCAGGTCAAACCTTTTATTTTCTACTATTAAAGCACTGAACATATAATTATGTGCGTTTTCCACCTCTTTAATTTTGTTTGAAACTGATTCTGACCCTTTGATTTTAATTGCCCTGAGAACGATCTTGAAGTACATTTTAAAACCCTTTGAGAAGCAGATCCATGTCATAGATCTTAATTGTATTTTTCAATTTGAGGATTTCTACTGTCCAGTCTTGAGATATATTTCAACTGCATCCTGAAATTGAGGTTTGTAGTTAACACACACCCACTCATACCTCCCACCCCCACCAAGCCTTTTTCTAGAGTAGTATCTTCAATTAATAAGAACCCAGTTCCAGTGGAATAGCTAGTAGACAGTTATCCCTTCAATCCTCTCGGGAGAGAATTGAGGGCAAGGCAGTGCAACTGGTTTGGAACATTAGTTATTCACTTTGTGCCTTTCTTTTATTCTGACTTTCAAATCCATACCCATCAGTATAAACAAATGGGGCTCAAAAGAGCAATTAGATTAGCAGAATTTCAAAACTCATAGCTTTTTATTACCGTATCTGTCTTCTCTTGGCCAAAAAAAATCATTATTATAATTCCATCTGGATAAAGGATGCTTACCACCTCCTCAACGATTTGTTCACTGTTATCTCCATTGGTATGCACTGCCATACCCTTCTCCGATCTCTTACCACTGGTTGCTTACTCTGAGGAAAACAGCAAGAGGCAGGACTAAGGGGAGAGTTAAATTAGCCCACTTTAACACACCACCTCCAGGAAATCTGCACCTGAATAAAAGTCTTCAGTAGCCAGAAGGGATAATAGAAGTAAAACTATAGCTCAAGAGAAGCAAATCTCTGGCTGACTCCTCAGATGAAGGACATTAAAGATATTCCCTGCAATGTTGTTCTAAGTCCATTCCCTCTTACTGCAGACCTAATGCTACTCAGTCCATATAGCTCTGGCATAATTATTGGTTTAACCTTAAACCATCCTCTCTCATAGAAAAGAAGAAAGCACCTTGCCTCTGCACAGATGAGGTGTCAACTCTCCGCAGTGAAGCGCTACTCCTGTTACTGCAAGGAGAAACCTCATGCAGATAGTGGAATTAAGCTGGTCTAAAAATACATCCAGCATCTTCTCTTTAACAGAGAATGACAGATCACCTCTGGGATTAAAAATGCAGTTTTGCTGCCTGAAAGGGTTTTTCTTGTTCCTGTATTTCATTCTGTGTCCAAAAATTCACCTCTAAGCTTAGAGCTGGTTATATAAATAAATGTTCTGAATAAGGAAATAGAAGAAAATATCATCATTAATTTTAGCTAAAATGAGGAATCCTAAAACAAACCAGTTACTCCCACAACAGATCTCACACTCTGGAAAGAACATGGTAATTCATGCTTGACAATGCAAAGCACAATGCATGTATTTTCCAGATTTATACCAGGTATTTTATGAGGCTATAATTTATTTTCAGCTTATTGATCATTACAATCATCTGATAAAACCCCAATCTTCTAATAAAAAACAACCGGCTCATAAGAGAAGTGTCAATCACTGGAGACGGAATCTATGAACAAGCTGAGTGCTGTGTACCTACTTAGGTTTGGCTGAGCTAACTGCACTCTGAACACATCTTCTTGTGCTTCAGCTAGAAAACCATCCTCAGGGCACATCCTCTATTCCCACTGTGCTTCCTTAATACAGTAAAATTCCACCTCTGACCTCAATAAATATTTTATTTTCTTAATTGCAAGATGCTTGCTTCATTCTTCTGCAAGACTACTCACCCTGATTCCATCTCTGCCTTTAATGTTTTTAGATTTGGGCATATCCATGAAGATAGATATATATTAGATAGCAATATAGAGATATGTATGTGAACATATGATATATGTATGATTATATCACGTGAACGTAAGAAAAAGAAGGTAAAGCAAAGAGTCAATGCATCAAGTCAGACAGTACATGATTTCTGGAATAGCTTTGCTGCATACTTTTCTGCAACAGCTTCTGGCAGTTGGAAGGAATCAAACACAAACACCTTGCTGCTTACAACAAAATAAATCCAGAAAATTTCTGTGATGGCTTAAAGAAACTAAAAACTGCAACAATTTTCATGAAGGAGTGAGAGGGAAGGGAACCTTTCTTCCTGTACAAAGATTCTATGTGAAAGAAAGCAAGCCATGATTCTTAATGATAGCTGATCATAACTGCTTCATTGTAGATGTTATTCTCTGCCATTTTTCTCTGCCATTGTCATCCAAAAAATCTCTCTTGAAACTGAACCTTGAGAAACAAAACTAACGTTGAAGTTTATTTCAGAGCTGACTGAAGTAAGCATATTGATTTTAGTAGATTTCACATCAGCTTCTTGGTATACATTTCTCATTTAGCCATGTAATATTTGGAATATTTCTCTGCATAGTAGAGGGTCCTAAATGTTTCCATCAAATAGATATCATCTTGGTCCATACTAAATTCAGTGTGTGTGCAGCATTTCTTTAAAAAAGCAGATTTGTTATGTTGTTATGGTGGTTGTTAGGGTGTCCCATACTTGGAAGAAATCAAGGTGTTGTTTTGGTTGGTGGTTTTTTTATGTGTACGCAGTGTACCTAAAGAAATAAATAAGGCTTTCAAAATACCTGGCTTCTAGCATCTAGGATTTTTCTGGAAACAGCAGAATTTGCTAAATATCTAAATGCTTAGTAGTCTCACAGCTGAAAACATTCATCATCTCTTCCCCCTACCCTGCCATTCACACAAACACCAGCCTGATGTCATGCCATGCTCTACCTTACCTACCAAAGTTGGTGTATGGTCGGTCACAACCGCATTTTTCAGTAATGACCGTGACATGCAAAGGGCATGATTCAGCAAGACTAAAGCATGTGTCTCACTAGTAGTACATTTACATTTCTATAGGTTTGAAAGGAGCTACTGAGCAACTGACTGAGGTAAATATTTGCCTGTGTAAAGCCAGCAAAATGCTTTAAATTCTTGAATTAGAGTCTGATAAAGGATAAGTAATGTGCTCCCTTAGAAACTTGTTTTATCGTCGTTTTCAGGGAAAAAATTAAACCAAGTGGACTTCCTTTGGGTTCATTAGGTGACTACTGAAAATTATTGTTTCCAGGGTAATAGAAACCTTTAGAAATCTTTTTTCCACGTTCTCTTGGAACTTCACCAGCCACAGGCACAATGGGGGGCGGAGGGAGGAAAGTCTTACATCCCATTGTCTCCACAGGACTTCCTGTTCCCCACTGAACACCAGTGTCAATTTTTCCGAACAGCTTTGTCTTTCTGCCAAAGACAATGTACATGTTTGAGGTGTATGTGTAAAGATGAAAACCGTGTCACTCATATGGCTTGCTTGTTTTTTAGGTATTTGAGTAATCATTCCTTCTCCGTAGTTTGTGGATTCTTTGCAGTACTTAAGACTAAATTGTACTAAATCCTGGCTTCAAACATCTCAACAAAGTAGCAGAGCTATAGGTATCAAAATGGTGTACATCAGCTTTTACATACATATTTTTTTAATTGTTATTTTTTTAAGATCATTGTGGAAGTAAGTTCTCTAAAAAAGCTCTATCTGTCAGCTTTTTTTTTTTTTTTTTTTTGTGGGAGGCTTCTGGTGGGTGGTTTTGCTCCTCCTAGAACGTGACAAAGTGAAATGAAAGGAAAAAAATTTCTGCCTCCTTTCCAAGCTTATCTTAACAACACTTTTTCCAAAAACAGAAGAGAGTTCAAGACCATAAAAATATTATTGCTAAATTTTAATCCCCTGAAAATAAGGTCAGGCTAAAGAAAACAAAGTCCATTGAGGAGAAGTTGTTTTTATTAAGGCATTAACTTCAGTGGTGCTGCAAAAGGCTGCTCCAGTGTAGGTTCACTATGCAAATGTCAAATGGGAAAATGTTCTCAAGCTGTTTCTTCCTGCATGGTTATTGAAGGATAAAACTTAATTCTGAAGGATAAAAATTAATTCTTAATTCACCAGTATCTCATGAAGCAAATATATATATAGTATGTCGTCTGTGTCAGCAGGGCTTGGCTGGCTGAGAGAGACACTGTGTGATAGCAGTCAGTGGTGAGAGACTGCAAGTGCCTGCAGTGAGAAGAGTGACTGGGCAGTGAGGAGAAGGAGTTTTACCTTAACTCTTATATTTGAGCCCTTACCAGCAACAGATTTTTCTTACTCACTCCTCTGCACTTGTTACTATTCAGTTACAATTCCACCTTGGCAAGCACTGCCACAGAGGAACCATCTGCACTGCTTAGGTACCATGTCTCCTGTCCTTCAAAAAAACTTCAAACAACCTTGTGCTTGGCCTTGTTGAGCCTCATGAAGTTCGGATGGCCCAACCTCTCCAGCCTGTCCATGTCCCTCTGGATGGCATCCCTTCCCTCCAATGTGTCAACCACTCCACACAGTAGTGTTGTTGGCAAATCTGCTGAGGGTGCACTCAATCCCACTGTCCATGTCACCGATGTTAGAAAGTGCCAACAACAGCAACCCCTGAGGAACATCCCTCATTACTGATCTCCACCTGGACATTGAGCTGTTGACTCTGAGTGTGGCCATCTAACCAATCCATTATCCACCAAGTGATCCATCCACCAAATCCATGTCTTCCCACCTTGGAGAAAAGGGATGTCATGAAGGACAGTGTCAAGCGCTTTGCGCAACTCCAGGCAGAAGAGGGCATTTGCTCTTCTCTTATCCATCCACAACTGTGACCCTATCGCAGCAGGCATTTGTCAGGCATGATTTGCCCTTAGTGAAGCCATGTCATCAGGCTGTCATCACTCTTCTCCTTAGCATAGTTCAGGAGAATCTGCTCCATGATCTTGCCAGGCACTCAGGTGAGACTGACTGACCTGTAGCTTATGTTCTTTTGAAGAATACACTGTCAGGAAAGGACGTGGGAATCTTGTCCCCAGAAGAAGCAGAATTGCTGTCCTGGTTTTCTGCAACTGGAAACCAGAATGTCTCTTTGGGGCCTCTGCCCAGGTGAGACTGTACACTTAAATCATGTTAGGAAAAAGGTCAGTTGCTTTTGCAGGTTCTTGAAAATACAAACTGTCTTATAAAGACTGAATCATCTCATAGTTAGTGGTAGTACAAGGTTGCTGGTTGGACTGGGTGATCTCAAAGGCCTCTTCCAGCCTTGATGATTCCATGATTCTGTAATCTCTGAAAAGCTTTCTGTGACAAAGTTATTTTCACTGTATTTGTCAGACTTCAGGAAAGCAGATTTTCTGAGGACAAGAGAGCAGAGTTATGTGTTGTATTAAGAAAGCATTATAACCTATAATCCAAAATGGTTGGGTGAGTTCACTGGTGGTTCCAGCCACAGGGCTAAACATGAGCCATAACAAGACAGAAAGCTCTGGGATATGTCAGGAAGACACACCTGTTGTGGTGCAATGAACAGACAGAGAAGTTTGGGAGGCAATTTCATCTGTCTTTGCCAAACACTTCATATCCTGTTCTTTCCTCCTCATCCAGCTTTCTCAATGACTGCTGATCAGGTTATATTAGAATGAAGACTGACTCTGTCCTTTGCCCTCAGGAGATCACTGATTTTTGAAATGAACGCAGTTTCTGTGCTATTTTGCAGTACAACACAAGTGGTATTAAAAAATGGAAAGTGTTGCAGTAATATTGATCCACCCCACCCTCCCCTAAAAAAAAAAATCGCTTTTTTCTACATTTTAGATTACAATTAAACTACCAGCAATAGTAGTGAAATGAAATTGAATGAAAAATTGTCTTCTGCTGCTTGTCTTGTTCACAGTAACTGGGGCTTGTACACTGCAAACCTCTCAGTGCTCAACAGTCAAAGATTTTGTGCAGCAATTTGAAGTGTCCTCTTTTGAAAACAGCAACTCTGGTTTTATAACTAGTGCACTACCATAATATTGTTTTTACTAGCTCAAGGTTCAATTTCAATACAATAATAAATAACAAAACCCTGTTCAAACAGCTCCTTAAAAATACAGTAGTTTAAAAAAGAAACTGCATAGATAGCAACTCTTCCTGTTTAGGGAAATGACTAAAGGCCATGCAGTCTCTCCCTCCTGTAAATGAGGAAGAGGAGAAAGAGAGAAATGACAAGGATCAGACACTGCTGTCCTGAATGATGGAGGTGACACTCAACATCATGTAAGTGGCCTGATCTGATCTGTAATGTGTGCATGCTGCTCTCAAGAAGGGGGTGCCTGCAGGACTTTCAGGCACTGGCAGTTTATTTTCTGATTCTCTGTTTTTAGAAGCTGCAAAACCACGTCTATTTTTCATCTAATTAGTGATAGCTGTGATACTGTTAATATCTTCTGAGATAATGGGACCAAAATTTGTATACTTCTCTGAGGGTAAGAAGAGCACATTACCTTAAAACCAAAGCCCCTTGGAAAAACTGGAACAAATTCTTGTCATTCTTACACTGTGAAATTGACACATCCCATAATATAAATAATGCTATCCCAGAATTACAGTGTCCAAACTAAGTACTCTTCTGGCATCTGAGATAAACTTAAGTAAAACTCTGTGGGCTGTTTCTGGATTGAGAACTTCCTAGAATTTGGCAATGAGCCAGCCCAACCCAGGTACATGTGAGCTGGAGAGCCCCAAGCAGTCTCTTTTCAAGTATCTGGCTCACCTAAAATATTCTCATTTCAAGCTTCCTTGCAAATCATTAGTAAGTACTGACTTAAATTTTAGCTTCTGTTTATCTTTAAGAAGCAATGTCTTGAAGCTGCTGCATACCATTTCCTTCTTTCCATTATGTGTATTGATTTGCCAAAGGATATTATGTTGTGCTTTGGAGACTTACTTTCAGAATTTTAGTAAACTGGAAATTTGGCAGACTATAGGCTTTCAACTTCAGATTGCATTTGCAATTAATCCAGTGGATTTCTCTCATATATCTAACAATTAATAGAAAACTAATTTGAAAATGTAAATGAAATTAGAGTGTTTACCCACCTACAAAGATTTACACTAAACTGCCTGCAAAAATAGGAAAATGTGATTCTCTGAAGTAAATACTGTCCCAAGTGAGGTTATGATTCTATGAACTGTTTCAAGGTACTGGGTGTAGGTAACTACGTAAGTGGCCTGACAGCCAAAAGCTACTGTGAGACTGCTTTCAGTGAGAGCCACCACCCACTCACTTTAATGGATTAACAGGGTGAAGCCCTTCATGAGCGATTTTTTTTTCTTCTGAGAAATAACTAAGAAACCTCAGCAGGAGAGCAAAACTCTTTGGAAATCATACAGGTAGACTCTTCATATGTTTAGAGAAAGCTACCTGTTGGAAGCAGTTCCATAGCTCTTGAGAGATGGCACCATGATTAAATGAAAAAATAAGTATCAGTTCACTGAAAAGTCCTTTAATTTTTTCCCTATCTGTCCAAAAGTCAGTAGTATTTGGGGATTTTTTTCAATTAATTTATAGCCTTGAATTACATCACTGCATGCTTGTGGTACATTTTGGTATACATTCAATAATTGTTAAAATAATTCAATAATTACTAAAAAGAACAAACTGCATTTGCTGTTCAACATTTGATTTTAAATATTCTTTGGATGCTCTGCTTAACCAAGAAAAGGCATGAACTCATATGTTTTTCTTGGAGAAGTGCACAATAATTTCATTAGAAGTACCACGGAAGTTCATTCAAGTTTACCCTTTGCATATATGGGAATGATTTTTTATTTATATTTATGAAGAGAATGGTAAGAAATAAAAGGAAAGGTTATCTGAGAGGTGTGGAAAGACACTACTAGTGTGAGTGAAATCAAGCATTTTCAAATGTAACTTTTTCTTTTTTTTTTCCTTTTCAATTTCAGTGTTGACAAAACTGGCATTGAGTTTGTCTCAGGGTGATTTTCTTTCCCTAAGCTTGTGAGTTCATTTTCTTGGATGACATATCCATGGATGGACAGACCGAATGTCAGTCCAACATCTCAGCAAAGTTAGTCCAGCCCAACCACTGCAGAAATGCTTTATTTTCTCTCTGCCTGCCTATTGGCATTCCCATCCTTGAGTCTCCTCAGAGCTCTCAATGCTCTAATACGTGGCAAATCCATCACCTGCTGTGTCAGCAAAGACACATGACCACATCCCCTCTGTCACAAGCAGCCTCCTTAGTCCCAAGCTTGAGAAAATGCTTCAAAACTTCTCTTCCTTTCCTAACAAACAACGGGAAGTATTCATCACTGTAACAGACTATTCTGCTGCTCTAGCTTGCTCTCAGAGGAGTTACTCCTGGTTTACAGAAAGAAGTATCAAGTGAGGTTGCTAAGTCATGCAGCTCACAAATAGTTATGAAACAGGACTCTCCATTTCTCTGTTCTCCTCCCAGTTCTATTGTGCAACATCCCCATGGCCTGTCTCTCCACGTAATTTCACTGATACTCACCTCTGGTTTTTACATTTCTTGTCACTTAGACCATATTAAGGTGTCCCCGTGATTCATCTTTTTGTGTATCAGCTACTGTTTGCTTCCTTCTTCACAGCTCTTTATGCTTAAATTCACATTCCTTCTTGTGTCATTAAAACCAAAAATTACCATGCAACTGTGCAAAGGATCTTGTGGCAGCAACATGGAAAATTAAGCTGCAACACCTAATAGTACTGTCAGATGGTTGTACTTAAAGGTTTGGAAATTAGGGTGTTTCCTAATGCAATTCACACTCTTCCTGGTGTCTTCCTATTTATTTTCTCTAGAAATTACGAAATAGAAGTACAAATATTGCAAACATAAATTATAGGGGAAAATTATCCAACTTGAAGTGCATGCCAGCATTTCAAAGTGAAGGTCATGTAGTTTTCATGGCACCCTGAAAGCCAGCATCGTACTGCTCCTTTCAACTCCCAGTTATGACTTATCAGGCATGGATGGATAAACACAGCTGACCTTAAGTTATTTCTTTCACTAAACTTTGGGTCAGCCATTGATAATTTTGATTTTGAGAGCCTTTCTGTTGATTTTAGATTTTGCTACTGGTACAGTTTATTTAAAGAAAAGCAAACAAAACACCCATTTCACAATTTCCTTTATTTCTGCAAACAAATCCTTTATGTTCCCAGCCAGTGCATGTTCTTGTCACACATTTCTCTGTAGGTCTCTCTGAGGTTTTGGATCTGTGCTGAAGACGGGATGACCTGTATGACATCCCTGCCCATTCATTCAAGCCTATATTTGCTCACCTCTCCACTGCCAAAATTTCACAGATGAGCAATGGTCCTGAGGCACCCAAAAGAGGTAGCCAGGAGCCTAAGCATGTCTTGGCTTCCTGATTCTTCCTGCTGATAATGGAGGAATTGCAGGAGTTCAAAATTTGTCATTTTCACTTCCATGTGTAACAGAGGTGAAAGAAATTGGGAACTTCACCCAAGCTGCCTACTAAAATCCAGCTTTAGAAGAGCTATGATTACTCAGCTAATTCTAGGTCATATATAAAAAATGCCAATTCACCAAATTAGTGGTTAAAATTTGACAGGGATTGACAAAAAAAAAAAAGCTGACCTTTGTTTTCTTATTTTAAGCTCCTCACTGATTCCTTCAAATAATGCCAGGGACAGTCTAATTAAATTTTTCCATTCTGTTTGAGAAGAGGGTGTAAAACAAATTCCTCAGCTTGTAAAGAGATTACATGAAAGTCAATATTTTCTCTTTGGTCAGGTGGGTCAGTTTTGGCATCAGTCATTTGCTTTCATAAGTGAAAGCCTTTAGAGGAATTTCTACCCCACCCAACCAGCTAGCACAGCTTTGTTTAATGTTTCGAACCCTGCCTGGCTCCAGCAGATAATATCCATATTTATTGATACAGAGCTCTTCTGGGAACATGACCGTAAATTCTTTGTGCTCCACAATCTCACCCCGGTCATGTGCTGCAGGAAGCAGCTGACTGGCCTTTCCCTCCCACCACATCCTTTGGTATGAAGATGATATCTCTCTGCAACCACTGCCTACAGAAAAGATGCCACAAGCAAACAGGTGTTTTCAGCAGGCAGGAAGGAAGGGAGAAAAATAAATAAACCTGAGTCTGCAAGAGAGGAAGAAAGCTGTGGCACACTGTCCTCACTTTCTAATACCTTCCACACTGAATTTTATCCCAGCCCTGCAAACAGCAAATCCTGCCTAGCTCAGATCCAGCAAAAGGGCTTTTGACTGCTTTAGAGAGCAGGACTAGAAAGTTATGTTTAAAACAAATAGTAACAAAACAGAGAGAGAGTCACTTAAAGTAAAATTTGCCAGCAAGTTTTCCTGTAGTTAAGTATACTAGTGTTTGCTAGCTTTGCAAAATTAGCCAAAGCTCTACAAGTCATATAGGCTTTTTCCCAAATTGCAGACAAACCTTTGAGTGCACCAAAGACTTCAGTTGCTGCTGCAGCATCACACCCTTCTGCTTAGGTCCTTTAATGTTTATGTAACCTTAACTCTAGAGCCATTGAAAAAGGGTTTATATTTTTTCTAAAAATGTCAGTCCATATTTAAAAACAAACAAAAAAGCCCAGCCCTTCCCCACAAAGAGACCAATTCAAAAACTCCTAAAAGATCTTTAAAACCTGTATCTTGTTTTGGCATGTTAAAAAATAAAAAAACCCTGGATTTCTGTTTGACCTGACTTCCTGTTGGTACTTACACTAGTACCATATTTAAAATTATGCACAAGGTGTCATTGACCTTGATACTTTTGATTCAAAACCTACACAAATGCCCATACATATTTAGCTACTGTCCAAACAGGGGTATCTACATATTGTAAGAGAAGTGTAAGAATGGTTTTTAAAAACAAAACACAAAAGCTCAGATGTATTTCCCTTTTTCCCCCCATCTTATGAGTAAAATAACTTTCAAATTATACTTAGTAGTTCTTGCAAAACTAGCCAGATCTACTTTGATTTACCATTGAAATTCACACAGTTGAAACCAATTAGAGCTAATTAAAGAAACCTGCCAAGCAAAGGCTTAAATGAGAGCACCCAGTTTGGTAAGAAGGTGGAAAAAAAAAAGGCATATATAGTCTCTACTAAAAGTGCCATTTTTAAATACAGCCTTGGAGTTAGATAAACTTGGGCTTTAAATTCACTGCAAACAAACCAAGTAGCCCTGAGGCAGTGAAATCCCCCAGAGGACATCACTGCCTATTTCCAAGCACAAGCTTTAATCACAGAATCTCTACCTGCTTGTTTAAGTTCCCCCTGATGCTTAAATAATTCCCTTCTGTCCTTGCCATAAGCAGTCTCTGCTGCTTCAGCACCAATCTCATTGCCTGGGAATGAGCACATCTCAAACTGCCAAGCAGTGAAAATACAAGGAAATCTGTACAGCACAACTAGCCAGAGACATTTGTACAGAAACTACATCAGTAAATTCCAAGCAGAAGAGACAACTGTCAACAGGTCATATTTGAGATACAAGTAGGAAATTATGATTTCTATATGATTCCCTGATATCTCAGTTCAGCAGCTCTTGTCAGTGTACTTCTGAGCAAGCTTCCTCTAGCAAAGCTCTTTCACTCTTGAGGAATTGGGTAAAATCCTTCTGCTTGGCAAGTCTGCATTGACAACAGCTGTGCCCTGTTAGCCATTCTCTCTCAACAATAATTCTGCCACTGAATTTCTCTAGCAAACTGAATAATATTTGTTGGTCATTGTCACATAAGAAATGGCATTTCTGACTTTGTTTCAGGCTCTCAGGATGAATGAAAGGCAGGGACAGAAATTAGAAAAAATATTTTCAAGAACAGGAAAGAAAATATGTATGTAACATGTGCCACAAATCAGCTACGCTAGCAGTCAAACTGTCTTAAGTTCTGATTAAATCTTGGACAAGGTGATTTAAAATAAAAGGAGGAAGTTGATGTTTCAAGCAATTATCTTGGCTTTTTCGTGAGACATCTATATTTCAAAAGTAAGAAAATTAAGTTGGGTTCTTCATCCAAAAAAAGCCGAATTTGCCAGAGGGGTACAAAACTTCATTTTGGCAACAAGTAGTGACATTTTTCTTCCACTTATATAACAAGATTTGTGTACACCTTCAGCTACTAGCTTTCTAAATGAATTTCTCCTGGTCAAAATATTTCTCAGTATTATTGTTCTTGTTCTCCAAGGAATACTCACACAACTCTTGCTTCTGTTTATAGTCAGAGAAAGTATCAGGATATAAGAACTAAATCTGTGTGCAGAATCACTAACTGGGTAGCTTTGGGGTTTGGTTGGGTTTTTTGTGGGTTTTTTTTCACAGTTTGTCTAAACAAACTACTTCTTTTGTATACATCAACCTTCTCCCCCCTGACATGCAATTGGGTTGTTGCAAGGGGAGACAGAAATCAGTGTGTGAGATCTGTCAAACTCCTTGAGATCTCCCACATCTATCTCCTCTCTAGGCCTGCATCCCAGAGCTGAAGGTGTCAGGGCACTGGGAAGAGGTTATAGCATTGTCCTGGAGCTGCAGGTGTGCTGCTAGACAAGTCCTGCTGGAAGCTACAATCTGCTCCTGCAGCATGATATCCCAAGTCCTTCTTTTACTTGAGATACATATATATATGTATGTATTCCCTCCCTGCAGCCCAACATACGAGCATGTATTGTGCCGTGTTACCCAGCAAGGAAGTGCCCTGTGAGAGGAGAGGGAAAAACCAAACCAGTTCTGTTCTAAAAGCATGGTAACATATTCTTTTTGAAGCTTGAAAAGTCAGTCTGGGTCAGTTGCATACATTTGTATTTTCTCAAGCTCTCAGCACTCTTGCAGGGCTGGCTGCCCTGCTCTGCGGCACCAGCTTCCCTGCAGCACAGAAAGCTGCTCCACGGGCTGTACAGGGAAACATACTCCTCAGCCTTTTTTTCATGGTAAATGCCTGATCTAGTAATTTTTGGGTTGGTTTTCTGAACCTATGTTATAGAAAGTCCTACTTTCTTTTCTTCAAATACTGATGTGCAGGCAGTTCTTTTACTAAAACATAGAGTTAAAACTACACAGAAGAAAACCTAAATGCAAGATACAATGTGCAACTATGGGGAGAATATTCTAGATACAAGCAAGCTTTTCAATGTATCAGGAGAAAGCCAGGAGCAGACTGATTGGAAGGGTCTAACCTTACTCAAACTACAAATGAGACTCATTTGTTAGCAGGAAAGGATACTCAGAGTGCTGGCAGGCCTGCTAATGGCCCCTTCTGGATTTAAAATGAACAGATACATGTTAGAGTGGGGAACAGCTGGAGGGGAGGAGAACCCACTAGCACATAGATCAATTTATTGGTACACCTGGCTGGGTTTCTGAAAAGTAGCTGTGTATGTCATTTTATTAGAGTTCTTCATTTTTTTAAGGAGATTTTACATTATTTGAGTTTTATTCAGAAAAGCTAACAAACCCCATATGCTCCATTTTATTACTGAGTACAATTCCTTCTGAATAAACTTTATTTCTAGAACAAACAGCAATACAAATCAGTCACATCTAGTGATCAGCAGTGGATATTGTGTTAGGTATCTAATAACCAATGTCATATTCAGATCTGTATTTTATTTGCTGTGATAAAATTCTGAGAGATAATGGACCTGCTCCAAGGTAAAAATCATTCAAATCAATGTAGAAATGATCTGGTGCAATAGTTTGGTATATTACCTCATAATCACTTTACAACAGTCCCTAAAACTTGATGTAAGCTACTGACTTTGGACTAGTATGGTTTGTATTCTAGTGATGGTTTTGGTAAGACCTAGAAAAAAATGAGGGAGGGATTGTGGGTTTAAACAAATACTAAAGAGAGAAAAATATGTTGGAGGAGATAGGAAATTACAAATTCTGTCCCTAAGACATGAACATGATGGGAAAAGAATAATTGGAAAAGCACAGAAAAGATTCAGCATCATATACCAAAAAACTGGTGTGGTGTAACACACATAGTTGACGTGGTTTTAGGTCATTTGAGAGATCTACACGTCTTTGTCTGTTTGCTAGAGTATCTGTACTAGAATGAACATTTATCATACCAAGAAAAGTTTACTCTAGTTTACTCTTGCACTGTGCCTTCAGTTTAATGCTTATGTGGTTTTTGGACTCTTACAGGTAACAACTTTCTTTTGGTTGCTAAACAAACACAAGTAATCCTTTACATGTCACCAAGCAAAAAAGTCACATAACTTTGGGAGGCTTTTGGGGTGGATAACCATGGGGTATGGCTTGGACTAGGACAGGATTCTATTCTGGCTCTGCCAGGCCAGACTTTAGGTAGTACCGGTGTAAATCATCCAGTTTAACAAATGAACAGTTTTAGAAAGAATTCAGTTATTTCAACTCAGTAATATTAGAGTCTAAAAGAAAAATGTGTGCCTCCTTAACAAATAGAGGGAGGCTTGGTTTGCTTCTAGAATGAAGCCTGCTATGGAAACTCTAGTTATTTTTGGAGGAAAATGTCGTGAAAATTGTATACAAATTTCTCTGAGAGAAAAATGAAACAGCCTAAAACTTACCTGAAACCTTCTTATAACTGCACTTCAGCCTTTGAACGTGTTTGCTATAAATAACCATTACAAACTATGCTGGTCTATTCTAAAATATGATTTGTTGTGCAAGACTCCACTATATTGTAGGTCTTACGTTATGAACCAAAATGTCCTCTGATCCTCGGCGTTGAGCTAGCGAGGGTTTTGATTTACATAAGGTTTGGTTCGGGGGCTTTATTTAGCTGTCTAGCTGTTGTCTAGGAATGAAGTGTGTCGTGACGAGGGGCTCCACCTCGGAATGGGGAGACATTTATCGCCTGAACAGGCTTTGGTGGCATGAGCAAGCCTGACAGGAGTTTGTGGAGTTCAGTAAACGGGGGGTTCATACGCGTCTCGGCCTCGCAAAGTACCTCGACAGGAAGGTACGAAACGCTCCGTGGCGGCTGACGGAGCCTCTCGGCAGGAGGCTGCAGGGGCGGCAGCTCAGCCCCGGACCCGCGGGCCCGGCTCCCCGGAGCGGCCAGAGCTGGTCTTCCCCGGCCGGGACACTGCCGGCGGCCGCACTCCCCCGGCGCTCCCTCCGGCGCTGCCCGGGCCCCGCGGCCATAGCCGGGCCGTGCGCGGAGCCGCCGCAGCGAGGGGCGGGCGGGCAGGGCCGCTACGCCACTTTCGTAGCGCTGGAGGAAATGGCTGCGCATTGGGCAGCGCGGGCTGCGGGGCCGCGTGTGCAGGGCGAGCG